>QXEO01000456.1:1884035-2337506 GCA_007115705.1 Dactylis glomerata | reverse complement strand
GTGAAATTTGTCCCGTTGTCTGTGATGATGCTATATGGTACACCAAAACGGAAAACTATTGACTTGATGAAGCTGATTGCCGCTGTAGAATCTTGAGTTGTCACCGGGGCCGCTTCCACCCATTTGGTGAATTTATCGACTGCCACTAGCATGTAGACATGCCCTCCTGGCCAGGATTTGTGCAACGTCCCCACCATATCTAGGCCCCATTGTGCGAAAGGCCAAGATAATGGTATTGTTTGTAGCTCCGCTATTGGTGCATGCGGTCTAGATGCAAACCTTTGACATGCTTCACACTTTCGAACTATATCTTTTGCGTCCTCGATGGCTGTTAGCCAATAGAATCCTGCTCGGAAAGCTTTTGCCGCTATTGCTCTGCTGCTAGCATGATGGCCGCATACTCCGCCGTGTATATCTTTTAGTATTGTTTGTCCTTCCTGATGAGTTACACAACGCTGCAAAACGCCGGTAATACTCTTCTTGTATAATTTCCCCTGCAACACGACAAACGCTTTCGATCTTCGAGTTATCCTCTTGGCCTCCACTGCATCTTCTGGTAATTTTTTATTTATCATGTGTGCAAGATATGGCTGCATCCATGTTTCTTCTATCATCATGACCTCCTCCGGTTCTGCCGTAGCCCCCGAGCCTGCTGTAGTAGTCGAACTTTTTGTACTTTTTATTGATCTCTCCACTATTTCTTCCCAAAATACTCCGGACGGCACGGGTAAACACTGTGACCCGATATTTGCTAAATTGTCGGCTTCTTCATTGCTGTTCCTGCTTATGTGCGAGACTTCGCATCCATCGAACGTTCCTTCTAGATAATGGTACAGATTTTTGTAGGCCATCATGTTATCATTGATTGTGTCGCATCTGTTCATAACTTGCTGGACAACAAGATTGGAATCTCCAAATATTTTTAGGCGAGTTGCTCCACATGCTTTAGCCATCTTCATTCCGTGCAACAAAGCCTCGTACTCTGCTTCATTGTTAGAAGCCTGTGGGAAGCTCATCCTTAAGACGTACTTCAATTTGTCGCCATGAGGTGATATCAACACTACTCCTGCGCCGGCGCCTTGGACTCTTTTAGAACCATCGAAATACATTGTCCAAATACTGGATAAGTCTGGTGGTCCTGTGCTCTGCAGCTCCAGCCACTCTGCCGTAAAATCTGGCAAAACTTGCGACTTGATCGCCTTCCTTTTTTCGTACGTGATGTCCATGGGAGACAACTCGATTCCCCACAAAGAGACACGTCCTGTTGCTGAAGGATTATTCAATATGTTCAACAATGGCGCCTCGTTGACCACTATAATTGGGTGCACCACAAAGTACTGTCGTAGTTTTCATGCGGTTGTGAAGACACTGTATGCCAACTTCTGATAGTGCGGGTACCTTTGTTTTGTTGGAGATAACACTTCACTGATGAAATATACTGGCCTCTGGACGCCATGGGCTTTTCCTTCTTCGCTTCTTTCGACTACTAATACTGTACTCACCACCTGATGGGTTGCGGCGATGTACAATTGCAGTGGTTCTTTTTCTTTTGGTGCGACCAGCACTGGTGGCGTGGAAAGCACTTTTTTCAACTATGCAAACGCTGCGTCTGCTTCTTCTGTCCACTCGAATTTATCGTCTGACTTCTTCATAAGTGCATAAAAAGGAAGCGCCTTCTCCCCTAGTCGAGCAACGAAGCAACTTAGTGCCGCGACGCGTCCTGCAAGTTTCTGTACGTCGTGTAGTTTCGTGGGTTTCCCCATTGTCAAAATTGCTTGAATCTTTTCTGGGTTCGCCTCGATTCCTCGTGCTGATACCAAGAACCCTAAAAGTTGTCCTGCTGATACGCCGAAAGAGCACTTTGTCGGGTTAAGCTTAAGCTTGTACCTGCTCAAGTTGTCGAAGGTTTCTGCCAAGTCGCTGATTAGAGATTTCTCCTCTCTTGTGGTGATGACCACATCATCAATGTAGACTTGTATGTTGCGCCCTATTTGGCTTCCGAGGCAATTTTGCATCATCCGTTGATAAGTTGCTCCTGCATTTTTTAGGCCGAATGGCATCACTTGGTAGCAAAACACCCCATATGGTGTGATGAAGGCCGTTTTTTCTTCGTCTTCTTTCTTCAATTTGATCTGATTGTAACCAGAGTATGCGTCCAAAAATGAAAGCCTCGCGCATCCCGCTGTTGAATCGATTATCTGATCGATGCGGGGTAGAGGAAAGGGATCCTTTGGACAATGCTTATTGAGAGATGTGTAGTCGACACATACTCTTTGTACGTCTGTGTTCTTCTTGGGTACTATGACTGGGTTCGACACCCAACTCGAAGTTTTGATTTCTCTGATAAATCCGGCATTTTCTAGCCTGTGCAATTCTGATGCTATCGCCTTCCTTTTAGGTTCATCGAATCGTCTCAATGGTTGCTTGACTGGTTTCGCCTTTGGATCTACATTTAGTGCGTGCTCGACGAGTTCCCTGGGAACCCCTGGCATGTCCGATGGACACCAGGCGAAAATTTCCCAGCGCTCACGGAGGAACTCAACGAGCGCGCCTTCCTATGCGGGATCCAAGTTCACCGCAATTGATGTCGTCTTGTTTGAATCTGTAGGGTGGACCTGAATTTTCTTCGAGTCCTGCGTTCTGTCGAAAGCCTGATCTGGCAGGGATCGTCCAACGTCGGGTAGCACGTTATGATCCGTGTCTCCTTTCAACCTCTCATATTCTGCTATCATGCCGAAGGTTTGCGCCATCCTGTTGAATTCTCTGTCGCATGTGTTGGCTGCTTCAAAGCTCCCTTGTACTGTAATTGTTCCGTTAGGCCCTGGAATTTTTAATGTAAGATACGCGTAATGAGGTACTGCCATGAACTTTGCAAATGCTGGGCGCCCCAGGATTGCATGATATTGTGACGGCCAGTCCATAACTTCGAACTCCAGCTTCTCTCTTCTGTAATTTCCGCTACTGCCAAAGCAGACATCGAGTTCTATTCTTCCCAAGGGGTAGTTTGCGGCTCCTGGTACTATTCCATGGAAAGAGCAATCTGTTGGCTTCAGACTCGTCAGCGAGATGCACATTGCCTTTAGGGTTCTAGCATATATTAAGTTTATGCCACTCCCTGCATCCATGAACACTCTCCCGATGTCGTACCCTCCTATTTGTGCCTTTAAAACCATAGGTGAATGACCTGGCCTGGGAACTTTCCTCGGGTGGTCTGCTCTGCTGAACTTGACTGGTTGTTCTGACCACCGTAGGTATTCTGTGGTAGCCGGTGGTGATGATATTGCTAGGTTGACTTGCCTGGATATGCTCTTTCGTTCTTTCTTTGACTTCGGCACCGGTTGAATCATGGCTGACATGTATACTTTTGACTCTAGATGTCTTGCTAGCCTTTGCATTTGATATCCTTGACTCCTGTGTCTTTCTCCTTGCCTCCCTTCTTGGCTTGAGCCCATAGCGCTCTGCAACCTTAGGAATGTTCTGCAATCCTTCATCTGGTTATTTGAGACCCTTTTCCCATCGAGATACGCATAGTGGATTCGACAAGGTCCGTATAGCATATCTTCGGCCAAAGGACCAGAGTATCTCGATTTTTCTACTCCTTTTGCCTGAAACCTCCTATTTTCGTATCCTTCCTCTTCTTCTAGTACGTAACCCGCGGCTACCTGATTTCGCCTTCCTTGGTTATCCCTGCTGCGGTGTCGTCTCCTCTGTCTACTTATTCTGTCGACTTCTGCTGAACGTCATCTTTTGTTGTTATACGCGTCCTCCCCATCAGCGAATTTGTTGGCTTGTTCCATTAGCTCGGCTACTGTCGTAGGTCTTGTTCTTCCTATTTCTTCCACGAGATCTGAGCGACGAAGTCCGGCCGAAAAGGCGTCTATTGCTCGTTCGTCGGAGACGTCCTCTGCTGAGTTTTTGATTATGCTCCAGCGTTGTATATAAGAACGTAGAGTTTCGCCTTTCCTATGTACGCACGCCTTGACTTCCTCCAGTGACGCTGGGCGTTTATATGTTGAACGAAAATTTCGTGCGAATTGACTTTCGAGTTCCCCCCAACTTCCGATGGACTCGTTGGGTAGGGTGTTCAACCAGGACCGTGCTGTGCCGGTGAGGTGTAGCTGCAAACTTTGCATTGCAGTCGCTTTTGTTCCCCCCAGTATCTGTACTGCCTGCAGATAATCCGATAGCCATTGGGTAGGTTCTTGCGACCCGTCATACTTATGTTGGTCGTGTGGTAATTTGAATCCTTTGGGTACCCGCGTTTTGCGAACCCTGCGGGTAAAGCATAACGCACCCATGTCTTTATCGTCGTCCTCGTAATTCTCTTCCCTCCAAGCATGTCGTGATTTGTTTACTCGAGCTTGTGCTATTATACTTCTTGCGTCCTCCTTCCTTTTCTGTCGCTTTTGCTCTTCTGATGATTCACTATACTCGTTGTCTGTGAAGTTGTATCGGAACTTCTCCTTTCGATTTCCTTTGTAGCTTGTCGACTTTGTCTCTGGGCCTTGTTCTCTGATTTTACCTTCTACTATTCCGAGGCTTCGTATCGCGGCTCGGTGCATATCTTCTCGTGGATCCTCAGGTTCTGGTCTTGTAGCTAGTAGATACGCTTGTGCTGCTACTAATGCTGCTTCTGGAGTTTTTTGTATGAAGTCATCTTCCTCCTCTTCTAGCTGTGGGGTAAGGCTCCTTGAATACCCTTCTTCTCTGCTGCATGCTGTCGCCCTCCTGTTGTGTTTTGGGTCTCCACGCCTTTCTCTGCTGTATTCTGAATCTTCACTATAGTCTTCCCAGTATTCCTCCTTTGATATACTACTATTGTCTTGAAAAACCATATCTCTTTCCTCCCTTAGTCTCTTCCTGTGTTGGTATAATGCATACTGGTATCCCATTAGAACTTCTCTCCTCGATCATTCGGGTACTTCTATACCATGATTGATAGCTGACTTGATCATTCTCCATTCACCAGCCGAGACATGGACTTTCTCCTTTTCCTTTTTATTGTGCTCTTTTATTTTGTCGACTTGCCTGTTGACCTTTTTACTTCCTTCGCTCTTGTTTTCTTCTTCTGCTTCAGTGATAATGATGCATAACTGATGTACTTTGGAGACGCCGCTGCTTCCTATGGCGAAGTCCTTTGCATTGTTGTGCGTCTGACACGCTTTTTCTTCTAAATTCGAATTTTCCTGCATTTTGTCGCCTTCTGCGATTGATGCTTTTTCTAAGCTGACCGGTGAGTTTACCTCACTGGAAGAGCCTTCTGATGATTCTAATGTTTCCTCTGTTTCGGGCTTGCTTGCCGACGGATCTGGTTTCGTCGACTCCGAAAGGCGGGATGAACCCGATGGCCCGATGATGATGCTCAAACTTCCAATGGTCAACTCCATCTCTTGATTTTCGTCGACTTCTGCGCTACTGTTGGCTAAAAGCAAAAAAGCCGTCGAATTCATGATTCCAACGCCCAAGTCCCCACGGTCGGCGCCAATTGACGAGGGTTAACTCAACAAATGTCCTAGATGAAGGACTTAGGATCGGGGAGATAGGGCGTCGGATGAACTCGAAGGTAAAGTTAGTCGAAATAGGTATGTGTCGAAAGTAAACTTGGGTGTTCAACCTGGCTTGCTTTCAATCTGCCCTACACCGTCCCCTCCTGGCCCCTATATATAGATGGCCAGGTCTCGAGGATCGGGTAGGGTATGATACAAATTACAATATCGACATACGGTAAGAACTCGTATTCGACTATCATTACAATTGGGCCTAGCTATACGGGCCTCAGGGGTACTCAACTAACGGGCTCTATTAACTATACCCTTGTCACCAGGGCTACACACCTGGCTTTCAACCCAGGATTTGTGTAGTTGTCTTCGCCTGGGGGTTCACTTGTGGATGGCCACCCAGGAACAAAGAGACTACCATGTCTTCCTTGCTTTAGTGAGCTTCCAGTGCATCCTTATGACAATATGGGCTCCGTCTTGATTGAGTATGATGTGAGGGTTCAACTTGTTGCTTGACATTGGTGGTATTTGGGAATGGGTCTTGCTAGTATGGTTGAATTCTCCTTCTGAAAGGTATTGTCTCATTCTATATGGGTAGAATGGGTCTTAAGGTGAAACTGCACAACCCCTACAGGGTGTAAAACTAATCGATTAGCCATGTCCCCGGTTATGGACAATTTGAGTTCCTAGACGTGGATGTATGGAAGAGTCTCATCACCATTTCTAAAAGAAATAAAATTGTTTAGAAACACTCAGGACAGGGACTACTCAGGACTACACACCTGGCTATCAACCCAGGATTTGTGTGGTTGTCTTCGCCTGAGGGTTATCTTGGTTTTGTTGAGTAACTACCCAGGGCTACATACCCTGCAAGTATGTGGTTGTTTTCACCTGGGGGTTATCTTGACCTTAAAAGTCTTCAATGATTAAAAAGTTTTGATTTGAAAATGATAGGATAAAATTTGCTTTAAGCAAATCAGCCATAAGCTCCACCAGCCAAATATCATGTAGATAGCTCTTTCACAACGGCCATGAAAATATGTGTCATTTGCCAGTACATCATTGTACTGACCCCCATTCATGGGGCTGCATATTCAACTGTGCAGGTTTTTAGATAAAGATCGTTAGTAGGATCTCGAGACTACATTCCAACATGTTTGCCTGTGGCACGTGATGAAGATGGAGACTCATTGCCACTTTGTTTTCCGCTGTAAATCTGTAAGGTTTGGGATCTTTGTAACTGGATCTGTGATGTAATATTTGATACTATTGCAATGACCACTATATTTTGTACTGTGGTGCTATCAGTGATCCAGGGAATAGCACTTAACACAGGTGTTCCACCTTAATTCAAAGGTGGGGCGTTACAAAATGGTATCAGAGCATAGTGTTGCCTGTAGGATTGAGACCCTAGGTTTGGATTAGAAATAGGAAGACCCTAGGAAAAAAATCCATCTCATCTTGTTTCTGTTTACATAAAAAAAAGTTTGCATTTTGAACTCCTTGTATTCTTTCCTACTTCGTCTTCAAATGTTTCCTTTTGCTATAGATGACCCTAACCTAAAATCATCAACAAAGGATAGAAGATCACAATGTGCCAGAAGTGTGAGACTGATACTCCATATATTTTCCCCGACTCAACATGAAGAACTACATTGAAGGCCAAACAAAGAACTTGGAGAAAGACTCAAATGCATCTTGCACAACTCCAGAAGATGAATCAAGGAAGTAGAGGAGAAACTTGAAGTACACAAGCAAGTAATAGACAAGACCACCAATAATTTAAGTTTATAGAACCAACGATGTTGTGATAATCTAATGATCATACCAAATTGGGGTATGACCATACTAGATTATTAGTGTTTGACATAATTTGCTAGATGTGATGAATATTTGTTAGATGTTGTTTGTAAGATGAATTGCCTTGATCTTCTATGGTTGGGTAGGATTTTTCCTTTAGATCCCTTCTATCTAATCTCATCTATGCTAAGACCTAAACCTGTCCTAAACCCCAAACATATGCATACGCAACGCTAGAACAATCACGACAACACTCAGATGGAGATAGCAATGCAACAGATGGTTGAAGTGCATACTGAAATGATGAGAGTGTTAACTCAGAATATGGTCAACCGCGACAGCAATGAGATACCTCCAGGGATGCAACAAGTACTGGATAATCATACTCGCATAGTACAAATGATGTCCCAGATTTTGGCTAACACCAACAACAACCTACCACAAAAGGATTATAGTGGCAAGGAACCAAGAGGTGATACTGAGATGACCCTGCGAGCCTGCAAGAGATGTGGAGAAATAGGACACACGTCTAAGGAATGTCATGAACAGTGCCCTTACTGTGTTACGAGCCACCCAGTTGGAGAATGTCCCATGACCCAAGTTACTTGTTTCCTATGTGAAGGAATCAATCATGTCCCTGTTGAATGCAAATTTTATTCCACGGTGCAACGAATGAATCAACAAGCCAAGGATGGACCCTGCCAGTTGCTTGAGAAGACCCAAGAAGAAGGAAAAGAACACTTATCTAGAAATTGCTCGAGGAAACGAGAAAGGTTTCCCACAGCTATAGTGGAATATGGAGAAAAGGAAGTAAGAGAGCTCCTAGCATTAGAGAGACCTCAAAAGAAGAAGGACAACAGCAAGGTGATGTGTTTCAATTGCAAGGAGCTAGGACATTATGCGAACAAATGTCCAGTTGAGGACAACAAAGCAAACAGTCCAGGTAGCGTGAAGAAGAACCTCAACCATATCACTTGTTACACATGCAAGCAACAAGGACACTATTCGTATCAATGCACAGAGGGAAGCACTTCAAGACCTCAGTGAACTGGGATAATAGAAGGATGCCACAAATACAAGATGAAGACACAACAAGGTGTAGCCAACTTAGAAGCATTTATATTCGGTTACTACTTGTAATAAATGTTGAATGGACAAGTGAGATCAATGAGTGACTTTATTGTATGGATAATATTTTTCCCATGAAATGGCAAGCTGAAGGATTTGTAACTCAAGAGTTAACTCCATAGACAGAGTTTACGCAAAACCCTAGCTAAGGAATGATAGATTTGTTTTAAAAAAATTAGAATTGGAACATAGGTTTTCATTTCAAGAAAATTTTGTCAAAGCAAGTAAGGCTGACCTAGAGTTAGAATACGAGGTTTGCAAACCATGTATGAAGTAATGATTAGGGTGCAGGATGGATTGATAACCATTCCTACTACTCTTATTATTCACTCTCATAATGTTGGCTTTACAAACCTAGAGAGACATACCTACATGAGAGACGACTGTTGTTAAACCTTATCCCTAGGAGAATAAGATGTTACACCCTTTATAATGAGCCAGTGTGGCCATCATGTAAGACTACGGTGAGAGTGATACACAAGCTTACCGTTGAGGAAGGCCGGAAAAAGAGAATATACCTCATCAAGCTCAATGACCATGAGTGGATGCAGAAGGAAGAACCATAAGATGAAAGATCAACAAGTATGACAACTAAGAAGATGAAGTGAAGACAGGAGACCACCTTAACATGGTCATGTGAGTGACCCAAAGAGTGACCCTTCAGTGTCCAAAGTAGTTCAACAAACTACATTGCTGGATAGAAGCTCCACAATGGAGCAAAGTTATACTCAAGCCTCCTGGAGAAACATTGGAAACCCAAGATTGTGAATAGACACCCACCTATTGGAAATGAAGAGAGATTCTAACTATAGATTCAAAAGATGACAAGTGCCAAGTCAAATCCCAGGAGTACTTACTTTGAATCAAAGACCTAGACTAACCACAAAAGTCTCTTTTAAGGGTGGTAGCCACCTAAGTACCCCAAACCCTTCTACCTTTCTAGCCTCTCCAAATCTCGGGGACGAGATTTCTTTTAAGGGTGGTAGTCTGTAACATCCCAAGTTTTTTTTAGAATAAAAAAATTATTTTAATTGTGTTGATTGAAAAATCACAGGGATTTAAAACTTTTTGAGTTTAATTAAAGACTCTATTACAAAAACTAATTCAAACTTCCTATTACTCCTTGAAGAACTCTTTGAGTAAATAGAAGTCCCAAAATACTATTTTGCTTTCATATTAGTTCTATGCAAGTTTATTTGCTAAGGAATTATTTTCAAAAACAATGTATAAAGTTTACAACCCTAAAAATGTGTTTGAAAATGAATTTCAATATATTACTTTATAAAGTATCATCCCTGATTTTATAGAATTATTAAAAAACCCTAATCCTAGATTTGCTATATGCAAGTAAAGCTCTTTTGATAAATTAATAAAGCACTTTTGAGAGTCTTGTTATTTATGAGAAACATAGTTCTTACTGTTTTGTATTGTTTATGTGAATTTTAGAAAAATATAGACATTGGTTTGAATGGTTTTGAAAGTATTATGCAAAAGTTATAAAAGAAATATGAAATCAGAAAAGAATAAAAAGAAAGAAGAAAAAAAAGAAAGAAAGGAGAAACGGACCGAACAGCCCAGTCCGGCCCAACCAGCACGGCCCAACTAATCCTACCCGAACCGGTACCCCCTTTATTCCTTCCTCCCATTGACCGGCAGACCCCACACGTCAGCTTCTTCTTCTTTCTCTAACCGCCTCGCCCAGGTTCTCCTTTGCAGACTCGCCAACCCCCTACTTCCCCCTGCAACCCCAGACCCCGAACGGCCTCCTGGACGGCGCCCCTCTCTTCCCCTCCTTCCCCTCTTCTTTTCCCCCTCCTTCTTTTCCCGAGAACCACTGCCAGTCCACGGCGATTCCTCAGCGGAAAGTTTCCAGTACCGCGACCATCTCGAACCCTGGACGACGAAACCGTGAACCAACGCCGCTGATTTCTTGCCCTTTTCCCTTCCCTCTCTCTTGCGCTTCTTCTCAGACTGTCCTGGCATTTTTCCCTGCAGCAAATCGTCGGCAACATCAACGCTAGAGCCACCGACGCCTGGAGCATTCCGTCCGTCCCCAGCCGACGCAGGAGGCCACTCCAGAAGCAGCCGATCAAGCCCGCGTACTCACCGTCCACTTCCGCACCTTGTCTTGTTCTCCATCGCCTCCGGGAGCACCTGCAATGTCGCCAGCGTCCCCCACCAGTGCCGCCCTCGCCGGAAGTCCATGCCGGAACCCTAACCATCGGTAAGGTAACTTCCCCTCTCTCTGTGACCGTTGGATCCAGATCCTAGCGCCTGGATTTGATCACTTATCGAATTGGTAGAGATCAATTAGGGCCTTTAGATCTCCTTTAGATCCTACGGTCCACAGAGCGGATCCGTCCGAACCGGTATGAGCCATTAGAAAAGCGCCACGTGGCCTATCCCGAATCAAAACATTTCAAAACAGAGTCAAATCTCTTCAATTTGTGCTGAATCTTGTAAAATCAATCTAAAATGTTCTACTGGTCCAAATTTTGCAAACTTGATATCCCTGGAAACCTTAGCGTGTGTAGAATCCAAATGTGAAATAATATCACATGATTACTGTACAAATTTTTGAAGTGAATTTCAAATAGATTAAATAGCACTTTAATACCAAATAATTCATATCTTTTGCTCTGGTTATTCAAAATTAACAAATTTGTAGTCTATGGATTCCTCAAAACATGTAGAACACTTTAGAATCAAGAATCACCAAAGTTGATGTGTGCACAAACTTGGTACATTCAAATCTATCTAAATCCCTACTTTGATCATAATTTAATTTCTAAAAATGATTTTGGGATGAATCCAATTGCATCAACTTTGTATTACAGTACCCTATCCAGGGGCACCACTGTCCCATTTATTTGAAATCATTTGTACATATTCAAATTCAAACCCGAGAATTTGAGTATTTTCATTATAGATTTAATTCTATAATTCTTTTCAATATGATTCCTTTTACAAAAGTGAATCATATGAACATACCTATCTAACCCTATCATGGTTCATCTTGATCATCACCCAATATCATGTCAATCATATCCTTGTGGGCCTAGTTCAGAATATTCAAATTACACTTAAGCAATTTGAGTAAATGTTGGTATATCTCAATTAAGTTCTCCTTTGCTAGTTGTGGTGATACACTCAACCCCATGCTACACATATCTTAAAACATTCGAATCAAATATCAATCTTGAACTATAAACCAAATCTAGTTTAAATTCTTCAAAGAGGAATTTAAACATTGACATGGCTCAATCTTGAGACTATAACCCTAGCTTAATTAAAATCTCTTGTCCAAGAAAATCTTGTGACCAAGAAGCCCCCATCACTCTAAATAACTTTCATACCTATTCAACCCCATGCCAACTTGATCATATTGGATCATTCTTTCCAATCATTGAACTTGCCATCCAAAACTCTCAATCCACATCTTGTAAGCCAAGCTTCAAGCTGTATCTCTCTCATCACAGAAATCATAAGAAATTTAAAATGTTAAACCAATCCTTTTCAATTGCTTGTCTTTTTTGATTTGTTGCTTTTGGTGTGGTGTGTTTACATTGTGTATCTTTATATTATAGATTGGTTTGGAGAGCCATATGTTTTGTTGAGAGAAGAGAAAGGGTTTAAGCTTCAAAAGGCAAGTGACACACAAGCTTCTACCTATCTTTTAATTTATGCATTAGTGTTTTCAGTACTATGCATGATATGAGATTTTCAAAGAAGTTTATGAAATGCTTAGCTCCTAGTAGTGTGTAGCTATCCCTTAAACCCCACTTGTTAGGATTGCAAACTACTATGGAAAATGGTGCCATGCTTGTTTTGAATTGGTATGAAAATTAAACTTCAACCCAATGAAACACTTGGGTGGATTGGTTGGATGATGGAGGCGATGTTGAGTGGCTACCCAGGGCTACACACCTGGCTTTCAACCCAGGATTTGTGTAGTTGTCTTCGCCTGGGGGTTCACTTGTGGATGGCCACCCAGGAACAAAGAGACTACCATGTCTTCCTTGCTTTAGTGAGCTTCCAGTGCAGCCTTATGACAATATGGGCTCTATCTTGATTGAGTATGATGTGAGGGTTCAACCTATTGCTTGACATCGGTGGTATTTGGGAACGGGTCTTGCTAGTATGGTTGAATTCTCCTTCTGAAAGGTCTTGTCTCATTCTATATGGGTAGAATGGGTCTTAAGGTGAAAGTGCACAACCCCTGCAGGGTGTAAAACTAATCGATTAGCCGTGTCCCTGGTTATGGACAATTTGAGTTCCTAGACATGGATGTACGGAAGAGTCTCATCACCATTTCTGAAAGAAATAAAATTGTTTAGAAACACTCAGGACAGGGACTACTCAGGACTACACACCTGGCTATCAACTCAGGATTTGTGTGGTTGTCTTCGCCTGAGGGTTATCCTGGTTTTGTTGAGTAACTACCCAGGGCTACATACCCTGCAAGTATGTGGTTGTTTTCACCTGGGGGTTATCTTGACCTTAAAAGTCTTCAATGATTAAAAAGTTTTGATTTGAAAATGATAGGATAAAATTTGCTTTAAGCAAATCAGCCATAAGCTCCACCAGCCAAATATCATGTAGATAGCTCTTTCACAACAGCCACCAAAATATGTGTCATTTGCCAGTACATCATTGTACTAACCCCCATTCATGGGGCTGCATATTCAAATGTGCAGGTTTTCAGATAAAGATCGTTAGTAGGATCTCGAGACTACATTCCAACATGTTTGCCTGTGGCACGTGATGAAGATGGAGAGTCATTGCCGCTTTGTTTTCCGCTGTAAATCTGTAAGGTTTGGGATCTTTGTAACTGGATCTGTGATGTAATATTTGATACTATTGCAATGACCACTATATTTTGTACTGTGGTGCTATCAGTGATCCAGAGAATAGCACTTAACACAGGTGTTCCACCTTAATTCAAAGGTGGGGTGTTACATAACAAATCATAATTTGAAAATCTCATGTCCCGTGAAGTACGAATGCCCAAACCTCATGCTACTCGACCTAGGTCCCAAGCAAGTTCTTGTCATTGTAAGCATACATGTATCATCGAGAACGCCAACGGGGTACCTCTTGCCCGATGACATGGAACAAGCCCACATCAAAATGACAAGACTAACAGACAATGAACATCTCGGCATCTCTTTTATTTACCATTGGTATAGCTATTTATTTTGAGATGCGTCGTCGAATGTCTACTATGGGCATGTTGTAAATTTCCACCATGAATGATGCATGGCTTAGATTAGCAGGCCAGGCATTTCTCTAACACATATACAAACTCCATGAGCTCACAAGTTTCCAACTTATTTAACATTGCAGGTATCCATAAACAAAAGATCATGATATCAACTAAATGAGAGTAATAAAATGTTGAAAGCGTGCCCCATGACAGCATGGCTGAGCTAACTTCCAACTTCCAACTTGCAAGAATAAAATCAACATAAGAGAGCCACAATGGTCAAATTTATTAAGAGCAGAAAAGGAAATGTGCCGTCAGGTTCGTGAGAGCTTTACTGACTAATTTTCACATAACACAAAAAGTTTAATTTGAAGGATAGATAAAAGCAAGAAGAATGTACTTGGAATAGCAAATTGCTAATAGGTATATATGGTGGACACATTAGAAAACTTTGGTTTTTGGGAGTTGGATGCACGAGAAGTATACCCTCTCAGTACAAAATGAAGGCTAGCAAAAGACTGGGAGCGATCAACTAAGAGAGAAATAACGGCCATAATCATGCATAGCGACAAAACATTATTAACCAAAGCATAAAGTGGTATCACAAGTCAAAAACCAAATGATCATAGAGGCTTATGGTGACTTGTTAAAGTCAAACATGGTGTAAGCATGCGCCAAGTCAACCCAAATTAAGCATCAAAGGAGAAAACCACAATAATATGCTCCCATATAATAAAAACAATGCATGATTCTTTCAAAGGCACATTAAGCAATCTCAGTCATTTGAGACAAGTCATGCTACAGCAAAAACTACTAATCATACTATCAAAATAACATCAAGCATGACATGCAGAAGCCTAAGCCACAGTCTAAACAAGCTCCCATTTGTACCACTATAGGGATGAAACTTTTTTCTCTTTTCCAACACTATTCAACCTTTTTGAATCAACTCTCAAAGATGAAAACCAACATAGACCAGAGGTCTAAATACACCTTGATACAAAGAAATAACAAGATCTGAACAAAAATCAAGGTGAAAACAAAAGTAAACGCAGTACTAGAAAAAGAGAACACCCGTTGAATGATAAGAGTGAAAACTAGAGTGTTCTTGGCAATGAAAAATGGAGTGTGTCTTCTCCAAAAGAAATATGTTGGGGTCCAACCATTTATTGCAGCAAACAAAACAAAAGAAAACTGAAAGCGAAAGTAAAGACGCTCCAAGAAAAATGCATAGTATACGAAGCAATAAAAATATAGTGTCTTGAAAGATGACCTGGTTTTTGCCGATGAAGAAGGGGTGCCTCGGGGCATCCCCAAGCTTTGACGCTTGTACCTCTTGTATATTTCTTGGGGTGACATGGGCATACTCAAGCTTGAGCTTTTGTCCATACTTCATCTCATCTCATCATTCTCCTTTCCCTACACTTGAAAACTTCCTTCATACAAGACTTCACACAATTCTATTAGCAACATTAGTGTAAGCATGATAGTAAATCTACTCTTTTGGTTCAGTTTTGAAACTCAAGTATAACACCCATTAAATCATAAACTACTGTAGCAACTTCCTTGAAAGTTCCATGATCAAAAGAACTAAAAAAGAAAGCGATCGAGAGGCAAACACAAATAGTGGCAGAAATCTGTCAAAACAGAACAGCTAACAAAGATCGATTTTTCTAAGGATCTTCTGTTGCTCAAATCAAAAAGTGAAAACTAATGAAAGTTTGGAAATAACCTGGGACATGTGCAAAAGAAATCGCAGATCAAAAAGACGTTCTGAGAATTTTCACGAATTTTTACGGTGCAGTGCAGAAATCTGTATCAGGAGAGCAACTTCCCCAAATCTTATCTTCCTCCAATTAGAGGTTCTTCTTGGCACAAAAACGAAATAAAAATGATAAGGAGAGATCATTACAGTAGTAATAACTTCCAAGACTCAACAAAAAGAAAAAGTACTAAAAATAAAACATTGGGTTATCTCCCAAAAGTGCTTTTCTTTAACGCCTTTGAGCTAGGCGCAGAAAGTGGAAATCAAGTATTTTCAAATGAAGCATTAAGATCAATTGCAGAAGTCTTTTCAACAAGGAATTGTATTGTATCCAAATGAGTTATTGAAGATCCCTTATGAACACTCTTGGGTTCACTACTTTCATCAAAAGGGTTTTCAGGAACAATCCAATCAAAATTCTTTTCCAAAGCTTCATGCAATCCTACGAGTTTGAAAGGTATTGGTACTTTGATTTCTTCTTTATTTGTACCAACAACCTCTACACGTGAGCCAAGCATATTAAAACGCTCAAAAACTTTCCTAGCTTCTATAACAACATCTCGAAATTCTCTACGCAAAGTCTCAAAAATAAAATCTTTATTTTCGGAGTCTTCGATATCATGAAGCTTAAGAAACATTGCTGCATAAAAGGATTAAGGTTAACAAACCTAGCCTACAACATGTGGACTAAATAAGCAGCTGCAACTTCATAACTAGGAGCAAGCTCGGCTAAAGATCTATCCTCAACATCTTTATGCTTACCAACATGATTAAAGAACTCCTCAATGTTATCTTTCCCAATTATAGAACCACTACCTATTGAAAGGTCCTCCAGAGCATACTTAGGGAACAACATAATAAACTAAAAGTAACGAAGTACCAACTATAAAAGAAGCTAATTTTTTTTGTATTTTTTATAAAAAGATGCAAGCAAAAATAAAATAAAGCAAAACAATAACAAAGTAAAAGATTGGAAGCGAGAGACTCCCCTAGCAGAAATCCTCTTTCTCCCTGACAACGGCGCCAGAAAAATTGCTTGATGGCATGTAGATGACCGCCCAGTTGGGAACCCCAAGAGGAAGGTATGATGAGCATAGCAGCAAGTCTTCCCTCAGTATGAAACCAAGGTTTATCGAACCAGTAGGAGAAAGAACCAACTTCCGAAGGTTGATGCTCGCTGGCTTGGCGACAGCTCCAGACAATTTATATATGGTGCCTTATCTGGGGTGTAGCTTTGCACCAGCAGCAACGTGGAACCTGCACACAACACAACCAAGTACTTTGCCCCAACTTACAGTGAGGTTGTCAATCTCACCGGTTTGCTGTAAACAAAGGATTAAACGTATCGTGTGGTAAAAGATAGTAGTTTGCGAGAATGTAAATAATGCGAGTAAATAGTAAAATGGTAATAAGAATGTAAAAGAATGGACCGGGGTCCATACTTCACTGGAGGTGTCTCTCCATAAGATAAATAACATGCTGGGTAAACAAATTACAGTTGGGCAATTGATAGAATAAAGAAAGCATACAAATGTCCTGAGTCTCACTATGAGATTCACTTGGGCATTACAACATAATACATAGACCGTAATCCAACTGCATCTATGACTAATAATCCACCCACCGGATGTCATCCGAGCAACCGTTGGGTATTAAGTTGCAAGCAATAGATTATCGCTTTAAGCAAAGTGTGTAATATAAACAATATAAATGTCCTTGAACACAAGATTGTTGTTTTCTCCCTAGTAGCAACAGCACATCTACAACTTTAGAGGTTGTTGTCACTCCCCCAAGTTACCAGAGGCATGAACGCACTATCGAGCATAAATACTCCCTCTTGGAGTCACTAGCATCTACTCGGCCAAGATATCTACTAGCAACGGAGAGCATGCAAGATCATAAACAACGTAGAGATGATAAATCAATAAATCAACTTGACAAAGTACTCAATATTCATTGGATCCCAACAAACACAACATGTAGAATTACACAACGATGATCTTGATCATGATAGGCAGCTCACAAGATCTAAACATGAAGCACATGGAGGAGAAGACATCCATCTAGCTACTGCTGTGGACTCGTAGTCCAAGGTAGACTACTCACACATCACTCCGGAGGTAGGCATGGTGATGAAGAAGGCCTCCAATAGTGATTCCCCTCTCTGGCAGGGTGCCGGGAAGAGCTTCTGGACCCTTCCGATCTCGCGTCGACAACGGCGGCGGCTTGCAATATGTTTCATGGAAAATTGATCGGGTCCTTTAGGTTTTCTCGCCGAGGAGAATATATAGGCGGAAGAGCGGCATTAGGAGGTGGGCCAGGTGGCCTCACCACCTGGTGGCGCGGGCCAGGGGCTGGCCGCGCCACCCTATGGTGTGGCTGGCCCCTGGCTCCCCTCCGTCTCTGCTTTGGACTCTGACTCGTGTCGGGAAAAATAGGAACTTCGGCTTTTGTTTCGTCCAATTCCGAGAATATTTCCTGTGTAGCTTTTCTGAAACATAAAAACAGCAAAAAACAAGGAACTGGCACTATGGCATCTCGTTAATAGGTTAGTTCCGGAAAATGCATAAAAACGCCACGAAGTGTAACAAAACACAAAGCAAATGATGCATAAACAAGCATGGAGCATAAAAATTTATAGATACATTTGAGACGTATCATTCATCACCATGCCTGCCTTCGGAATGATGTGTGAGTAGTCTACCTTGGACTACGGGTCCATAGCAGTAGCTAGATGGATATCTTCTCCTTCATGTTCTTCATGTTTAGATCTTGTGAGCTGTCTATCATGATCAAGATCATCGTTATGTAATTCTACATGTTGTGTTTATTGGGATCTGATGAATATTTAGTACTATGTCAAGTTGATTTGTGATTTATCATCTATATGTTGTTTATGATATTGCATGCTCTCCGTTGCTAGTAGATATCTTGGCCGAGTAGATGCTAGTGACTCCAAGAGGGAGTATTTATGCTCGATAGTGGGTTCATGCCTCTAGTAATCTGGGAGAGTGAAAATAACTTCTAAGGTTGTAGATGTGTTGTTGCTACTAGGGAGAAAACAACAATCTTGTGTTCAAGGACATTTGTATTGTTTACATTACACACTTTGCTTAATGCGATAATCTGTTGCTTGCAACTTAATATCCAACGGTTGTTCGGATGATATCCGGCGGGTGGATTATTAGTCATAGATGCAGTTGGATTACGGTCTATGTATTATGTTGTACTGCCCAAGTGAATCCTATAGTGATCCTCATGGCATGTACATGCATTGCTTGCATTCTTTATTCTGTCAATTGCCCAACTGTAATTTGTTTACCCAGCATGTTATTTATCTTAATGGAGAGACACCTCTAGTGAACTGTGGACCCCGGTCCATTCTTTTACATTCATATTACCGTTTACTTTCTGAAGCATTATTTACTTTCTTGCAAACAAATATCTTTTACCACACAATACGTTTAATCCTTTGTTTACAGCAAATCGGTGAGATTGACAACCTCACTGCAAGTTGGGGAAAACTACTTTGGTTGTGTTGTGTGCAAGTTCCACATTGCTGCTGGTGCCAGAGCTACACCCAGATAGGCGCCATAAACAAATTGTCTGGAGCCGTTGCCAAGTCAGCTAGCATCAACCTTCAGAAGAGGTTTCTTTCTCCTACTGGCTTGATTAAACCTTGATTTCATACGGAGGGAAACTTGCCGCTATGCTCATCATACCTTCCTCTTGGGGTTCCCAATTGGGCGGTCAACACTGCACAATCAAGCATTTTTCTAGCGCCGTTGCCGGGGATTGAAGAAGAAGAAGCTCCCACGTCAACCACGCACCATCAAAGCATTTTTCTAGCACCGTTGCCGGGGAGAAAGAGGATTTCTGCAAGGGAGTCTCTAGCTTCCAATCTTTTTACTTTGTTATTGTTTTGCTTACTTTCTTTACTTTATTTTTGCTTACATCTTTTTATCGAATATACAAAAAAAATTAGTTCCTTTATAGTTGTTATTTTTGCTTGTCTGCTTTTAGTCTTGCTAGAATGAGTACTCCTGAAAACACCAAGTTTTGTGACTTTATTAGCACAAACAACAATGATTTCATCTGCACTCCTATTGCGCCACCTACTCCCAAGGCAAATTTTTATGAGATTAAACCTGCTTTGTAAAATCTTGTTATAAAAGGGCAATTTTCTGGTGCTAGTACTAATGATGTTGTAGCTCATCTCAACAATTTTGTTGAGCTATGTGAGATGCAAAAGTATAAGGATGTAGATGGAGATATTATTAAGCTTAAGTTGTTTCCTTTCTCTTTGAGAGGAAGAGCTAAGGATTGGTTGCTATCTTTGCCTAGAAATAGTATTGATTCTTGGGTTAAGTGCAAGGATGCTTTTATTGGAAAATATTATCATCCCGCTAAGATTATATCATTGAGAAGTGATATTATGAGGTTTAAACAGTTTGATAATGAACATGTTGCTCAAGCTTGGGAAAGAATGAAATCTTTGATAAAGAATTGTCCCACTCATGGACTGACTACTTGGATTATTATCCAAACCTTTTATGCAGGACTAAATTTTTCTTCAAGAAATCTCTTGGATTCAGCTGCTGGAGGTACCTTTATGTCCATCACCTTGGGCTCCGCAACAAAGCTCCTTGATAATATGATGGTAAATTATTCTGAGTGGCACCCCAAGAGAGCTCCACAAGGTAAGAAGGTAAATTCTATTGAAGAAACCTCTTCCTTCAGTGATAAGATTGATACCATTATGGCTATGCTTGCTAATGATAGAGCTCATGTTGATCCCAGTAATGTTCCTTTAGCCTCTTTGGTTGCTCAAGAAGAGCATGCTGATATAAACTTCATTAGAAATAATAATTTCAACAATAGTGCGTATAGGAACAATTTTGCTAGCAACAATTATAGGCCGTATCCTTCTACCAAGGGTAATGGTTATGGTAATTCTGATGGTAATTCCTCCAACAACAATAGGGGCGCGCCCTCTGATCTTGAAGTAATGCTCAAGGACTTCATTAGTAAACAAACTACTTTTAATAAGTCTGTTGAGGAAAAGCTTGGTAAAATTGATGTTCTTTCTTCTAAAGTTGATAGCCTTGCTCTTGATGTTGAACTTCTAAAACTAAAGGTTTTGCCTCATGATGTGAGAAAGTGAGACTATGAATTCCATTCAGGTTAGAATTGATGATAATGTTAGGATGTTAGCAGAATTGGATGCTAGGTGGGAAAGAGAAGATGAGATGGCTAGAAATATGAAGGTTTGTACTATTACAACCACTAGTGATGTTGTTTCAAATGCTAGCAAACCTCCTTCTTTTAATGGTAGAGTTATTGGTGTAGAGAAAATTCCTACTCCTTGTGCTAAATTGCCTAAAACTACATAAACTTTTTCTAATAAAAGTGCTAAAACAATTTGGAGTATGGGAGACAATAGTTCTACTACCTTTAATGATTTTGATGTTGATGGTTGTAATATCTCTGAAGTAATTTTGTTCTTGCAAAAGCTTGTTAGAAGTCCTAATGCTAGTTCTATGAATGTGGCTTTTACAAAGCATATTACGAATGCTCTCATGCAAATTAGAGAGGATAATTTGAAACAAAAAGTTTCTATTCCTAAAAAGTTAGAAGATGGTTGGGAACCCATCATTGAGATGAATGTAAATGATTTTTATTGTAATTCTTTATGTGATCTTGGTGCAAGTATTTCTATTATGCCTAGATAACTTTATGATATGCTTGGTTTACCACCACTTGAAAACTGTTATTTTGATGTTCCTCTTGCTGATGTTGCTAAGAAGAAACCTTTGGAAAGGATTAATGATGTTCTTATTATGGTTAACAATAACCTTGTTCCCGTTGATTTCCTTGTTTTGGATATTGAATGCAATGCTTCTTGTCCTATTATTTTGGGAAGACCTTTTCTTAGAACTGTTGGTGCTATTATTGATATGAAGGAAGACACCATTAAATATCAATTCCCACTCAAGAAAGGTATGGAACACTTCCCTAGAAAGGGAAAGAAGTTACTTTTTGACTCTATCCTTAGAGCAAATTATGAACTTGATGCTTCATCACTTGAAAATACTTGATTCTCACATTTTGCGCCTAGCTCAAAGGCGTTAAAGAAAAGCACTCTTGGGAGATAACCCAATGTTTTCTTTTTAGTACTTTTTCTTTTTGTTGAGTCTTGGAAGTTATTACTGCTGTAATGACCTCTCCTTATCATTTTTATTTCGTTTTTGTGGCAAGAAGAACCTCTAATTGGAGGAAGGTAAGATTTGGGGAAGTTGCTGTCCTGAAACAGATTTCTATGCTGTACCGTAAACATTCGTGAAAATTCTCAGAACGTCTTTTTGATCTGCTATTTCTTGTGAACATGCCCCAAGTTGTTGTCTAACTTTCATTAGTTTTGCACTTTTCAATTTGAGCAACAGAAGATTTTCAAAAAAAATCAATCTTTACCAGCTGTTCTGTTTTGACAGATTTTTGTCACTATTTGCTTTTGCCTCTTGATCTCTTTCTTTTTGAGTTCTTTTGATCATGGAACTTTTGAGAAAGTTTCTACAGTAGCTTATGCTTTAATGGGTGTTATACTTGAGTTGACACTGAACCAAAAGAGTGGATTTACTATCTTGCATGCACTAATGTTGCTAATAAGAATTGTGTGAAGTTTTGTATGAAGGAAGTTTTCAAGTGTAGGGAAAGGAGAATGATGAGATGAGATGAAGTATGGACAAAAGTTCAAGCTTGGTGATGCCCATGTCTCCCCAATAAATATCCAAGAAGTACAAGCGTCAAAGCTTGGGGATGCCCCGAGGCACCCCTTCTTCATCAACAAATATCAGGTCACCTTTCAAGACACTATATTTTTATTGCTTCATATACTATGTCTTTTTCTTGGAGTGTCTTTATTTTCTCTTTCAATTTTCTTTTGTTTTGCTTGCTGCAATAAATGTTTGGACCCCAACGTGTTTCTTTTGGAGAAGACACACTCCATTTT
Source organism: Dactylis glomerata (assembly GCA_007115705.1). Classification (NCBI taxonomy): domain Eukaryota; kingdom Viridiplantae; phylum Streptophyta; class Magnoliopsida; order Poales; family Poaceae; genus Dactylis; species Dactylis glomerata. The sequence continues at coordinate 2,315,100 of QXEO01000456.1, read as the reverse complement.
CATTGCCTAGAACACTCTAGTTTTCACTCTTATCGTTCAACGAGTGTTCTCTTTTTCTAGTACTGCGTTTATGTGGGTACCCCGGATTACCCATCCGGAATACCCGATATGCATACAATTCATGATCCCATGATCAGTGTGTCCTGAATCCACATATCCGAGTTGATAACAGAATTACATCATCCATTACAGTACCGAATAAAATACTTACCATTGGTCACATGACCAAGTATGATATTGCCACGTAGGGCAAGTCTACAACTAAGCAGCGAATACCAAGCAGCGTTGATGGCCCACATCATGCCTACTACCCTACAGGCAACTGACTGGGCGACGTTCCTAGTTCGCACCAGCGTTGTCGAACTCCTCACCATCGTCCTCATAACCTTCTTCAAAATCTGACTAAGTTAATAGCCAGGGACAAAGCCATGAGTACATTTGAATTGTACTCGCAAACAATCTAAGAGGAAGTGTTGACATGCAGTTTGGCTGTAGCAAGGGGGGATGGCTCTAGACTAGTTTGCTCAATACTAATCATAGTTTCCCTTGTCGATATAGCATGTCATACGACATCTCTATATCATAGTTTCTCTTGTCGATATAGCATGTCATACGACATCTCTATATCCTTATTAAAGAACACTTTTATAAAACCATTTTAGTAAAACCTCTAGGAAAGGGGGAACTCATTTGTAAGAGAGAGCTGGTGGTCAATCAAACATGACCACCTTTCTTTATAAAACAGGTCAATCACACATGACCATCTCCATTCCATCGGCAGTACCCTGCAAGTACTCCGAACCTTACTCGTACCACGGCAGTACCCTCCGAATACTCCGTCCGGCACCTTTCTCCATTTTTCCCAAAAACATCTTTATGAAACCAAAACTGACATTAGGCTAGATAGTGACCATTCCAACCGTCCATGACTGGGGACTCGGCTATTCGAATAGGTTTACACTCTGCAGAGGTTGTACACTTTACCCACACCATCCGATAAATCCGCCGGGATACCACCACGGACCTTCATACACAAGTATGCGGGGTTCGGATAATCGATCAGAGCCTTCCATCTATCCACCTTAGTACGGGTGCCTACCCTGTGGAGTAAACCTCCCCGGCAAACCCTGGCTGTCTACCTCTATCGAGCGTAGTTCCAGTGCCACGGCGGGAGAACACAAGTGTCTTCCGGCCGGATAAATCCCAATGGATCCCGATTTACTATTGCCCACAATCTGGCGGCAACCCAGATTCCGGGGTCCTACAAACCCTTATATAATGTGAGGCTCCCCGCACTAAAGCAGATAAACTTCAAACTAAGCCCCGTCCCATACCGGGGTAATGTGGTTGCACGGGTTAATTGTTCCGGTGGATACCTAGTGATCACCAATGCCATTTGAAAACCACCAACTCCTTTTTCCTCCATAGTCACCTCCATTTGTTCAAAAGAAACCACTTTTGAAAACATTTCAGTGGAGTAGATACTACTCCAAGGTTTTCAAAAAACATTATCGAAACTTTCTTTGAGTGTTCCCATCCTAGAGTTTTTGGCTCCACTAGAAGTTTCCCAAAGGCTTTGTTGCTAACCAACAAGCCACTACTGCAAGAGTAATGAATAGGTGTTCAAAGGGGTCATCTCGAAGGATGATAACAATTGGCTTGTGGAGCTTGACCCAACAATATAATTGCTACAATAGCTATAGCAATATAAAATCATGCAGTTTAATAAACCTTTATGCAACCTGCAAATTGAGTAAATAGGATTCAGATATGCATCAAGTTAGATGGCTTGCCTTGAGTGGCTTGTCCCTGGTCCTCCTCTTCTTGATACTCAAAAGACTTCCCCCTCCTCGGTACATTCTTCGTTCGATTCTATCGCCGGAAAAATAATAGCACACAATAAATATACATGCATACACAAGTCACAAACTTTTCATTCACTCAATACCTCACAATCAGAGAGTATCAAAAACAAACATGTTTAGAAAACAAATCAAGATTTTATAGGGTTTTTAGTAGCAAGTCAATTCTATTAGAAACTAGGGTTTTTCTATTATGGCAACCATCACACCATTCCACTTCAATCAAGCATGCAGATGATCAAATGGACCAAGTAACACACTCAGCACCCTTGCAGATAGACAACATGTTTCTGAACCCAGAAAAGTTGGATTCACTCCAAAACACTTTGTGGTTGATTTTCTAGGAATTAACTAATAGAAACTATGGCTAGAACACCAAAATAATTCCCAGATATTCTCTGGGCATCAGAAAAATATGAACAAAAGTGTTCTAGAAATCTCTTCTTGAACACAATCCAAATAAACTGGAGTCACCCTAAAAGGATTTGTGGTTATTTTCCTATGTTTTTTCTAGTGATAAAACCTACTATTTTAGAGTTAATTCTACCAGAAAATTATACTTGCTCAGAAAAATCTACCATTTGGTTAGTAGCAAGCTTTCACAGCACACAATCACCCAAAATTGGCCTAACTCAAAAATATCTCACAGAAAAAGTTCTATAAATACCTAAAGCCAGATCTAGTGATTTATTACTAAAAACATTCTGTCAAATCTGTAGATCCATTTGAATGAAATCCAGTAACACTTGAAAGGTATAACATAGGGAAACCCTACAAAATTGGATTCAATCTTAAATATCATCTCAAACTATAGATATTGATTTAGTGGTGATTTGGATACATTTGAGTTGATAAAGACTCATGAATTTTCTATATGATAAAATAGCCACAAGATGGTTCTGAATGATAGAGATTTGTATATAGATTCATCAGAAATTTAGATCTAGAATTTTCCATGCTCACAGAATTTATAGTGATTTCTGTCTGAACACAGATCTTAGCAGGAACTAATTTGTTTTCTAAAAAAAGTCAACGGACCGAATTCAGCTGGATCCGAGCAGATTGATGACCCACAAGTATAGGGGGTGTATCGTAGTACTTTCGATAAATAAGAGTGTCGAACCCAACGAGGAGCAGAAGGTGTTGATGAGCAGTTTTGATCAAGGAATCACTGTAAATACTAGCAAACAGGTTTTCAGGAGTATTTGGTAATACAAGTAAATAAAGTGCGAGTAAATAAAAGACAGTAGTAACAAGTGCAGCAAGTGGCCCAATCCTTTATTCAGCAAAGGACAAGCCGGTTGTATTCTTATAATAACCAAACGTTCTCGAGGACACACGGGAGGTTTATGTCAAGAGCTTTCGCTTCATAGAGCCAATAGTATTTATTGATTTGGTAAGTATTATGGGGGTGAACCTGTGCTAGCGCACTACCCTTACTAGGATAAATACACACTTGTGATTATACCCCTTGCAAGCATCCGCAAATACAAGTAAGTAATTAAGATAAATCTAACCACAGCCTTAAACTCTAGGATCCTACGCTCCCTGGTGCAATGGTTTCCCAACGGAGGTTTAGGTTTCTGTCACTCCGGCAACCCCACAGTCGGTGACCAAATACACAATGCATCTCACTAGGCCCATAAATGGTGAAGTATCATGTAGTCGACGTTCACATGACACCACTAGTGAAATAGCACCACAACAATATCAAACCATTAAATATTTCTCAACAATAATTCACTACTAACATCTTGACTTCTCCCATGTCCTCAAGAACTAAACGAACTACTCACAAGACATCATATGGATCATGATCAGAGGTGAAATAATGATAAATAACAATCTGGACATAAACCTTAATTCAACGGTTCCACTCAATAGCATCAACTACAAGGGTAATCAACACCGGGAAAGTTTCCCCTATGAATATAACAAGATCCAACTCAAGATGTTACAGCGGGATGGCGAGGTGATGGTGGAGATGAAGGTGCTGGTGATGGAGATGATGATGATGATGATGATCCCGATGAAGTCCGGTGCGACGATGATGACGATGGCGACGATCTCCCCTCTCCGGGAAGGAATTTCCCCGGCAGATTTCTCTCTGCTGGAGAGCTTTCTCTCTCTGGTGTTCTCCGCCCCGCAGAGGCGGCTGTGTCTAACTATCAACCCCCCCCCCTTCACTTAGGTTTTCGGAGACGATGATGTACGCAAAAAGGCGATGGCAAAGGTGGGCCAGGGCGACCTCACGTGGGCCCCGCGCGGCCAGGGGGCTGGCCGCGCCGCCCACGTGTGAGGGCGCCTCCTGGCCCCTCTCGTCTCCTCCTTCTGGCTTCGTGAGTCTTCTGGGAAATTATAATTTCTGGGTATTTTTCTGGAATTTTCCTGATCTTCAAAATATGGTCTTCTGATGGTCCTTTTTCCAGCAGAATCCTGACTCCGGCAGCAGCTCCTCCGATGATCATCAAACATGTGAAAGCAAAGGAAATAACATAAGTATCATATCTAAATGTGAAATATATCAATGAATAACAGTAAATTATGATACAAAATAGTGATGCAAATTGGACGTATCAACCCCCCCAAGCTTAGACCTCGCTTGTCCCCAAGCGAAAAGCTAAACTCGGTAAACATGACCACAGGTTTATGGAGTGAAGTGTCGATAATCAAAATACGAACAAGAAGCATCACATTCACTAAGGCACAAATTATAATAGACAGCAACTTCCCTTTATAAGATGTAAACTTGCAATAGGTAAAAGGGAATCACATGTAAAGATGCATGAAGTAAATATAATTGGCAATGGCAAACCTTAGTTCTTGGTTAAAGAACGATGAACAAGCTATTCTTTCTTTTAGCCGGAGCCTTTTTAAAACAGAGCTAATATAGCAAAGACTATATGCTCAACAAAGTAAACTTTTGCATTCGAAGAGAGCTTTCAAAGGTGTATTCCTTCAGACAAAAGCATTATACAAAAACAAGGAAGATAATAAACATGATTAAACGGATCAACATATGGATGAGTGAAACATAACAACTCAAATGCTTGCTTGAGATAGAGGGAAATAGGTTGACTCAACATAAAAGTAAAAGATAGGCCCTTCGCAGAGGGAAGCAGAGATTAAACATGTGCTAGAGCTTTTCATTTGTGAAACAGAGGTAAAAATTGTTTTGAGAGGTGGTTGCTTTTGTCAACGACTAGCAACAGAGTTCTTGATATCTTCCATACTAAACAAGTGGGAGCGGTTCCGAGATGTTTAATTAGTTGGCACTTTGGTGCTCTTTTAAAGCTTGGCACTCCTCCCCACCTTTTTCCTTTCTCAAACCATGGCTAACCGATTCCATCGGGTGCCGACCAACTTTCACATACCATTGGAGGAGTGCCTTTTTTCTTTCTTTTCTATTAAGATTATAATGGTCTGACCAGCTCCCTTGCCAAATTAATGACGAGCAGATGAAGCTGCCTAGTCGAGGGGTACTTAATTTAGTATGGAAGATAACAAACCCATCCACTACGTCCTCATGAGCTAAAAACAGTGGCACAAAATAAGAAGTGTTTGAAAGTTTTTGAAAGGTAGCACATGAAAATTTACTTGGAATGGCTTAAAATACCATGCATAGGAATTTATAGTGGACTCTTTGGAAGTGACTCGGCTTTTGGGAATTGGATGCACGAGTAGAGCTCATACTCAGTACAAGTTTTTGGCTAGCAAGGCTGGGTAGCAAGCATAAGAGTTGCATGAAACAAACAAACATACATATAATAAGAACAATCATGCAAACTCCCTTGAAAGTACAACGATTTTAACTTTAAGAATAACAATGCTTAAAAGCTAAACATAAGGAAAACTGAAGTGATGTAACTACAAGCACTTCTTTATTCTACTCTACTCAAACTTCAAGGTAAAGTTGCTACTGACCAAGCTAGGTTTGCCAAAACCAACTAAATCTACTCATGTTCCCAATGTGATACCAATACCAATCAACAAGACTAGTCACATAAGAGAGATTGCAGACTAACATAAAGTGTGCGAAAAGTAAACGATAAAACTTCTCATTAATATTTCATTACCGCAACTCACACCAAGGGATACATAGATAACTAACTAAGGAGGATACTTCCAACTGCAAACTATTCTATATGATAACTTCTCTATTCAGGATAAGACTCTACTTGAAAGGTAAATGAACTGAAGGTAATGATGTGATACCGCGGCACTCCCCCAAGCTTGGAACAAGCCAAGGGGATGCCTATACCGATGACGAATTACTCCTTTGGCGGTGATGGTGGAACTTCATTGTTGTCGTACTTCCAAGGCAGAGGTCCTCCATCAAAGAAGGATGTCTCGGTCTCCAAAATCCTGAAACTTGCAGCAGCACTCATTTGTTTAAATCTAGCTTCATACTCACAATTTTGGTTATGCAAGTCGTAGAGTTGTGCTTGTAATTGGTTAGTGGTCTCTTGAAGTGAGAGGACATCCTTCCACAGTTCTGTAGTCTCTTTCTTGTACTTGGCGACGAGCTCTTGGTTGATCCTATAGATAATTTCCACCTCGCGTTCTGCCATCTTCTTGTATTTGAAAACTTCCTGTTCCAGTGCTTCCATCCTTGCTTCGAGACTCCCTTCTCCCTTGGGTCCTTGAACATCTTTAACCTGTAACTCCCCATCCTTGAGCGACAACTCCTTCAGATGCATCTTCAGTTCCCTCATATACGGATTGATGGAATCCGCAGGAGGGTTCTCTATTCGAAAACGAACTCTGCAGGTTCCTGCAGTTTGTCTTGGATGTAATCTTCCGGAGAAATTGTTTCAATAACATCAACATCTTCATTATAAGAATCTCCAGAAATATAATGTTTGAGTCTTTGCCCATTCACCACTTGTGTAGAATCATCTTTCAATGAAGCAATCTTAATAGCACCTGAGCGGTACACTTCCACAATAACATATGGTCCTTCCCATTTAGAAAGTAATTTACCTGCAAAAAATCTGAGACGAGACCTATACAATAGAACTTTCTCACCAACATGGAACTCTCTCTTAAGAATTCTCTTATCATGCCATTGCTTGACTTTCTCTTTGAAAAGTCTGGCATTCTCATACGCTTCGTTTCTCCACTCATCTAGAGAACTCAAATCTAACAACCTCTTCTTACCGGCTAGTTTAAAATCTCTATTTAACTCTCTCACTGCCCAAAAAGCTTTGTGTTCTAATTCTAAGGGCAAGTGACACGCTTTTCCATAAACCATCTTATAAGGAGACATACCCATGGGATTCTTATAAGCAGTTCTATAAGCCCATAAAGCGTCATTTAACTTACTAGCCCAGTTTTTTCTAGATCTACTAACAGTCTTCTGCAAAATAGACTTGATCTCTCTATTTGAAAGCTCTACCTGCCCACTAGTTTGGGGATGATAAGCAGAAGCAATTCTATGATTGACATCATACTTAGCAAGAGTCTTTCTAAAACTACCGTGAATAAAATGAGAACCTCCGTCAGTCATAAGATATCTAGGCACTCCGAACCTAGGAAAAATAACATCCTTAAGCATTTTTAACGACGTCTCACCGTCGGCACTCTTTGTAGGTATGGCTTCTACCCATTTAGTAACATAATCAACAGCAACAAGTATATGGGTATAGCCTTTCGAAGGAGGAAAAGGACCCATAAAATCAAATCCCCAACAATCAAACGGTTCAATAACTAGAGTATAATTCATAGGCATTTCATTGCGTCTAGAAATATTTCCAACTCTTTGACATTCATCGCAAGATAAAACGTACCTTCTGGCATCTTTAAAGAGGGTTGGCCAATAAAAACCTGATTGTAGAACCTTCTGTGCGGTTCTATCTCCAGCATGATGCCCTCCATAAGCACTGCTATGGCATTTTCTTAATATCTCTTGTTGCTCATATTCTGGTACGCATCTTCTCATAATACCATCAACTCCTTCTTTATATAAATGTGGGTCATCCCAAAAATAATGCCTCAAATCATAGAAGAATTTTCTTCTTTGCTGAGCTGTAAAGGTTGGAGGCAAATACTTGGAAACAATAAAGTTAGCATAATCAGCATACCAAGGAAGGTCTCGTGAAGTTACATTAATTGCAGCCAACTGTTCATTTGGAAAACTGTCATTAACAGGAATAGGATCAAAAGAAATATTTTCCAATCTAGACAAGTTGTCAGCCACAGGATTTTCAGCACCTTTCCTATCTACGATATGCAAATCAAACTCTTGTAAAAGCAACACCCATCTAATAAGCCTAGGCTTAGCATCCTTCTTAGTCATAAGATATCTAATAGCAGCGTGATCAGTATGAATAGTAACTTTAGAATCAACAATGTAAGATCTAAACTTATCACAAGCAAAAACAACAGCAAGAAACTCTTTCTTAGTAGTAGCATAATTCTTTTGAGCAGCATCAAGAGTCTTACTAGCATAATGAATAACATTCAACTTATTATCTATACGCTGTCCAAGAACAGCACCAACAGCAAAATCACTAGCATCACACATAATTTCAAAAGGTAAATTCCAATCAGGTGGTTGAACAATAGGAGCAGTAGTTAAAGCCTTCTTAAGAGTTTCAAAAGCTTCCTTACAATCATCATCAAAGACAAACGGTACATCCTTTTGAAGAAGATTGGTAAGAGGCTTTGAAATCTTAGAGAAATCTTTAATAAACCTCCTATAGAAACCAGCATGACCAAGAACACTACGAATACCTTTAACATCTCTTGGACATGGCATTTTCTCAATTGCCTCCACTTTTGCTCTGTCAACTTCAATACCTCTTTCAGAGATTTTATGTCCAAGGGCAATTCCTTCATTCACCATAAAGTGGCATTTCTCCCAATTAAGAACAAGGTTAGTTTCTTCGCACCTCTGCAAAACTTTATCAAGGTTGTGCAAACAATTATCAAAAGAAGTTCCATAGACAGAGAAATCGTCCATGAAGACCTCCACAATTTCTTCACAAAAACCATGAAAAATAGCAGACATACATCTTTGAAAAGTAGCAGGAGCATTCCATAAACCAATAGGCATACGCCTATAAGCATAAGTTCCATAAGGACAAGTAAAAGTGGTTTTCTCTTGATCATCTTTCTTAACAGCAATTTGAGAGAAACCAGAATAACCATCAAGGAAACAAAAATGAGTCTTCTTAGACAACCTTTCTAGCATTTGATCTATAAACGGTAAAGGGTAATGATCTTTCTTAGTAACTTTGTTTACCTTCCTATAATCAATGCACATTCTATAACCAACAACTACCCTTTGAGGAATAAGCTCGTTATTCTCATTAGGTACAACAGTCATACCTCCTTTCTTGGGAACACAATGAACAGGACTAACCCATCTACTATCAGCAATAGGATAAATAATACCAGCATCTAGGAGTTTTAATACCTCGTTTCTTACCACATCCTTCATCTTGGGAATTAGGCGACGTTGATGCTCTACAACTGGCTTTGCGTCCTTCTCCATATTAATGGCATGCTGACATAAAGTAGGGGAAATCCCTTTTAAATCATCAAGAGTATATCCCATAGCTCCTCGATGTTTCCTCAATATCTCCAATAATCTTTCTTCTTCCTTTCCTGAAAGTTTAGAACTAATAATAATAGGATATATTTTCTTATCATCAATATAAGCATATTTGAGGTCATCAGGCAAAGGTTTTAATTCAAACACAGGATCTTCTCTAGGCGGCAAGGTAGTGCCCAGATCCTCCACGGGTAGATTATGCTTGAGTAATGGTGGTTGACGAAGAAGAATATCGTCAATCTCTTCTCTTTCCTTGCTAAACACATCACTTTCGTGATCTTCCATGAATTGCTGCAAGGCATTATTAGGGGCAAGTGCAATAGAAGCAAGCTGCTCAACTCGAAAATTTTCATTAGGCGTGTCATTTTCATAAGAAGTCTTAGCAAACTTGGAAAAATTAAACTCATAAGACTCTCCATTAAACTTAGTAAAAAATTTCTCTTTCTTACAATCTATTATGGCGCCACAAGTGTTCAAAAAGGGTCTACCAAAAATAATAGGACAAGTTTCACTAGCCTCCTTACCAAGTACTAGAAAATCAGTAGGGTACTTAGTCTTACCACATAGAACTTCCACATCTCGAACAATACCAAGAGGCCAAACGGTCTCTCTGTTAGCAAGCTGAACAACCACATCAATATCTTCAAGTTCACAAGCGCCAATCTCGTGCATAATTTCTTTATAAAGCTCTAAGGGAATAGCACTTGCGCTAGCACCAATATCACATAAACCATAATAGCAATGATCTCCAATCCTGACAGAAATAACAGGAACACTTGCTTTCCTATGCTTTTTAGGATGCGAGAGAATGTTAGAAGCATCTTCACAAAAAAGAATATATTCATCTCCTACATCTTTAGTAACAAGATCTTTCAATATAGCAACAGGAGATTTAATAGTAATTTGCTCATCAGGCTCTACAGCTTTCTTAGTACTTTTATTAGACACACTTACCAAAGTAGAGTACTTCTTTACCTTAGCAGGGAAAGGTGTCTTCTCAATATAAGGTTCAGGAATGATGCTATCAACCGTGCAAACTTCTGTAGCTGCAGCAGGTATATGACTAATAGAATCTTTGTAAGGCGCATGATATTTGTTCCAATCTTTCTTTGGAACATCAATATAAGAGGCGAAAGCCTTAAGACAATTAGCAAGTATTTGGGAATCAAGACCATAAGCAGCGCTAACACTATGAAAGTCTTCAGTTCCCATAAAAGATTTAATGCATTCATAATCATAGTTTATACCTGACTTCCTACCTTTGTCGTTTTCCCAACCTTCGGCATTCTCTTTTATACGGTCAAGAAGTTTCCACTTGGCATCTTCTTTCATATGAGTGAATGATCCAAAACAAGAAGCATCCAAATAATCCTTATCAGGAAGAGTAAGCCTTGCATAAAAATTATCAATAACAATATTATTGGGGAGCTCATGAATGGGGCATTTGAGCATCAGTAACTTCAATCTCCCCCACGCTTGGGCAATACTCTCTCCATCATGAGGCCAAAAGTTATATATCTTGTTACGGTCTTTATGAATTTCACTTGGAGGATAAAACTTGGAATAAAAGAGAGGCACAATATCCTCCCATGCCATAGATGGACCATCTTGGAGTAGTCGATACCACTCTTCGGCTCTGCCTTTCAATGATATAGAGAATAATTTCTTCTTGACTTGGCTTGGTGAAATACCTGCACATCTGAACAACTCGCATAATTCATGTATAAATAATAAGTGATCACCCGGATGGACAGTTCCATCTCCTGAATAGCAGTTATCCATAATACGCCCAACAATTTTCATAGGTATTTTAAAAGGATCAATTTCAGCAGGCGGCGGCGGTGGTGGTTCCTCCGCATGTGCAGCAGCAGCAGTAGTAGTAGGTGTGTTTCCAAATAGGAAACCAAATGGAGAATTCTCCATAGCAGAATAAAAATAAAAGACAAAATAAAACAATACTCACAGTGACGGTTACCTTTTCCAATTCCACTCTTCAATAGCGCTACACTCCCCGGCAACGGCGCCAGAAAATAGTCTTGATGACCCACAAGTATAGGGGGTGTATCGTAGTACTTTCGATAAATAAGAGTGTCAAACCCAACGAGGAGCAGAAGGTGTTGATGAGCAGTTTTGATCAAGGAATCACTGTAAATACTAGCAAACAGGTTTTCAGGAGTATTTGGTAATACAAGTAAATAAAGTGCGAGTAAATAAAAGACAGTAGTAACAAGTGCAGCAAGTGGCCCAATCCTTTATTCAGCAAAGGACAAGCCGGTTGTATTCTTATAATAACCAAACGTTCTCGAGGACACACGGGAGGTTTATGTCAAGAGCTTTCGCTTCATAGAGCCAATAGTATTTATTGATTTGGTAAGTGTTATGGGGGTGAACCTGTGCTAGCGCACTACCCTTACTAGGATAAATACACACTTGTGATTATACCCCTTGCAAGCATCCGCAAATACAAGTAAGTAATTAAGATAAATCTAACCACAGCCTTAAACTCTAGGATCCTACGCTCCCTGGTGCAATGGTTTCCCAACGGAGGTTTAGGTTTCTGTCACTCCGGCAACCCCACAGTCGGTGACCAAATACACAATGCATCTCACTAGGCCCATAAATGGTGAAGTATCATGTAGTCGACGTTCACATGACACCACTAGTGAAATAGCACCACAACAATATCAAACCATTAAATATTTCTCAACAATAATTCACTACTAACATCTTGACTTCTCCCATGTCCTCAAGAACTAAACGAACTACTCACAAGACATCATATGGATCATGATCAGAGGTGAAATAATGATAAATAACAATCTGGACATAAACCTTAATTCAACGGTTCCACTCAATAGCATCAACTACAAGGGTAATCAACACCGGGAAAGTTTCCCCTATGAATATAACAAGATCCAACTCAAGATGTTACAGCGGGATGGCGAGGTGATGGTGGAGATGAAGGTGCTGGTGATGGAGATGATGATGATGATGATGATCCCGATGAAGTCCGGTGCGACGATGATGACGATGGCGACGATCTCCCCTCTCCGGGAAGGAATTTCCCCGGCAGATTTCTCTCTGCTGGAGAGCTTTCTCTCTCTGGTGTTCTCCGCCCCGCAGAGGCGGCTGTGTCTAACTCTCAACCCCCCCCCCCCCTTCACTTAGGTTTTCGGAGACGATGATGTACGCAAAAAGGCGATGGCAAAGGTGGGCCAGGGCGACCTCACGTGGGCCCCGTGCGGCCAGGGGGCTGGCCGCGCCGCCCACGTGTGAGGGCGCCTCCTGGCCCCTCTCGTCTCCTCCTTCTGGCTTCGTGAGTCTTCTGGGAAATTATAATTTCTGGGTATTTTTCTGGAATTTTCCTGATCTTCAAAATATGGTCTTCTGATGGTCCTTTTTCCAGCAGAATCCTGACTCCGGCAGCAGCTCCTCCGATGATCATCAAACATGTGAAAGCAAAGGAAATAACATAAGTATCATATCTAAATGTGAAATATATCAATGAATAACAGTAAATTATGATACAAAATAGTGATGCAAATTGGACGTATCACAGATCCAGAGCAGGCCGGCCCAGATGGATTCGCTTAACAGTGAAGGGGTATCTTACCCTGGGATGGTGATCAGAGCACCAAGAGGTGGCCACGTCGATGCAGCGCCGACGGCGACCAACCCGCACGGCGGTGTCCGCTCCGGCCCGATGCAGGAGACAGCGGGCTCGCCGGCGGCAGCTACAGGGCACGCATGGTCGCGCCGCGAGGTCCATGAGAATTAGGAGGAGGTCACCGACCACCTAAGGCCACTCGAGCATGGCGGGGATGGCCAGAGGTGTGGCCTCGTCGAAGTCCTAAGGCGGGCGGACAAGGTGGAGCACGAGCTCGCAGCTGCCATCGCTCCTGCACAAAATCGACGACCGATTTAGCTACAGAAATGACAGGTGAACCTCAAGAGATAGATAGAGAATTGACAGAAGGTCTGCATCCAATCCTCGTCGTGGACATGGCCACGGCCGTGCTTTTGCCGGGGCTGAGGACGGAGGGGAACAGAGGAGCTGGATCTTGGTGAGCGGTCTTTTGCGAGGGAGTAGGAGTGGGGTGAGTGAGAGGGGAGAGGGGCATCACGTGCTTATCAATGTGGAGACGGTCGGTGCCCTGCCAGGTCAAGGGCGCTCGCTGATTGGCCACGGCGTGTGGCAAGAACGGCCAGGAGGAAGTAGACAAGGAGAGGAGCGAGAATTGCGCCAGCTTGTGTAGGAAGGCAAGTCGAGGCCGAGGGCGAGAGGCTGAGTCCGGGGGAGGACGATCGGCTTGCGGGGAGGATGCCAAAGGGATGCCCGCCAGGTGTTCGACACGGAGTCGGCGCATAGAGCATGGACGAGTGTAGACGGTAGGGAGAGGACAAAGATGAGCGAGTGCCGCGGCTCAGCTCGGCTCACACATGGGAGTCTATTGGCGCGATGGCTTGAACAGAGATGCTTGTTTTGATAATGGCACATGCCATCGGCCACCTAGAGCACGAGAGGGAGTGGGTGAGCTCAGAGCTAGCTAGGGCAGCTTGCAGGTGTGGTAGAGGAGTGTTGTAGGGTTCAGATACTTGCAGGGTCATCGGATGGGGAGGGTGGTGGCTTGATGCAAGGTTTTACTAGGATTTTGCAAAGATATTGATGATCTTCCCTTCCTTCTTCCTCCAAACACTAGAGGACAAAGAGGGAACATTGCTACAGTATTAATTCGACCAAAGAGGTGGAAGGGGTGCTGGAGAAGGCTGGGTGGTGGTCTGGTGGAATTTCAAATGATTTCGAAACAATTAGCAATAGATATGGAGGGGAATGCATGCATGATGCATTTCCTTAAATTTTGGGTTTGACCTTTATTGCGTCAAACAATGTCAGGAAAGATGGATTAAGAAGATGGGATTGGGTGTGATTAACAATATTGCCAAGTTGGCAAAGCCTTGATATTAAAAGGATCACCAAAATTGTGCATTGTGAAGTTGGTCTAGAATTATGCTTGGAACAAGATTTTGAAGGTACGAGACTATGGTGTTGGGTTTATAGAATTTTATATGCACAAGATAGCATGGTAGAGTTTCAACAAATTTATTTGATGAGGAAATATGTAAGAATGTCTTAATTGACATTCCCATGCATTTTGGTTAATAGGAAGATAGAATAAGAAGATGGTCTCATAATATATATTTGTGATGAAAAAGAGATGATAGAAGGCATGAATAATAATTACAAATGTTACTTGAGGAAGGTTTGGATTTATAGACAGAGTTGATGGTGGATGTTGCCAAGTGACCAAGAAGGTTAAGGAAAAATAAAATGGGGTAAAAGAGTTTTGACTAGGGTTCAAAACAATGCCACAAAAATAGGTGGTAGGCTTCAAAATGCACCAACAAGTGCTTAGATAGTTAGAGCAGGTTAAGAGGAAGAGGCATAGGTTAAGGAATGGTCTCTGAACAATTTATTTCAAAATTTTAAAAGTGGGAGCAAAAGTGCATCTGATAATAGTCAAATGGTCACTGATTTGATTAGCCTCGGAAACAGGATTGAAACAACTAGAAGATGGCCTCAAATGACCAAGTTCTAATGGAGAGAATGGAAGATTAGATGACAAGGATGAGTTCTAGATAGGTGCATTGCTATGGATAGAACCTATGAGCTTAATACAAACATCTGAAAACTGAATCTGTTAACAGGGTGAAGATAATGTGCCCACAAGGTGTTTGATGAAATGCCTGCAAGAAGATAATTTTTGAAAATTGAGAGGAACTTCTTAGGGTTGGATGGCGATGGTTCCTATAACCTCAAGGGTGTTCTATTAGGCTAAAATTGATTAGTGCCATAGTCCCCAAGAAGGGGCTCCTAATGTCTTATGGTAAGACATTAGAGCTAAGGTTTTTAGGATTGAGAGGAAACATCAAGATAGGTTTTATTTGAAAGGTAGAAGGAAAACAATTTATACTGGACAAAATATTAATTGATGGGTTTTCAATAGGTTAGGCCACAGGCCTATCTGGGGATCATATCTATACACAAGCAACTCATCAATGTCAAACAAAGTCACACAAAATCGACTCACCACACAAGGTCAATCATTAGCAACTAATTCTAGCATCACTAGAAGCAAGGGTTGAACAAGTATTCAATAGTGATCAAGCCATGGAAAAGTTGAAAAGAGTTTCAAAGAAAGGAGTAAGGCTTTGGTAGATATTTTTAGAAACAAATGGAGACATAGCCATCTCCTTTATCAAGTATTCTCAAAGGTGTTTTGAAAGACCACTTATCAAAGGTTTATAAAATAGTAGTTTTATAAAATAGTGGGATCACAACACTATATCCCTTTACTTTTAGAAATACATAGTCTTGGTAAAGCCTTTGTTTTAAAATAGGTCTTGGCTCCTGTTTTGAAAATAAAACTTTCTGAAAATAAAAGAAGGTGCCAAGATACTTTATTTTGAGAAATAGGCTTGCGGCACAAAAGGTGGCCTGATCACAAGAACACAAAGATTGAGTTGGCCCATAGACTTATCCTTCAAACTACACTCCTGCAAACATAATTTACACATCAGCAAGGCAAACATGCAATAGATTCCAGTAAATCTGATTAAGCACAAAAAGTTTTTGTTGGCCCTCATTTTTGGCTCACTAAATACTACTCAAACAGGGTTACAGAAAGTGGGGTGTTACAGCTCTTCCCCCCTTAAACAGAATCTTGTCCCGAGATTCCTAAGCGTAGTAGTAAGAGGTGTTGAGACTAAGCTAGAGTTAGGCCTCAACGGTTGCTCTTCCAACTCACCGGTGATAATCTGAGTTGCATCAAAGACTTGCTTTTGCCGAAGGTGTAGATCATCTTCATTTGCTGAAGTTGATGACTGGAGAGTTGATGTTGCCAAAAGTATCTTGTCGAGACCGTGTCGAGACACTTTTTAAGGTTAGTGGGGTCATGCTATCTAGTATGTCCAAAAGGATCCTACGAGGGTCAGAAGGTTTTTAGCTCGTAATTGGGGTCCTGAAGAGTTGAGGCTTCTCGGGTAGCTTTTGTTGGCTTGGGGTCGTCGCTCTCTTCGTGTAGCTTGATGGAGTCTTCAATTCTCGGTGTTGCGCCTTGAAGCTTGATGTTGGCATAGAACTTTAATCTCGAGCTTGCAGTCCTCTGAGGATGGTATACAACAGCATTTATGCTCCGGTCCTGATAAGCACGCCAAATCTGTCTACTTAGTCCTCTACGCTTCCTAACTACCAAGGCGCAGGTTAGTCCTAATAGAAACCATTCCTTTGGGTTGTCCTGTGATTGGGCTAAAAACGCTCTAGGTGTCAGAGCACCATCAATGGTGTGTCTTCCAGTAGTTAATGATCCATTCCTTCTTGTCTCCGGGTTGGTGGAGACCATTGAAGATCTTCTTGCGTCTCCATCTTCTTGTAGTCTTGAGAATCCTGAGGCATATTGGGATACCTTGAGTTGACTTCACCTTCCGAGAAATCTTCATGTGGATTTCTACTCATGTCATAAGTCAGCTTTGGTTTCAAACCCGTCAAAATTTGAATGAGCGAGCGAGTTAGTTAGAAAAGTCTTCACTTCTTCCTGTTGCTACCTCCATTGATATCTCCTAAATGCAGAGTCGATATTGATGGCTTGATTTTGGAGAATCTTCACCCTTCTATTTGCTCAGTAGAGATCAAGCACGTGAGTCTTCGGGCTTCAAGTGGCGATAACGTGTTGAACTGCAAAAGTTAGGCTTGGCTTTGATACTATTAAGCTCAATGTTAGTTGGCTTGTTAGAGAATTTGCAAGGGTTGGGGGTGTCAAGAGAGTACCATCAATATTAGCGAAACTGTAGATTTAAGGTTTAGGTGACCCAGGTTACGGAAGTCTTTGTCTTCTAGAAGTCCTTTGTAGTCCGGGCGGGTCTATCTTCTGCTTCCTTGACGTTGTAGAGAGGTCTTGACGAAGCTTGAAGCACGTAGCAAAATTTTCACATCGAAACTCGGGGAGAGTTACTATCCACCAATATCAAGGTTAGAGTTAGCTTTCTAGTTTTTAACTTATCTATGCTACTCGTGCTGACATAAATAGATAAGGGGGAACACACAGTATAGAGAGGTTTCCTAACCAAGGTTCTTTTACCCACCCGTGAGTTTTTAAGGCCAAGAGGCCAAAAACAAGCACAAGCACAAGGTAACAATACACACTCAAGTAACACTCAAGTAACACTCCAAGCAACTGCAAACACTATCAAGAACACACAAGGCAAACAACAAACAATTGCAGAAATCACATGAGGTACTTTAAGTACCAACGATGCCTAACAACGCGCGATATTTGGGGTTAGTCCTATTCATCCTAGGGTCACGGTTGGCCCTAGTTGTTGATGTCTTCATTCTCCTTGACTCTCGCTTCAGTTGAGATTGATGGTAGTCGATGAGGTAGCTGCAGTGTTGTTGAGCTGTTGACATTGAGTTCAGAAGTGTGGATCTTGTAGGTACTCTTGCTCACATTACACGGATGTGAGGTCTTCGGAAAGGTTGTTGAAGTCCTTCATATGCGATGATGTCTCGTGCCAGGCCTAAAAATTTCTAGTCAAGTAACCGAGAACTTGGTCCTTGACGACTGCAAAGATGCAAGTCCAGGGAGGAACAAGGTCAGCTTCTTGACAGAGCCATTGGTGTCAACCAAATGCAAGGTAATTGTCAACACTCTTCTTTCTTTGCGGTTGGGGAGGTTTTTAAGATGTCCTTACGAATATCTGCTCCATCTTGTGCTGCTAAACTTCAGGTCTATTCGGGGTACAACGTCCAGTATTTAGATTTTGAAGGGGATGAGGTAAGATAGTAAAGCTATGAAAACTTTGGCAATCAGATAAATAAGATTTGAAGCTTTGAATAGATGAGAAGTATGGAAGCCATGTTGTCGGCTTACTTTATAAAAACAAGTTTTGCAATTACTTTTAGCAAAATACTACCTTCCTGACTAACGCCCATGCTAACTAAGGTCTCCTACAGTCAGGATGGTGTAACACCCTACTTTTTGTAATGCATATTAAGACCAAGTTAATACCTTAGTTAGGAGAAACTAAAACTTTTAGTAAGATTTTGTGTGCTTGTGTGTCTGTGTGCTAGGGTTTGAAAACACATATATGTGTATGCACGATTTCATGTGCATTTGGGTGTTGCTATGAAATCTTTGATTTTAGAACTCCTTCTTCTTAAATTCTTGCAAGTAGAATTAATGTGTGTGTTGGCTTGCAAACTTTTCAAGTGTCATTCAAACCTAGGAAGATTAAACCTAGATCATTGCTTGCTTGTTTTGCACCATGATTTCATGTGGATGTGTGTGTGCTACTTAATTTATTTTTTCTTTTCAAATTTCAATTGAACATGTGGCATGAATGCATGAATGTGTGCTATGATTTCATGCTATTGCTAAATCTAGTAGAATGGATGCTTGACACCAACAATCTTTTTCTCTCTTTTATTTAAACTTTATTTTTGCACCCCATATTGGAAAATAGGAACTCATCCAAAACCCTATCTACACTCGGCCAAAAATATTGAAACTTGGTGGATGCCATGCTACCCATTTTAAAACACTTCTGAACCCTTCACCACCACCATTGGATCAAAACTTAGAGCTTTTCAAAATTCAAATGAATTTCGGCCAAATTCATCAAATCCTTCTCCTTCTCTTTTCTTTTCTCCTCTTTCCTTGCAAAATCGACCAGGACCCACCCTAGCCGGCCATCTCTCTCCCCCTCTCTTATTCTCTTTGTCCCATGCGGTTGGACACAAAAGGAGGGGGGAGCCCAAGGCAATCTTTGCCAATATCTCACCCTCCCCTCTCTATCACCCCAGCCACCTCCAACCCCCAACCAGCATCGAGCCGTCGCCCAGGAGATGAACCAGGACCCCACCTGCAAGCCCCTCACTTCCCCTACCTCACCATTCCCTCTCTCTCGCGCTGATGCCGACCAGAGCGCGCCCGTTGGAGCCCGGGGCCTCGACAGCATGCCAGCGCCTATGGCCATGCCAGTGGACGCCCAGACACACCGCCCCCATTGCCCAACCCGCAGCAGCCGACCACGCCGCCCGTAGGCCACCCCACAGCCCACGCTCTGACCGCACCATGCACACGCCGTGGACGCCGAGAGCGTGCGACGCATTCCCGCCCGTGCACGCACCCTTTCCCCACGCTCAGCACATGAACCTGCACGGCATCGAAGCCCTAGCAATGTGCCACCCTCGCCCAGCATGCTCGGCCGCCTGAACATTCCGACCGTGACACGAAAACCGTGCACGTCGACTGAACCTAAGCATCTGCCCGTTGGCACAGCACGCACCCGAGCTTCGCGACCACACCACTGAACTGAGACCACAATGCCATCCCCAGCCCACCGCCCAAACCACCCAATCGTTTCCGATGAGCTCACCCTAGACCGAGATCACCCGAGGCTTTAAAACCACCTCACCCCCTCACACCGCCCTCTCTGCTCGCCATTTGCTCCCTCTCCCTTCCCTCTCCCCTCTATGAGTTCCCCAGCTGCAGCCCACGCTCACACTCCCCTTGACCAGCCCTAGCGAGCTCACCGGAGGATCACCGATGCCGAGAAAGAAGGGGAAGGTTGCCATCGGATTTCATCGCCGCCACCCTCTCTTTTCTTCCCCACTGGCTTCCCAGATCTCGCCTGCGTCTAACGCTATACTTTTTGTGCCCTAGATCTACCGGTAGCTGACGACATCATCGACCTCGCCGGAGCACCTGGGAATGATGGCGGCGAGTTAGAACGAAGCTGTGGTCCCGTTCACCTCTCCGACGGCATCATCGAGCATCTCCGACACTCCACCGCCAATCCACGCCATCCTATCGTCGCCGACGAGCCCTAGGTGAGCACCAGCAGGCCATTTGAATTCGTCCTCCCGCGCGTCGCCGGCAGATCTGGGCCAGATCTGCGCTGCCTCGGCCCAGACCGAACAGATCTGGCCCGCGCGATTTTTTTTAAGAAAATGTTCAGTTATTTTGATTGTTCTGCAAACTTTGAAACTCCATAGAATTTGTTCTGTGCATGCAAATGAGGTGATTCAAATTTCCCTGGGTAGCTTAGATGAATACCTTTCAGATGGCATAGTACTCATATTTTTAGAGGCAGTGTAGATCAGAAGATAAATTAGTGGTGTGTTATTAGCTCTTTTTCATTCTTAAATGCAAATCTTGGGTTTTATGTATTGAAAATGAGTGAATCCAATTTTCAGTGATAGCTTATTATGATATCTTGCTTGAGTCACTGGTTTTGCTATTTTAGGACTTATATTTTTATAGTAGTAATTAATATGGCATGGTGTGTATTTAATCTTAGGAAAACCACCATTTGCAGTAGGAATGGAATTTTGTGTTGAATCCAACTTTGTTGGATTGTGTTCTGGAAGAGCTTTCCAGAGCACTTTACCTCGTATTTTTCTGAAGTTCAGAGAATATCTGAGGATTATTTTTGTGCTCTAGTGCTATTTTCCTATTGTTTAATTCATAGGAAATTAACCACAATTTGTTTTTCAGTAAATCCAACTTTGTTAGGTTCTTAAGATTGTTGTCAACCTGCAAGTATGATAGGTATGCTGTTTGATCCATTGATTGCCTGCATGCTTGATTTGGTTGCTAAGTTGTTTTGATCACTTCAAATAAGAAACCCTAGTTTAATAGGGGTAATTGCTAATTAAGAACCTTTAAAATCTCGTTCTGTTTTCTAAACTTGTTTTCTTCTGATACTCTATGATGGTGTGGTATGGAGTGCTGAATTATTTGTGACTTGTGTATGCTTGTATATTTATTTGTGCGTTGTTATTTTTCCCGGCGATAGAATCGAACGAGGAGTGTACCGAAGAAGGTGAAGTGTACGAGTACCAGGACGAGGAGGACCAGGGACAAGCCAGCCAAGGCAAGCCATCTAAACTTGATGCATATCTGAATCCCATACAATCACTTTGCAGGTTGCATAAATGCTTATATCATTGCATGTTTTTATATTGCTATGCCTCTTGTAGTAATTATATTGTTGGCTCATGCTCCATGAGTCAATTTGATATCATCCTTCGAGATGACCCCCCTTTTTAAACACCTATCCTTTAACCTTGTAGTAGAGGCTTGTTGACTAGCAACAAAGCCCTTGGAAAACTTCTAGTGGAGCCAAAAACTCTAGGATGGGAACACTCAAAGAAAAGTTTTGAAAATGTTCTCGAAAACCTTGGAGTAGTACTTACTCCACTGAAATGTTTTCAAAAATAGTTTTGGACCAAAAGGAGTTGGGCATGGAGGAAAAAGGTGTGGTGGTTTTCAAAGGAAAAGACATTGGTGATTATGTACTCACCTGGGGCAATTAACCCGTGCAACCACATTACCCCGATATGGGACGAGGATTAGTCCGAAGTTTATCTGCCTTAGTGTGGGGAGCCTCGCACTATATAAGGGTTCGTAGGAACATCAGAATCCGGGTTGTCGCAAGAGGTGGGCAACAGTGTAGCAGGCCCGCCAATAGGCTACCCGTCTGGAAGACACTTGGGTTTCTCCTGCCGTGGCACTGGAACTACGCTCGGCAGAGAGAGATGGCCAGGGTTTGTCGGGGATGTATACTCCACAGGGTAGGCGCCCGTACTAAGGTGGATAGGCGGAAGGCTATGATCGATTATCCGAACCCCGCATACTTGTGTATGACGGTCCATGGTGGTATCCCGGCGGATTTATCGGATCGTGTGGGTAAAGTGTACAACCTCTGCAGAGTGTAAATCTATTCGAATAGCCGAGTCCTCGGTCATGGACGGTTGAACTAGCTGTTGCCTAACCCTAATGTCAAGTTTTGGTTTTACAAAAGTGTTTTCGGGAAAGAAGGAGAAAGGTGCCGGTTCGGAGTACTCGGAGGGTACTGCCGTGGCACGGATGTGGTTCGGAGTACTCGTAGGGTACTGCCAAAGAAGGACAGTGGTCATGTTTGAGTGACCATTGTTATACTTGGAAAGAAAATGAGTCCCCCCCTTCCCTAGAGCTTTTACTAAAATTGCTTTACAAAAATTCTTCTTTAATAAGGATATAGAGATGTTGTATGACATGCTATATCGACAAGAGAAACTCTGATATAGAGATGTCGTATGACATGCTATATCGATACGAGAAACTATAGTTAGAATTGAGCACTAGCCTCAAACCAACCTCCCTTGCTACAGCCAAATAGCATGCAACTTGTTTCCTCTTAGGTGGTTTGCGAGTACAATTCCAAAATGTACTCATGGCTTTGTCCCTGGCTATTAACTTGGCCAGATTATGGAGAAGACTATGATGATGATGGTGAGGAGTTCGACGATGCCGGTGCAAACTAGGATCCGTCTCCCGGTCAGTCGCCTGTAGGGTAGAGGCATGACACGGGCTACCGACGCTACTTTGGATTCCGCTGCAATGCTTAGAGGACTTGCCCTATGAGGCATTTGAATTCGGCCTAGTGGCCATGTAAGACTTAATGACTTCTTTATGTAATGGATGATGTACTCTGTAATGCCAGCTCTGTTATGTGGATTCATGACGGTCTTCCTGGGATCATGAATTGTATGCATAACAGGAATTCCGGGTGGTAAACCAGGGTTCCCACAGAGTTGGTATCAGAGCCATCCTGACCTTAGGATACCTTAGTTAGCATGGGCATTAGAGCGGACCAAAAACTAATTTCACTATTAAAAATTTATAAGAGATGGCTTAATATATCCAAGGTAAATATATATTGCTCTCATCTCTTCCCTTACTCTTTAAGCATTTAGACTACTTGCATCTTAATTCAAGTTTTTACTGTATTTAAAATATTGCACACTTGGGTAAGTTATTAACTCAACCTACCTTAAAATTTTGTGTAGATGGACGCTCCTACTGCACACCATCAGGTTGGTACCCACGAGGACGTGCTCGTCTCTGAGCGCGACTTAGTGGAGTTGGCCACGCGTCTCGGACGGCCGCATCCGGAGGTTCGAGGCTATCGACTTTTCGAGGAGGGTACCTGCGAGTTGGCGTACCGGGTCATTTGCCAGGTCCACGGGAAGGAGGTCCCGCTGACTTCTCTAGAGTTCACCTTCGAGGTGATCGAGCGCACGTGGGGCGATGGACTTATGCGTGTCCTCCGACATGCTATCTCGCGCCTCGTCCACCTCCACTACGACAAGCTACTCGGCACCCGCTACGAGCACTATGGGCGAGTCGACTCCGACGGCTTTCCCCACCAGGCCGCCGCGCACACCCCCTTCAGTCGCCACCTCTGCCACACGGAGGCCCTGCTGCACCACACTCAGGGACCGCTGGACCATGTCCGTATGGTTGCCGACGAGAGAGGCCTAGAGTTGGCCGTTCTTTGGGAGGACCTTCAGGAGTCCATTTTCTCTCGTCACCGTCTCCTCGCTGCCAAGAGGAGGATCGTGAAGAGGAACAGGACTCTGCGACAGCGCGTCCGTGATCTGGAGGATCACCTAGCCTCACTTCAGAGTCACGTGTCTGAGTTAGAGGAGGAGACCGCCGAGCTCCGCAAGGAGAACGAGGAGGTACTTGGCCGCGACGATGACCACCAGGAGGCCTACGACAAGGAGCCCGCGAGCACCGACGATGACGACTATGGTAGCGATGGCGGTGATGAACGCAACGCTATCATGGACTTCTACGCTCCTGCGACCCCGAGTGAGGAGGACCCCGAGGAGGTTGTGCCTCACGTTAGTGTCGACGAGTAGGTACCCGGTGCACTGTTACTTCACTTAGGATGTTGCGTATTGAGTAGGACTGCCCGATCCCTTTTGCGTATGATGTGTGTAGTTCAGCTGAAACCATTTGGTGTGTGTTGCATGAGACTATGTGGTATGTGTGCTAGACTTATGTGGCACCTCTTTTGTATGTATGTATGCATGTGATGGACTTGGTTGACTATGGTTGATGATATGATATGCTTATGCATGTTTAGTGTAGTTATGTCTCTTATGATCCCTTTTTGTGTCATATTGCACAGCTTGTTTCCCCTACATTTTAAATTGTTATTTCTCACAAAATAAACTTCTCTCCAGAATGGCTCCGGAAACGTGAGGCCACGCTGGAAACAACCCGCCCCCACCTCCTGAGCCCGACATGACGCAGGTGCTTCGGCTCATGTTAGAGGACCGTGAAGCCGCACGTGCCGAGCGCCAAGCCAACCTCGCCACACTCCAACACCTTGCCCAGATTGCCACCCACCACAACAACAATGGTGGCAATGGCAACGATGAGCCCTAGAACAAGCTTAGGGATTTCTAGAATTCCAATCCCCCAACTTTCTCCAAGTCCACTGAGCCACTGGATGCCGACGATTGGCTCCGTACCATTGAGAACAAGCTAGAGTACGCTGGAGTTGGAGCAAATGATAAGGTGATGTACGCAACCCACTTCCTAGCCGGAGAAGCGGGAGCATGGTGGGAGAATGTCCGCGCCATGCAACCCGAGGGCCAAGTGATGACTTGGGAAGCATTCAAGACCAAGTTTCGCAAGGCCCACATCCCTTCTGGACTCATCAAGATCATGAGGGACAAGTTCTTAAATCTGAAGCAAGGTGGGATGAGTGTTCCTGAGTATCTTGACAAGTTCACCACCTGGGGAAGGTATGCCCCCAATGACATTGATACTGATAAGAAGAAGAGGAAAGGTTCCTCAATGGACTGCAGGAGGAGTTGCAGACCTATCTCGTAGCCGTACACTATCCTGATCTGGAAGCTATGGTGGATGCTGCAATAATGGTTGAAGACAAGAACAAGGCTGCCCGCGAGAGCCGCAAGCGGAGAATGATGAGCCAAGGTGGACCTAGTGGTCTGCGGTCCCGCAGCTTGCCCCCATCCAGGGCTGCGCCCCTGCCACAGAGGTTTGCCTCTCAAGCCCCCAGGCCCAATAACCCAAATCATCAGTATTCCAGCAACCGTCCCTCAGGCGGGAACTTCTCTGGAGGTAACCGCAACACATTCAACCCCACCAACCGCAGCCAAGGCAGCGGATGCTACACCTGTGGCCAGCCGGGACACTTCTCTAAGGAGTGCCCTCTGAAGTAGCCTTCTGCACCGAGCCTCAGCGCGCCGAGACCCAACCAGGGTCAAGGTCGTGGACCCTCTGGGAAGAACCAGAAGAACCAAGCCAATACTACAAGGGGCCGTCTGAACCATGTCACTGCTGAGGAAGCGGCCGAAGCCCCTGACGTTGTCCTTGGTACGTTTCTCATCAACTCAGTCCCAGCAAAGGTGTTGTTTGATTCTAGTGCATCGCATTCGTTTGTCACTGAGAGATTTGTGGCCGCGGGAAGGTTGACCACGACTCAAATGGCATGCAAAATGATAGTTCAAATTCCTGGATCCCAAGTGAAAGCTCATTTATGCTGCGAAGGGGTACCCGTAGTTATCCATGGGGTATCCTTCCAAGCCAACTTGATCATCCTAGGCACTAAGGGTTTGGATGTGGTACTTGGAATGGATTGGATGTCCAAGTACCAAGGGCACATAGATTGCGCCAGGAAGTCTATAACCTTAACCAACAGTGAGGGTATTCAAGTTAAGCACATTGTAACCATGCCATCCCGTAAGGCATACTACAAGAAGTCTGTGTCTGGGCCAACCCTTGACCAAGTCCCGGTGGTATGTGAGTACCCCGATGTTTTCCCTGAAGAGTTGTCAGGTATGCCCCCTGACCGGGATATTGAGTTTATTATTGAGCTGATTCCCGGAATAGCCCCTATAGCACAAAGAGCCTATTGCATGAACCCCCAGGAGTTAGAACTAAAGAGACAGCTCGCTGATATGCTCAGCAAAGGTCTTATCCGTCCCAGCGCGTCACCCTGGGGATCGCCTGTTCTATTTGTGGACAAGCGAGACGGTACCATTCGATTGTGTGTGGATTACCGTAAGTTGAATGAGGTGACGATCAAAAACAAGTATCCACTCCTGAAAATTGAAGACCTATTTGACCAGCTGAATGGAGCTAAGGTGTTCTCCAAGATTGATCTCCGCACTGGATATCATCAGCTGAATGTCCGCGAGTCCGATATTCCCAAGACCGCCTTCACCACACGATACGGTTTGTTTGAGTACACTGTGATGTCCTTTGGCCTGACCAATGCCCCAGCCTACTTCATGAATCTCATGAACAAGGTGTTCATGAAGTTCCTCGACAAGTTTGTGGTGGTATTCATTGACGACATCTTGGTCTATTCCAAGACCGAGGAAGAGCACGCAGAGCATCTGCGACTAGTATTGAGAACCTTGCAAGAACACCAACTATATGCCAAGTTCAGCAAATGTGAATTTTGGCTAAAGGAAGTTGGATTTTTGGGACACGTTATCTCAGACGGGGGAGTGTCCGTCGACCCATCAAAGATTACTTCCATCTTGGAAAGAAAAGCCCCAACCAATCCCACTGAAGTTTGAGCATTCCTCGGATTAGCTGGATATTACCGAAAGTTTGTTGAAGATTTTTCCAGCATTGCTCGCCCGATGACTCGGCTCCTCAAGAAGGACAAGAAGTTCGAGTGGACTGAAAGGTGCGAGCAGAGTTTCCAAGAACTCAAGAAGAGACTCGTATCAGCCCCTATTCTGACCATGCCCGATATCACCAAGAGCTTTGACGTCTATTGTGACGCCTCCAAGCTTGGACTTGGGAGCGTTCTGATGCAAGATGGCAAGGTCATCGCTTATCTATCCCGTCAACTGCACCTGCATGAGCTAAATTATCCTACCCATGACCTAGAGCTTGCTGCCGTCGTGTATGCACTCAAAACTTGGTGACACTATCTTATGGGAAACCGATGCGAGATTTACACCGACCACAAGAGCCTGAAATACATCTTCTCTCAGAAGGAGTTGAATATGAGACAGCGAAGATGGATTGAGCTTATCAAGGATTATGATCTAGGCATTCATTACCATCCGAGCAAGGCGAACGTGGTCGCCGATGCCCTTAGCAGAGAACCCTGCTCCCTAAATGCCCTGCTGAAGACCAACCAGCCTACCCTATGTGAAGAGTGTGAGAGGTTTGGACTAGAGCTTGTGAGCCATGGGTTCCTAGCCAATCTTGAAGTCTGACCCACTCTGTTCGATCAAATCAAGGAAGCCCAGAAAGGTCATGAGAGCATTGAGGGAATCAAGCGTAGGATGGGACGAGAGGAAGTACCTGGGTTTTCGATTGATCAGCAAGGTGTGCTATGGTATAATGGCCGCCTATGCGTCCCTAGTATCGAAGAGTTGAAGCAGCTCATCTTGAAGGAGGCCCATGATACTCCCTATTCGATCCACCCAGGAGGCACCAAAATGTACCAAGACTTGAAAGAGCAGTTTTGGTGGCATGGAATGAAGCGAGAGATAGCATTTTATATTGCCCGGTGTGACGTCTGTCAATGTGTCAAGGCCGAGCACCAAAGACCTGTGGGTCTGTTGCAACCTTTGAAAGTACCCATGTGGAAATGGGAAAAAGTTGGTATGGACTTCATCACAGGCCTACCAAGATCAGACCGAGGTCACAATTCCATTTGGGTTATTATAGATCGCCTCACCAAGGTAGCTCACTTCATACCCATCAAGACTGTCTTCAATGGAAGACGCTTGGCCGAGATTTATCTTGCCCGTATAGTCAGCCTCCATGGAGTTCCCAAGGTAATTGTCTCGGACAGAGGTTCCCAGTTCACCTCACGATTCTGGAACAGCTTGCATGAAGCCTTGGGAACCAAGCTTTCATTTAGCACAGCCTACCACCCGCAAACAGGAGGTCAAACCGAGAGAGTCAATCAGATCCATGAAGATATGCTTCGTGCCTGTGTCCTCTCATATGGGACCAAGTGGGAGGACTGTTTGCCATTCGCTGAATTCTCCTACAACAATAGCTAGCAAGCTAGTCTTCAAATAGCCCCCTTTCAAGCCCTATATGGTCGAAAGTGCCGCACCCCTCTCAACTGGTCAGAAACTGGAGAAAGCCAAATGTTTGGCCTTGACGTCATCAAAGAAGCCGAAGAGCAAGTGCAATTGATCCGCACCCGTTTGAAGGCCGCACAATCTAGACAAAAGAGTTACGCGGATTCTCGACGAAGACCCCTTACCTTCCAAGTGGGAGATTTTGCCTATCTCCGGGTGACTCCACTCAAAGGTATGCCGAGTTTCCATGTTAAGGGCAAGCTTGCACCCCGCTACATTGGCCCATACAAGATCCTAGAACGCCGAGGAGAAATGTCCTACAAGCTAGAACTACCCCCGAAGATGTCCGAGTTTCACGATGTCTTCCACGTCTCCCAGCTACGCAAGTGTCTCCAAGCCCCTAGCAAGCCCGAGACCTTCAAGGAGGTTGATCAAGATACCATTGACCTTAACCACGACTTGACCTACCGCAAGAGACCAATCCGCATCTTGGAGAAAGATGTCCGCCTCACTCGTAGATGGAAGATCAATATGTACAAAGTTCAGTGGAGCAATCACACCGAAGACGAGGCCACTTGGGAACGCGAAGATTATCTTCAGCGGGAATTTCCCGAGTTACTCAACGCTTAGCTACTGAATCTCGGGACAAGATTCTTTTTAAGGGGGGAAGGTCTGTAACACCCTACTTTTTGTAATGCATATTAAGACCAAGTTAATACCTTAGTTAGGAGAAACTAAAACTTTTAGTAAGATTTTGTGTGCTTGTGTGTCTGTGTGCTAGGGTTTGAAAACACATATATGTGTATGCACGATTTCATGTGCATTTGGGTGTTGCTATGAAATCTTTGATTTTAGAACTCCTTCTTCTTAAATTCTTGCAAGTAGAATTAATGTGTGTGTTGGCTTGCAAACTTTTCAAGTGTCATTCAAACCTAGGAAGATTAAACCTAGATCATTGCTTGCTTGTTTTGCACCATGATTTCATGTGCATGTGTGTGTGCTACTTAATTTCTTTTTTCTTTTCAAATTTCAATTAAACATGTGGCATGAATGCATGAATGTGTGCTATGATTTCATGCTATTGCTAAATCTAGTAGAATGGATGCTTGACACCAACAATATTTTTCTCTCTTTTATTTAAACTTTATTTTTGCACCCCATATTGGAAAATAGGAACTCATCCAAAACCCTATCTACACTCGGCCAAAAATATTGAAACTTGGAGGATGCCATGCTACCCATTTTAAAACACTTCTGAACCCTTCACCACCACCATTGGATCAAAACTTAGAGCTTTTCAAAATTCAAATGAATTTCGGCCAAATTCATCAAATCCTTCTCCTTCTCTTTTCTTTTCTCCTCTTTCCTTGCAAAATCGACCAGGACCCACCCTAGCCGGCCATCTCTCTCTCCCCCTCTCTTATTCTCTTTGTCCCATGCGGTTGGACACAAAAGGAGGGGGGAGCCCGAGGCAATCTTTGCCAAGATCTCACCCTCCCCTCTCTATCACCCCAGCCACCTCCAACCCCCAACCAGCGTCGAGCCGCCGCCCAGGAGATGAACCAGGACCCCACCTGCAAGCCCCTCACTTCCCCTACCTCACCATTCCCTCTCTGTCACGCCGATGCTGACCAGAGCGCGCCCGTTGGAGACCGGGGCCTCGACAGCACGCCAGCGCCTGCGGCCACGCCAGTGGACGCCCAGACACACCGCCCCCATCGCCCAACCCGCAACAGCCGACCACGCCGCCCGTATGCCACCCCACAGCCCACGCTCTGACCGCGCTGCGCACGCGCCGTGGATGCCGAGAGCGTGCGACACGTTCCCGCCCGTGCACGCACCCTTTCCCCGTGCTCAGCACATGAACCTGCACGGCATCGAAGCCCTAGCAACGTGCCACCCTCGCCCAGCATGCTCGACCACCTGAACATTCCGACCGTGACACGAAAACCGTGCACGTCGACTGAACCTAAGCATCTGCCTATTGGCACAGCACGCACCCGAGCTTCGCGACCACACCACTGAACTGAAACCACAACGCCGTCCCCAGCCCACCGCCCAAACCACCCAATCGTTTCTGACGAGCTCACCCTAGACCGAGATCACCCGAGGCTTTAAAACCACCTCACCCCCTCACATCGCCCTCTCTGCTCGCCATTAGCTCCCTCTCCCTTCCCTCTCCCCTCTGTGAGTTCCCCAGCTGCAGCCCACGCTCACACTCCCCTTGACCAGCCCTAGCGAGCTCACCAGAGGATCACCGAAGCCGAGGAAGAAGGGGAAGGTTGCCATCGGATTTCGTCGCCGCCACCCTCTCTTTTCTTCCCCACTGGCTTCCCAGATCTCGCATGTGTGTAACGCTATACTTTTTGTGCCCTAGATCTACCGGTAGCCGACGACATCATCGACCTTGCCGGAGCACCTGGGAACGATGGCGGCGAGCTAGAGCGAAGCTATGGTCCCGTTCACCTCTCCGACGACATCATCGAGCATCTCCGACACTCCGCCGCCGATCCACGCCATCCTATCGTCGCCGACGAGCCCTAGGTGAGCACCGCACCACTCCAGTGAAACCCCAGCCAAACCCTAACCCCACCGACGCCCTCGTCTTCTGTCGTGGAGACGACGAGCGTGAGCCGTCGATCTCCACTTGATCGGACGGCCGAAATCGGCGCGTACCGCTTCGGTCGCCCAGGGCCGCTGGCAGCAGGGCCCCACTGGTAGGCCATTTGAATTCATCCTCCTGCGCGTCGCCGGCAGATCTGGGCCAGATCTGCGCTGCCTCGGCCCAGACCGAACAGATCTGGCCCGCGCAAATTTTTTTTAAGAAAATGTTCAGTTATTTTGATTGTTCTGCAAACTTTGAAACTCCATAGAATTTTTTCTGTGCATGCAAATGAGGTGATTCAAATTTCCTTGGGTAGGTTAGATGAATACCTTTCATATGGCATAGGTCTCATATTTTTAGAGGCAATGTAGATTAGAAGATAAATTAGTGGTGTGTTATTAGCTCTTTTTCATTCTTAAATGCAAATCTTGGGTTTTTTGTATTGAAAATGAGTGAATCCAATTTTCAGTGATAGCATATTATGATATCTTGCTTGACTCACTGGTTTTGCTATTTTAGGACTTATATTTTTACAGTAGTAATTAATATGGCATGGTGTGTATTTAATCTTAGGAAAATCACCATCTGCAGTAGGGATGGAATTTTGTGTTGAATCCAACTTTGTTGGATTGTGTTCTGGAAGATCTTTCCAGAGCACTTTACCTCATATTTTTCTGAAGTTCAGAGAATATCTGAGGATTATTTTGGTGCTCTAGTGCTATTTTCCTATTGTTTAATTCATAGGAAATTAACCACAATTTGTTTTTCAGTAAATCCAACTTTGTTAGGTTCTTAAGATTGCTGTCAACCTGCAAGTATGATAGGTGTGCTGTTTGATCCATTGATTGCATGCATGCTTTATTTGGTTGCTAAGTTGTTTTGATCACTTCAAATAAGAAACCCTAGTTTAATAGGGGTAATTGCTAATTAAGAACCTTTAAAATCTCATTCTGTTTTCTAAACTTGTTTGCTTCTGATACTCTATGATGGTGTAGTATGGAGTGCTGAATTGTTTGTGACTTGTGTATGCTTATATATTTATTTGTGCGTTGTTATTTTTCCCGGCGATAGAATCGAACGAGGAGTGTACCGAAGAAGGTGAAGTGTACGAGTACCAGGACGAGGAGGACCAGGGACAAGCCAGCCAAGGCAAGCCATCTAAACTTGATGCATATTTGAATCTCATACAATCACTTTGCAGGTTGTATAAATGCTTATATCATTGCATGTTTTTATATTGCTATGCCTCTTGTAGCAATTATATTGTTGGTTCATGCTCCACGAGTCAATTTGATATCATCCTTTGAGATGACCCCCTTTTTAAACACCTATCCTTTAACCTTGTAGTAGAGGCTTGTTGACTAGCAACAAAGCCCTTGGAAAACTTCTAGTGGAGCCAAAAACTCTAGGATGGGAACACTCAAAGAAAAGTTTCGAAAACCTTGGAGTAGTACTTACTCCACTGAAATGTTTTCAAAAATGGTTTTGGACCAAAAGGAGTTGGGCATGGAGGAAAAAGGTGTGGTGGTTTTCAAAGGAAAAGACATTGGTGATTATGTACTCACCTGGGGCAATTAACCCGTGCAACCACATTACCCCGGTATGGGATGGGGCTTAGTCCGAAGTTTATCTGCCTTAGTGCGGGGAGCCTCGCACTATATAAGGGTTCGTAGGACCCCGGAATCCGGGTTGTCGCAAGTGGTGGGCAACAGTGTAGCAGGCCCACCAATAGGCTACCCTGTCCGGAAGACACTTGGGTTTCTCCCGCCATGGCACTGGAACTACGCTCGGCAGAGCTAGATGGCCAGGGTTTGTCGGGGATGTATACTCCATAGGGTAGGCGCCCGTACTAAGGTGGATAGGTGGAAGGCTATGATCGATTATCCGAACCCCGCATACTTGTGTATGACGGTCCGTGGTGGTATCCCGGCGGATTTATTGGATGGTGTGGGTAAAGTGTACAACCTCTGCAGAGTGTAAATCTATTCGAATAGCCGAGTCCTTGGTCATGGACGGTTGAACTGGCTGTTGCCTAACCCAATGTCAAGTTTTGGTTTTACAAAAGTGTTTTCGAGAAAGAAGGAGAAAGGTGCCGGTTCGGAGTACTCGGAGGGTACTGCCGTGGCACGGATGTGGTTCGGAGTACTCGTAGGGTACTGCCGAAGGAGGACAGTGGTCATGTTTGATTCACCATTGTTATACTTGGAAAGAAAATGAGTCCCCCCCTTCCCTAGAGCTTTTACTAAAATTGCTTTACAAAAATTCTTCTTTAATAAGGATATAGAGATGTCGTATGACATGCTATATCGACAAGAGAAAATATGATATAGAGATGTCGTATGACATGCTATATCGACACGAGAAACTATAGTTAGAATTGAGCACTAGCCTCAAACCAACCTCCCTTGCTACAGCCACATAGCATGCAACTTGTTTCCTCTTAGGTGGTTTGCGAGTACAATTCCAAAATGTACTCACGGCTTTGTCCCTGGCTATTAACTTGGCCAGATTATGGAGAAGACTATGATGATGATGGTGAGGAGTTCGACGATGCTGGTGCAAACTAGGATCCGTCTCCCGGTCAGTCGCATGTAGAGTAGAGGCATGACACGGGCTACCGATGCTACTTTGGATTCCGCTGCAATGCTTAGAGGACTTGCCCTGTGAGGCATTTGAATTCGGCCTAGTGGCCATGTAAGACTTAACGACTTATTTATGTAATGGATGATGTACTCTGTAATGCCAGCTCTGTTATGTGGATTCATGACGGTCTTCCTGGGATCATGAATTGTATGCATAACGGGAATTCCGGGTGGTAAACCGGGGTCCCCACAGATGGCTCTGATACCAACTCTGTGGGTACCCCGGATTACCCATCCGGAATACCCGATATGCATACAATTCATGATCCCATGATCAGTGTGTCGTGAATCCACATATCCGAGTTGATAATAGAATTACATCATCCATTACAGTACCGAATAAAATACTTACCATTGGTCACATGACCAAGTATGATATTGCCACGCAGGGCAAGTCTACAACTAAGCAGCGAATACCAAGCAGTGTTGATGGCCCACATCATGCCTACTACCCTACAGGCAACTGACTGGGAGACGTTCCTAGTTTGCACCAGTGTTGTCGAACTCCTCACCATCATCCTCATAACCTTCTTCAAAATCTGACCAAGTTAATAGCCAGGGACAAAGCCGTGAGTACATTTGAATTGTACTCGCAAACCATCTAAGAGGAAGTGTTGACATGCAGTTTGGCTGTAGCAAGGGGGGATGGCTCTAGACTAGTTTGCTCAATACTAATCATAGTTTCTCTTGTCGATATAGCATGTCATACGATATCTCTATATCATAGTTTCTCTTGTCGATATAGCATGTCATACGACATCTCTATATCCTTATTAAAGAACACTTTTATAAAACCATTTTAGTAAAAGCTCTAGGAAAGGGGGAACTCATTTGTAAGAGAGAGCCGGTGGTCAATCAAACATGACCACCTTTCTTTATAAAACAGGTCAATCACACATGACCATCTCCATTCCATCGGTAGTACCCTGCAAGTACTCTGAACCTTACCCGTGCCACGGCAGTACCCTCCGAATACTCTGTTCGGCACCTTTCTCCATTTTTCTCGAAAACATCTTTATGAAACAAAAACCGACATTGGGCTAGATAGCGACCATTCCAACCGTCCATGACCGAGGACTCGGCTATTCGAATAGGTTTACACTCTGCAGAGGTTATACACTTTACCCACACCATCCGATAAATCCGCCGACATACCACCACGGACCTTCATACACAAGTATGTGGGGTTCGGATAATCGATCAGAGCCTTATCCACCTTAGTACGGATGCCTACCCTGTGGAGTAAACCTTCCCAGCAAACCCTGGCCGTCTACCTCCATCGAGCGTAGTTCCAGTGCCACGGCGGGAGAACCCAAGTGTCTTTCGGCCGGATAAATCCCAATGGATCCCGATTTACTATTGCCCACAATCTGGCGGCAACCCGGATTCCGAGGTCCTACAAACCCTTATATAGTGTGAGGCTCCCCGCACTAAAGCAGATAAACTTCAAACTAAGCCCCGTCCCATACCGGGGTAATGCGGTTGCACGGGTTAATTGTTCCGGTGGATACCTAGTGATCACCAATGTCATTTGAAAACCACCAACTCCTTTTTTCTCCATAGTCACCTCAATTTGTTCAAAAGAAACCACTTTTGAAAACATTTCAGTGGAGTAGATACTACTCCAAGGTTTTAAAAAAACATTTTCAAAACTTTCTTTGAGTGTTCCCATCCTAGAGTTTTTGGCTCCACTAGAAGTTTCCCAAAGGCTTTGTTGCTAACCAACAAGCCACTACTACAAGAGTAATGAATAGGTGTTCAAAGGGGTCATCTCGAAGGATGATAACAATTGGCTTGTGGAGCTTGAGCCAACAATATAATTGCTACAAGAGCTATAGCAATATAAAATCATGCAGTTTAATAAACCTTTATGCAACCTGCAAATTGAGTAAATAGGATTCAGATATGCATCAAGTTAGATGGCTTGCCTTGAGTGGCTTGTCCCTGGTCCTCTTCTTCTTGATACTCAAAGACTTCCCCCTCCTCGGTACATTCTTCGTTCGATTCTATCGTCGAAAAAATAATAGCACACAATAAATATACATGCATACACAAGTCACAAACTTTTCATTCACTCAATACCTCACAATCAGAGAGTATCAGAAACAAACATGTTTAGAAAACAAATCAAGATTTTATAGGGTTTTTAGTAGCAAGTCAATTATATTAGAAACTAGGGTTTTTCTATTATGGCAACCATCACACCATTCCACTTCAATCAAGCATGCAGATGATCAAATGGACCAAGTAACACACTCAGCACCCTTGCAGATAGACAACAAGTTTCTGAACCCAGAAAAGTTGGATTCACTCCAAAACACTTTGTGGTTGATTTTCTAGGAATTAACTAATAGAAACTATGGCTAGAACACCAAAATAATTCCCAGATATTCTCTGGGCATCAGAAAAATATGACCAAAAGTGTTCTAGAAAGCTCTTCTTGAACACAATCCAAATAAATTGGATTCACCCTAAAAGGATTTGTGGTTATTTTCCTATGTTTTTTCTAGTGATAAAACCTACTATTTTAGAGTTAATTCTACCAGAAAATTATACTTGCTCAGAAAAATCTACCATCTGGTTAGTAGCAAGATTTCACAGCTCAGAATCACCCAAAATTGGCCTCACTCAAAAATAGCTCACAGAAAAAGTTATATAAATACCTAAAGCTAGATCTAGCGATTTATTACTAAAAACATTCTGTCAAATCTGTAGATCCATTTGAATGAAATCCAGTAACATTTGAAAGGTATAACATAGGGAAACCCTACAAAATTGGATTCAATCTTAAATATCATCTCAAACTATAGATATTGCTTTAGTGGTGATTTGGATACATTTGAGTTGATAAAGACTCAGAAATTTTCTATATGATAAAATAGCCATAAGATGGTTCTGAATGATAGAGATTTGTATATATATTCATCAAAAATTTAGATCTAGAATTTTCCATGCTCACAGAATTTATAGTGATTTATTTCTGAACATAGATCTTAGCAGGAACTAATTTGTTTTCTAAAAAAAGTCAACGGGCCAAATTCAGCTGGATCCGGGCAGATCCAGAGCAGGCCGGCCCAGATGGATTCGCTTAACAGCGAAGGGGTATCTTACCCTTGGATGGCGATCGGAGCGCCAGGAGGTGGCCACGTCGATGCAGCGCCGATGGCGACCAACCCGCACGGCGGTGTCCGCTCCGGCCCGATGCAGGAAACAGCAGGCTCGCCGGCGGCATCTACAGGGACGCATGGTCGCGCCGCGAAGTCCATGAGAATCAGGAGGAGGTCGCCGACCACCTGAGGCCACTCGAGCATGGCGGGGATGGCCAGAGGTGTGGCCTCGTCGAAGGCCTAAGGTGGAAGGACGAGGTGGAGCACGAGCTCGCAGCTGCCTTCGCTCCTGCACAAAATCGACGATTGATTTAGCTACAGAGATGAGAGGTGAACCTCAAGAGGTAGATAGAGAATTGAGAGAAGGTCTGCATCCAATCCTCGTCGTGGACATGGCCACGGCCATGCTTTTGCCGGGGCCAAGGACGGAGGGGAACAGAGGAGCTGGATCTTGGTGAGCGGTCTTTTGTGAGGGAGTAGGAGTGGGGCGAGTGAGAGGGGAGAGGGGCATCGCA
This sequence comes from Dactylis glomerata, assembly GCA_007115705.1. Taxonomy (NCBI): domain Eukaryota; kingdom Viridiplantae; phylum Streptophyta; class Magnoliopsida; order Poales; family Poaceae; genus Dactylis; species Dactylis glomerata. Next base: position 2,277,886 of record QXEO01000456.1, on the reverse strand, counting down.
TGCTTATCAACATGGAGACGGTCGGTGCCCTGCCAGGTCAGGGGCGCTCGCTGATTGGCCGTGGCGTGTGGCGAGAATGGCCATGAGGAAGTAGACAAGGAGAGGAGCGAGAATTGCGCCAGCTTGTGTAGGAAGGCAAGTCGAGGCCGAGGGCAAGAGGCTGAGTCTGGGGGAGGACGATCGGCTTGCGGGGAGGATGCCAAAGGGATGCCCGCCAGGTGTTCAACGTGGAGTCGGCGCACAGAGCATGGACGAGTGCAGACGGTAGGGAGAGGACAAAGACGAGCGAGTGCCGCGGCTCAGCTCGGCTCACGCATGGGAGTCTATTGGCGTGATGGCTTGAACAGAGAGGCTTGTTTTGATAATGGCACATGCCATCGGCCACCTAGAGCACGAGAGGGAGTGGGTGAGCTCAGAGCTAGCTAGGGCAGCTTGCAGGTGTGGTAGAGGAGTGTTGTAGGGTTCAGATACTCGCAGGGTCATTGGATGGGGGGGTGGTGGCTTGCTGCAAGGTTTTACTAGGATTTTGCAAAGATATTGATGATCTTCCCTTCCTTCTTCCTCCAAACACTAGAAAACAAAGAGGGAACATTGCTACAGTATTAATTCGACCAAAGAGGTGGAAGGGGTGCTGGAGAAGGCTAGGTGGTGGTCTGGTGGAATTTCAAATGATTTTGAAACAATTAGCAATAGATATGGAGGGGAATGCATGCATGATGCATTTCCTTGAATTTTGGGTTTGACCTTTATTGCATCAAACAATGTCAGGAAAGATGGATCAAGAAGATGGGATTGGGTGTGATTAACAATATTGCCAAGTTGGCAAAGCCTTGATATTAAAAGGATCACCAAAATTGTGCATTGTGAAGTTGGTCTAGAATTATGCTTGGAACAAGATTTTGAAGGTAGGAGACTATGGTGTTGGGTTTATAGAATTTTATATGCACAAGATAGCATGGTGGAGTTTCAACAAATTTATTTGATGAGGAAATATGTAAGAATGTCTTAATTGACATTCCCATGCATTTTGGTTAATAGGAAGATAGAATAAGAAGATGGTCTCATAAAATATATTTGTGACGAAAAAGAGATGATAGAAGGCATGAATAATACTTACAAATGTTACTTGAGGAAGGTTTGGATTTATAGACAGAGTTGATGGTGGATGTTGGCAAGTGACCAAGAAGGTTAAGGAAAAATAAAATGGGGTAAAAGAGTTTTGACTAGGGTTCAAAACAATGCCACAAAAATAGGTGGTAGGCTTCAAAATGCACCAACAAGTGCTTAGATAGTTAGAGTAGGTTAAGAGGAAGAGGAATAGGTCAAGGAATGGTCTCTGAACAATTTATTTCAAAAATTTAAAAGTGGGAGCAAAAGTGCATCTGATAATAGTCAAATGGTCACTAATTTGATTAGCCTCGGAAACAGGATTGAAACAACTAGAAGATGGCCTCAAATGACCAAGTTCTAATGGAGAGAATGGAAGATTAGATGACAAGGATGAGTTCTAGATAGGTGCATTGCTATGGATAGAACCTATGAGCTTAATACAAACATCTGAAAACTGAATCTATTAACAGGGGTGAAGATAATGTGCCCACAAGGTGTTTGATGAAATGCCAGCAAGAAGATAATTTTTGAAAATTGAGAGAAACTTCTTAGGGTTGGATGGGGATGGTTCCTATAACCTCAGGGGTGTTCTATTAGGCTAAAATTGATTAGTGCCATAGTCCCCAAGAAGGGGCTCCTAATGTCTTATGGTAAGACATTAGAGCTAAGGTTTTTAGGATTGAGAGGAAACATCAAGATAGGTTTTATTTGAAAGATAGAAGGAAAACAATTTACATTGGACAAAATATTAATTGATGGGTTTTGAATAGGTTAGGCCACAGGCCTATCTGGGGATCATATCTATACACAAGCAACTCATCAATGTCAAACAAAGTCACACAAAATCGACTCACCACACAAGGTCAATCATTAGCAACTAATTCCAGCATCACTAGAAGCAAGGGTTGAACAAGTATTCAATAGTGATCAAGCCATCGAAAAGTTGAAAAGAGTTTCAAAGAAAGGAGTAAGGCTTTGGTAGATATTTTTAGAAACAAATGGAGACATAACCATCTCCTTTATCAAGTTTTCTCAAAGGTGTTTTGAAAGACCACTTATCAAAGGTTTATAAAATAGTAGTTTTATAAAATAGTGGGATCACAACACTATATCCCTTTACTTTTAGAAATACATAGTCTTGGTAAAGCTATTGTTTTAAAATTGTTCTTGGCTCCTGTTTTGAAAATAAAACTTTCTGAAAATAAAAGAAGGAACCAAGATACTTTATTTTGAGAAATAGGCTTGCGGCACAAAAGGTGGCCTGATCACAAGAACACAAAGATTGAGTTGGCCCACAAACTTATCCTTCAAACTACACTCCTGCAAACATAATTTACACATCAGCAAGGCAAACATGCAATAGATTCCAGTAAATCTGATTCAGCACAAAAAAAATTTGTTGGCCCTCATTTTTGGCTCACTAAATACTACTCAAACAGGGTTACAAAAAGTGGGGTGTTACAGTTTAGCTTTTGTTTTTCACCTTGATTTTTGTTTAGAACTTGTTAGTTCTTTGTAGATAGGTGTGTTTAGACCTCTGGTCTATGTTGATTTTCATCTTTAAGAGTTGTTTCAAAAAGGTTGATTGGTGTTGGAAAAGAGTAAAAAGTTTCATGCCTATAGTGGTACAAATGGGAGCTTGTTTAGACTGTGGCTTAGACTTTTGCATGTCTTGCTTGATGTTATTTTGATTATATGCTTAGTGGTTTTTGCTATAGCATGACTTGTCTCAAATGACTGAGATTGCTTAATGTGCCTTTGAAAGAATCATGCGTTGTTTTATTATATGGGAGCATATTATTATGGTATTCTCCTTTGATGCTTTATTTGGGTTAACTTGGCGCATGCTCACACCATATTTGACTTTAACTAGTCGCCTCAAGCCTCTATGATCATTTGGTTTTTGACTTGTGATACCACTTTATGCTTTGGTTAATAATGTTTTGTTGCTATGCATGATTATGGCCGTTATTGCTCTCTTAGTTGGTCGCTCCCAGTCTTTTGGTAGCCTTCATCTGTACTGAGAGGGAATACTTCTCGTGCATCCAACTCCCAAAAACCAAAGTTTTCCAATGTGTCCACCATATCTACCTATTAGCAATTTGCTATTCCAAGTAAATTAGTCTTGCTTTTATCTATCTTCCAAATTAATTTTTTTGTTATGTGAAAATCAGTTAGTAAAGCTCTCATGAACCTGACGGCACATTTACTTTCTTGCACTTAATAAACTTGACCATTGTGGCTCTTTTATGTTGACTATATGCTTGTAAGTTGGGAGTTAGCTCAGCCATGTTGTCATGGGGCACGCTTTCAACATTGCACTTATTTCTATTTAAGTTGATATTATGATCTTTTGTTTATGGATGCTTATCTATGTGAAAGGTGTTGGAAACTTGTGGAGTTCATGGAGTTTATATATGTGTTAGAGAAACGCCTGGGCCGCTAATCTAAGACATGCATCATTCATGGTGGAAATTTACAATATAACCATAGCGGACATTCGACAACGCATCTCAAAATAAAAAGCTATACCAAATGGTAAATAAAAGAGATGCCAAGGTGTCCATTGTCTGTTTGTCTTGTCATTTTGATGTGGGCTAGTTTCCATGTCATCGGGCAGGAGGTACTGATACGTCCAAAACGTATCTACTTTCCCGAATACTTTTGCTATTGTTTCTCCTCTAATTTGTGTGTTTTGAATACAACTAACACGGACTAACGCTGTTTTCAGCAGAATTGCTCTGGTGTCTCATTTTTGTGCAGAAATCCGACTTTCAGGAAAAATCCCGGAAAATACTGCAAAAATTCTATTTTGCCAGAAGACCCACGGAGCCAGAAGGAGAGGCGAAGGGGGGCTGTGGCCTGGGCTCACCACCAGGGGGCGCGGCCCAGCCCTGGCCGCGCCCACCTGTGGTGAGGCCGCCTCGGCCATCGCCTCGACCCCTCCTTCCGCCTACATATACCCTCTGACCTGAAAACAGCGGGGGTTCGGCGTTTTTCCCAGATAGACTTCCGCTACGCCGCCGCCATCAGAAACCGCGATTCGGAACCAGAAACTCCGTTTTGGCACCCTGCCGGGATGGGGATTTGGAGGAGATCTTCATCACCATCATCACCGATGTCCCTCCATCAACCATCTATGACTCCCCCATCCATGTGTGAGTAATTCCCGCTGTAGGCGAAGGGGGTGGTAGGGATTGGATGAGATCATTCATGTAATTTGCTATGAGATTGTTAGGGCATAGTGCCTAGTATCTTTTATTAGTGCTTATGACATTGTTGCAACTTGTTGTGCTTAATGCTTGTCACTTTGGGCCCGAGTGCCATGATTTCAGATCTGAACTTGTTATTGTTTTATGATGATACTTGTTGTTTATGGTCTTACCTACAAGTTGTATACACATATTGTTGTCCGGAACCCGAGGCCCCAAAGTGATAGAAATTGCGATAACCGGAGGGGATGGCTATGATGTGAGGATCACATGTGTTCACCGAGTGCTAATGCTTTGCTCCGGTACTTTATTAAAAGGAGTACCTTAATTACCAGTAGTTTCCCTTGAGGCCCTGCTGCAACAGGCTGGTAGGACAAAAGATGTCATGCAAGTTTCTCATTGCGAGCACGTACGACTATATACGGAACACATGCCTATGATTGTTAGTACTAGGATGCTTTATCATTATTTATCTGCAATGCCCATGTCTCACTGATTTCATGAATTATCTTATCCATGCAATGCATGTACATCCATCCCTATGCCTACAGTATTTCATCCTACTGTTTACTATTGCTACTATTACCACTTTTATTTTACTACTGTTGTTACTGTTTTACTACTATCACCACTATAAAACTGTTGCTACTGATAAACCGCTGCGAACAAGTCTGTTTCCAGGTGCAGCTGAATTGACAACTCATCTGCTAAGGCTTATAAGTACTCTTTGGCTCCCCTTGTGTCGAATCAATAAATTTGGGTTTTACTTCCCTCGAAGACTGTTGTGATCCCCTATACTTGTGGGTCATCAAGACTATTTTCTGGCGCCGTTGCGGGGGAGCATAACTTTATTTGTAAGTTCACTTGGGATTCATATTGTTCGCTGCAATCCTTTCATCATGGGTAAACCTCATGATGGAAAAGTTCCTATATTGCCATCCACTACAAGAAGAGGTATGACTTTGAACACTTCTATTGCTCTTGATTCACCATCTGTTATGAGTAAGTTTCTTACACCACCACACGCACACGCTACTACTACTACTTCTGCTGAGTTTGAAAATGCCACTGATAATTTAGATGATGCTTCTATTGTGCTTGATGAGAGTGGTTCACTAGGTTCCTTTTTAGATGCTACAATTGCTAGAGCTAAGATGGGAAACACCACTGTTACACCTGTTAGTTCACCTGAGTCTAGGGAATGTCCTAGTGATGATTTTGATGATGCTACAATTGCTCGTGCTACTCGTGATGCTAAAGCTGTTAAGGAACTTTTAGCGAGACGTGCTGTTAGATATAAATTGTCTCTTGATCCTAAGTTTGCTGCTTCTCCCATAGATATTAGAGACCAGGATTATGATTTCTCTTTAGATTTATCTTACATATCTATTGTTGAGAAAGAGCCTTTTTGTGGTACTGAGAATGAAAGTGCTATGGAGCACATGAATGAGCTTTCTACTTTGAGTAATTTGTTTTCTGATGATATTAAGCTTCGCACTTACTTTGTTGCTAAGATTTTTCCTTTCTCATTGAAAGATGTAGCTAAAACTTGGTTTAATAGCTTGTCTCCTGGATCTCTTAATAGTCCTATTGCTTTGGTTAATGCTTTCTTTCAGAAATATTTTCTTGCTAGTGCTCAACATGCTGCTGTGCAGAAAATCTTTGATTTTGAACAGGGAAAAGGAGAGATATTGCCTGAATCTTGGACAAGGTTTTGTTCTTTAATTAGAGATTTGCCTAAAGAGCCATTGCCTAAAAATGAACTCCTTGATATATTTTATAATGGACTAACTGATGAATCTAAGTCATATCTGGATAGTTGTGCTGGTTGTGTTTTCAGGGAAAGAACTCCGGCTGAAGCTGAAGAATTAATGGCTAAAATAAGCCGAAATCATGATGATTGGACTCTAGTTGAGCCAACTCCAGCACCAACACCTGCGCCATCTACAGAGCCGACACCGAGGAAGAGAGGAATGATCGAATTAAATGATGAAGTTATGAAGGAAGCTAAGAAATCTCTTAAGGAGAAAGGTATTAAGGCCAAAGATGTGAAGAATTTACCTCCTATAGAAGAATTATGTAAGCCAATCCCTCACTCATCTACTATTGAGGTACACTCTCTCCAATGCTTTGATGATAGAGATATTCCTTACTCTAAACCTCCTGATCAATGCTTAGACGAGTTAGATAATTTTATTGTTAAGCAAGATAATTTTAATAGAATGGTGCAGAATCATTTGTTGGAAAATTCTAGAGCTATTAACAAGTTGCAGGATATTGTGGAGAGAACCTCCAATGATGTGAAGATACTTGTTAAACATTTTCAAATAGTTCAGACTCAAATTGATCAGCTTACCAAGGTGCAAAAAGACTTGCTAGTTAATGCCGCAAGAGAAAAATAAGCGTGTGAAATACGCAGAAGAGGAGGTGCTACCACTCAAGACCCCTTATATCCTGAAGGACATCCTAAGAGGATCGAGCAAGATTCTCAACGCACTTCAAGAGATGATATTCCTTCCAAGAAGAAGAAGAAGCATAAAGCAACTGCAGAATCCTCTGAAGCAGGTAAAGATCCTAATAGTGTTTCTATTTCTAATGCTGAAACCGAATCAGGTGATGCTTCCAATAAAGAAGAAGTTGAAGAGGAACCAGAGAAGATAGATAAGAATGCAAAGTACACCAAAGAAGACTTCATTGCCAACAAGCATGGTAATGAGAGAGAACCTTGGGTACAGAAACCAATGCCTTTTCCTGGTAAGAAACACAAGTCCAAGGAAGAAGAACACTACAACAGGTTTTGTGAATGAATGGAACCTTTATTTTTGCAAATTCCTTTGACTAATGCTATTAGAATGCCTCCTTATGCAAAGTATATGAAACATATTGTTACTAATAAAAGGAAGATTCCTAATGAGGAAATTTCCACTCTACTTGCTAATTATTCTTTTGATGGTAAAGTTCCGGAGAAGCTTGGAGATCCAGGTATACCAACTATTCCTTGCTCCATTAAAAATAACTATGTTAGAACTGCTTTATGTGATTTGGGAGCCGGAGTTAGTGTCATGCCTTTTTCTCTTTATAAGAGACTTGATCTAGAAAAATTGGTATCAGCTGATATATCTCTGCAAATAGCTGATCAGTCTACTACTATTCCTATTGGTATATGTGAAAATGTTCCTGTTCAAGTTGCTAACAGTTGTTTGATATTAACTGACTTTGTTGTGTTGGAAATGCCTGAAGATGATAATATGTCTATTATTCTTGGAAGACCTTTTCTAAACACTGCAGGTGCGGTTATTAATTGCAATCAAGGAAAAGTAACTTTCAATGTCAATGATAAAGAGTACATAGTTTATTTTCCCAAGAAGATTGATAGAAAGAATGCTCTAAATTCAATCAAGAAAGTTGAGACCATTCGAGTTGGTCAAATTATTTGTTCAGAGCGAAAGCCCAAGGAAGAATATAAAATTGTCATGATTGGGACTATGCCTATCAAGGTCGAGGTAACATAAGCATATAGTGAAATGCAAAGTTTTGCCTCGTATAAAGTTAGTTTGGTAACAAGACTTGATCAACCTTGTTAACAAAGTGATTTTATATGAACGAAACTTTGTTTTCACCGCATTTACTTTACCTCACTTATATTTGCTTGTTCATTTTTGTTCCCTCTGTTTAGTTACATGATTAGAGTATCTTAGAGCTGCTGCATACTTGGTTAAGATTTGCTTTCTATCGCTCCATCGTTGTTTTCCCGAGTTTTATTCTTTTATCGTTTTTTGAAAAATCCTCAAAAATAAAGTTTCTCGAAAAATTCTAGAAAAATCTTTTAAAATTTTTATGTCAAAAATGGGGCAGAGAGGCACCTGGGAGACCTCAGGGGGACCTACCATGCCACCTCACCACCAGGGGGCGCGGCCCAGCCCTGGCCGCGCCCACCTATGGTGAGGGGGGGCCCCTGGCCTCTCACTTATCTCTTCCTCCCCAGCTCTTTCTCTCTCCCGAAAACAATGACACACCTGCTCAAACTCGAGTTCTTGCTGCTCTTCATCTCAATTTTTCGATCTCCTTGCTCAGCCCATCATTGTTGCTGAGATTTGGAGCAATTGTTCTCCGGTATGTGACTCCTCTGATTGTCCAAGTAGAATTTTGTTTAGTGAAGTATTTCTTGAGTATTTTAGCTCTATAGGTGACATGTGAAATGAGTTTGCATGCTTGTTCTATTGCTTAGAAAGGTTATTTTGATGCATGTTATCCCTCTAGTAACTCCCTATAGTAGTTCCCTATATGTGTTTGTTTCAAAATCACTTTTTATGAGGTTTGTTAAAAATTTCAGAAATGGAGGAGAATGCATACCAACTCTCTCAACATGAACTAGAAGTGCATGAAGTAATGAGAGTTCACCATGAAGAGAGGGTCTTTCCCTCAATCTATCCATGCTCAGAGTTCATGAATGCTGCCGGAATCCTGCAGGACTTCCAAACTTCACTCTCTAATGCAGGATTGGAGCATTTTATTGAGGGTGAACCACCCCAATTTGCTAAACTAACAATGTCTGTGGTGCAGGATTTTAGTTTCAGTTGGTCCACATCTAACCCCATGGTTCATTATAAAATCTACAATAAATCTGTGGACTTGCCCTTTGATGTTTTCTGTGCAGCTATTAGAGTACCACGGTGGGGATCGCGTGAAAGGATGAAGGAACGACCTAAGCCATTAACGGACCTTTATGAGGAGATTTGTCAAGGAAGAAGTTTCTCAGGAGAGGATGGTAAAATTCAAAATATTCATCTTCCATCCATTCGATATTTTGCCTATTTTATTACCAAATGTGTCCTTGCTAGGAAAGTTGCAAATAAGTTGTCCTCTTGTGATCTAGCTTTTATTGCTGCTGCTTTGAGAGGTGATAGGACTTACAATTTGGGTGCTCTAATAGCTTTTAATCTAGATGCTAACCGTAAGAAAGGGGGAATTTGTGGAGGCCTTATTGCTTCACGTTTGTTAGCTTTGCATGGCGTAGTGCCTCATATTTTAGATCTTCAGTTTCCAGTGCAGAGGCTTGATCTTAATTCTATGATACATCATAAGTTTGTTTCTCCTCATGCCTATTTGACTAACTTGACGTTTGAGATTACCTTTTTCAATAAATCTACCTGGAAGGTAGTGAAGACTGATCGATCAGTCCATTTCCCTGCACCTCTTTTGTTTAACCTTGATCGCAGGAATGGATGGTCACTCACAGAGGGTGAGCTCAACGCATACATGGAGGAGAACCCGCAACCCACGCACAATGAAGAGGCGACCGAGGAGTCGGTCCAGCCCTCTAACATTGCGGAGTTTCCATACCAGCAGCCTTATTATGATTATACACCATCTGCTTCATCTTCACAAGGGCCAGGCTATGACTATGCCAATGATGACCCACCAGCATGGGGCATGTTTTCGAGACGACATTGATCTCCACTTGGGCCAAAAGCCTAAGCTTGGGGGGAGGTACGCCGACAATTCACTCATCTACATATCATATTTTGTCGGTCCTTTGTATATCCATGTTTCGCTTTCTTATTATTCTTGTTCTTCTTATTTCTTCTTCCCAAAACACAAAAAGACCAAAAATATTTCTGTTGTTTCTCTTTGTTTGCCTTTTTAGTTTCTAGCTTTGGTTTGCTTTACTTGCTATTTTCGGTTTGATATTTGAAAAATCCAAAAAATATTTTGCTTTGTTTGCAATTTTCTTCTGTTCTTGCTTCAAAAATCAAAAACCCAAAAATATTTGTTGTTCTTCTTCGGTTTTGTAAAGTTTGTTGCGGAGTTCAGTCTCCCGTGACTCCATTGGAGCTTGGCATTCACTTCATATTATTCAAGCCACACAAGTGAAAGGCAATAATGACGACATATGACAATCCAAGATGTGGTAAGAGGCTGGTATGAACTCTATTTGTTTTCATTTTTGTACATATACTCATCTATGTGGACATGCTTAGTCGGTTCATGTAAGGTATATGTTATCTAATGGATGCTTTGTAGTTCTTGCTCTCATATGATTAGTTCCAATTTACTAATAGTTTGTAGCATGTCATGTAGACGCTTGCTTGCATTATTTTATTCATAATATGGTATGTTATTGTGGTATCCTCCTCTGAAAGTTTCATTTGAATTGACTTGGCACATGCTCAAGCATGCATATGACTGAACAAAAAGTCAATTAAGCCTCGATGATTTACTTTGCCTCGGAGTTCTTGTATCACTTTTATGCCTATATTAATTTTGTTTTGTCGCAAGCATGATTATGACAGCTATTGCTCTCTCGATTGTCGCTTCCTAGTCTTTTGCTAGCCTTCACTTGTACTGAGAGGGAATACTTCTCATGCATCTAATCACCAAAAACCAAGTCTACCAAAGAGTCCACTATAAATTCCAATGCATGGTATTTGCAAGCCATTCCAAGTAAATTTTCATGTGCTACCTTTCAAAACTTTCAAATACTTCTCGTTTTGTGCCACTGTTTTTAGCTCATGGGGACGTAGTGGTCAGAATTGCTATCTTCCATATTAAATTAAGTACCCCTCGACTAGGCAGCTTCATCTGCTCGTCATTAATTTTGCATGAGAGCTAGTCAGACCATTATAATCTAATTCTAAAAAGAAAAAAAAGGCACTCCTCCTTGGTATGTGAAAGTTGGTGGGCACCAGATGGAATCGGTTAGCCATGGTTTGAGAAAGGAAAAAGGTGGGGAGGAGTGCCAAAGCTTTATAAAAGAGCACCAATGTGCCAAATTTTCAAAGAACTCGGAACCGCTCTCACTTGTTTATTATGGAAGATAGCAAGTCCCCATTGCTAGTCGTTGACATGAAACAACCACCTCTCAAAATAAATTTTTATCTCTGTTTTACAAATGAAAAGCTCTAGCACATGTTAAATCACTGCTTCCCTCTGCGAAGGGCCTTTCTTTTACTTTTATGTTGAGTCTTCATCTTCTAACTTTTAAGCACCTTCTTGAGAGCATAGCTGTTATTCTTAGTGTAATGTGCTTGTCCCAGAACACGGTTAATTGTGGTATAACTTTGATGCTTGTATCTTTGATATTTTTACTTCTAGTCTTCCTTTGGACTTCAGAGGTGCCTCAGCATTTATGTTTTGCTCCACGAATAAAGGCAAGCGGGATACCACTCTTCCATATCATTTATGTATATTACAATCTTGTAGCTTCTTATGTTCATGTTACTTGTTATTAGTGTATTGGCACTCTTTCATAGCTTGCTTGACTACGAGGTAACATTAGTAGCATATTTCTTATTATGAATTGCCTGAGTACTTGATCATATAGTTAGTATATATACATCCATGAAGCAAATGTGTTCGTGAAAGTTTCTTTTATCGCTCTCAGTTGTTAACTGAATTGCTTGAGGACAAGCAAATAGCTAAGCTTGGGGGAGTTGATATGTCCAAAACGTATCTACTTTCCCAAACACTTTTGCTATTGTTTCTCCTCTAATTTGTGTGTTTTGAATACAACTAACACGGACTAATGCAGTTTTCAGCAGAATTGCTCTGGTGTCTCGTTTTTGTGCAGAAATCCGACTTTCAAGAAAAATCTCGGAAGATACTGCAAAAATTCTATTTTGCCAGAAGACCCACGGAGCCAGAAGGAAAGGCGAAGGGGGGCTGTGGCCTGGGCTCACCACCAGGGGGCACGGCCTAGCCCTGGCCGCGCCAACCTGTGGTGAGGCCGCCTCGGCCATCGCCTCGACCCCTCCTTTCGCCTACATATACCCTCTGACCTAAAAATAGCGGGGGTTCGGCGTTTTCCCCAGATAGACTTCCGCTACACTGCCGCCATCAGAAACCGCGATTCGGAACCAGAAACTCCGTTCTGGCACCCTGTCGGGACGGGAATTTGGAGGAGATCTTCATCACCATCATCACCGACGTCTCTCCATCAACCATCCATGACTCCCCCATCCATGTGTGAGTAATTCCCGCTGTAGGCGAAGGGGATGGTAGGGATTGGATAAGATCATTCATGTAATTTGCTATGAGATTGTTAGGGCATAGTTCCTAGTATCTTTTATTAGTGCTTATGACATTGTTGCAACTTGTTGTGCTTAATGCTTGTCACTTTGGGCCCGAGTGCCATGATTTCAGATCTGAACTTGTTATTGTTTTATGATGATACTTGTTGTTTATGGTCTTACCTACAAGTTGTATACACATATTGTTGTCCGGAACCCGAGGCCCCAAAGTGATAGAAATTGGGATAACCGGAGGGGATGGATATGATGTGAGGATCACATGTGTTCACCGAGTGCTAATGCTTTACTCCGGTACTTTATTAAAAGGAGTACCTTAATTACCAGTAGTTTCCCTTGAGGCCCTGCTGCAACAGGCTTGTAGGACAAAAGATGTCGTGCAAGTTTCTCATTGCGAGCACGTACGACTATATACGGAACACATGCCTCTGATTGTTAGTACTAGAATGCTTTATCATTATTTATCTGCAATGCCCATGTCTCACTGATTTCATGAATTATCTTATCCATGCAACGCCTGTACATCCATCCCTATGCCTACAGTATTTCATCCTACTGTTTACTATTGCTACTATTACCGCTTTTATTTTACTACTGCTATTACTGTTTCACTACTATCACCACTATAAAGCTGTTGCTACTGATAAACCGCTGCGAACAAGTCTGTTTCTAGGTGTAGCTGAATTGACAACTCATCCGTTAAGGCTTATAAGTACTCTTTGGCTCCCCTTGTGTCGAATCAATAAATTTGGGTTTTACTTCCCTCGAAGACTGTTGCGATCCCCTATACTTGTGGGTCATCAGGTACCCCATTGGCGTTCTCGATGATACATGTATGCTTACAATGACAAGAACTTGCTTGGGACCTAAGTCGACTAGCACTGTTTAAGTACTCGTATTCATGGGACATGAGATTTTCAACTTATGATTTGTCAAGCATATATCTCATACTTGTACTCGCATTAACCTTAACCATTCAAGATGCCTATGATGGGGGTAATGAGAGCTCAAAGCTAGTATGTACCATAATTTTTGGAAGGTTTATAAAAACTTGCAATCCCTGCTTCCCTCTGCGAAGGGCCTTTCTTTTACTTTTATGTTGAGTCTTCACCTTCTACCTTTATGCACCGTCTAAGAGAGCATAGTTGTCATTCTGAGTATAATGTGCATGTTCCCAAAATTTATTATTGATTCATTATTACGGTTTTGCTTGTTCTCAAATTATTTGTATATAGTTGCCCTCTTAAACTTGAAGGTTTCCTATGCATTTATGTTTTGCTACTCCATGAGGGACAAGCTGAATACCACTTTGCTATGTTTTTCTATATGCTTGAAACAAACAAATGACTTTCAATGCATTATTACTCATGATCTTTTGTTTGTGTTACTTTTCATGTTATAACATGGTTGCTAAGTTTTATTGTCAAGATTATATCTCTTATGCCCATGTTTAGAGTACTTTGATCTCAGCACTCAATGATATACATCGTTTAGGTCAAGATTGTGTTGGTTCATGTCACCTCAAAAATTATTGTTTTGTTATCACTTACCTACTTGAGGACGAGCAGGAGTTAAGCTTGGGGATGCTTGATATGTCTCAAACGTATCTATAATTTTTGATGCTCCATGCTTGTTTATGCACCATTTGCTTTGTGTTTTGTTTACATTTTGTGGCGTTTTTATGCATTTTTCAGAACTAACCTATTAACGAGATGCCACAGTGCTAGTTCCCTGTTTTTTGCTGTTTTTGTGTTTCAGAAAAGTTACACAGGAAATATTCTCGGAATTGGACGAAACAAAAGCTGAAGCCCCTAATTACCTGACACAAAGATGGAGTCCAAAGGAGAACTAGAGATGGACCAGGGGCCGGCCACACCTGGTGGTGGCACGGGCCAGCCCTAGGCCGCGCCACCAGGGGGTGTGACCGCCTGGTTCACCTCCTGACATCGCCCTTCCACCTATTTAATCCCCTCGATGGGAAAACCCTACGGGTCCAAACTCTTTTCCAGAAAACATACTGCAAGCCGCCGCCATCATCAACACGAGATCGGGAGGGTCCAGAAGCTCTTCCCGGCACCCTACTGGAGAGGGGAATCAACACCGGAGGCCTTCTTCATCACCATGCCTGCCTCCGGAGTGATGCGTGAGTAGTCTACCTTGGACTACGGGTCCATAGCAGTAGCTAGATGGATGTCTTCTCCTCCATGTGCTTCATGTTTAGATCTTGTGAGCTGCCTATCATGATCAAGATCATCGTTATGTAATTCTACATGTTGTGTTTGTTGGGATCCGATGAATATTGAGTACGATGTCAAGTTGATTTGTGATTTATCATCTCTATGTTGTTTATGATCTTGCATGCTCTCCATTGCTAGTAGATATCTTGGCCGAGTATATGCTAGTGACTCCAAGAGGGAGTACTTATGCTCGACATTGGGTTCATGCCTCTAGTAATCTGGGGAGTGACAATAACTTCTAAGGTTGTAGATGTGCTGTTGCTACTAGGGAGAAAACAACAATCTTGTGTTCAAGGACATTTGTATTGTTTACATTACACACTTTGCTTAAGGCGATAATCTGTTGCTTGCAACTTAATACCCAACGGTTGTTTGGATGATATCCGGCGGGTGGATTATTAGTCATAGATGCAGTTGGATTACGGTCTATGTATTATATTGTAATGCCCAAGTGAATTTCATAGTGATCCTCATGGCATGTACATGCATTGCTTGCATTCTTTATTCTGTCAATTGCCCAACTGTAATTTGTTTACCCAGCATGTTATTTATCTTTATGGAGAGACGCCTCTAGTGAACTGTGGATCCCGGTCCATTCTTTTACATTCATATTACCGTTTACTTTCTACAAGCATTATTTACTTTCTTGCAAACAAATATATTTTACCACACGATACGTTTAATCCTTTGTTTACAGCAAACCGGTGAGATTGACAACCTCACTGCAAGTTGGGGCAAAGTACTTTGGTTGTGTTGTGTGCAGGTTCCATGTTGCTGCTGGTGCCATAGCTACGCCCAGATAGGCGCCATAAACAAATTGTGTGGAGCCGTCGCCAAGTCAGCTAGCATCAACCTTCAGAAGTGGTTTCTTTCTCCTACTGGTTTGATTAAACCTTGGTTTCATACTGAGGGAAACTTTCCGCTGTGCTCATCATATCTTCCTCTTAGGGTTCCCAACTGGGTGGTCAACACCGCACAATCAAGCATGTTTATAGCGTCGTTGCCGAGGATTGAAGAAGAAGAAGAAGCTCCCACGTCAACCACGCGCCATCAAGCCGCTTCACTTCTTCCCAAGTGTTTGGAGAACTCTGACCCTTGAGATGCATGTCATACCATAAAGTCTTCCACCACGATCTAGTCTGTGGATCAAAGCGATCAAGAGCTGCAGTATAACAACTAATTTGCCCATAATATCGAGAACGCGACAATAGCCAATGGTCCATCACGCGACAAAAATTGTTATCCCCGGCACATTAGCTAGGTGCGCCGGGGGTAGCCCCCATATCCCTGGCGCATTAGAAGGTGCGCCAGCGATTCACCCCTTATCCCCGGCACATTAGCTAGATGCACTGGCGATATACCACTTATCCCCGACGCATCTCAGGTCTATTCGCCAGGGGTAACGGTGAATAGGGGCCGGCCCTCCCGGGGTGGGCCTGGTCGGTCTTATCCCTGGCGAATTGGGGCCTATTCGCCAACGGTAAATACAGTATCACCGACGCATACCAAACAATGCGCCAGGGGTAATTAACTATCACCGGCGAATACAAAACGATGCGCCAGGGCTATTATTACCACCGGCGAATATATTTCTTATGCGCCGGCGATAGTGATGCTGGCTATAAGCTTTTCTCTACTAGTGTGTGGTTGGTTCCTCAGCTACTGCTCTGTGATGACATTTGTTCATTAGCTTCGTTCCAGCTTTGATCCTAAGGATTTTGGTTCCTTGCACTATTTTTGTGGTGTTGAGGGGCAGTCCTCCGATGGTACTCTTGAATCAGCAAAAATATGTGTCTGAACTATTAAGGAGTGTTGCGGTGCTGGTTTATTTAAGTGTAGTTTAGTGTCTACACCTATGTCATCATCACATGATGGCAGGCCTCTCACCTCTCAGGAGTCTACTCGATATTGCAACATTATTGGTGGTCTTCAGTATCTTACTATGACTCGACCTAATTTGCATTGTTGTTAATAAGGTCCGTCAATATCTTCATGCTCCTCGTAGTGCTCATTGATCAGATGTTAAGTGTATGCTGTGCTATGTTAAAACTAATTTATCAAATGTATTATTGTTTAGGTGTCCCACCATATCTCCTGATATCTTATATGCATTTTCTAATGTGAATTGGGCTGGGAATTCTGATGATCGATGATCAACCAGGGATATGCTATGTTTTATGGTGGTAATTTGGTTGGTTGGAGTGCTAAAAAACATGGCTCCAGTACAAATTCTAAATACAACACACTTGCTAATGCAATTGTAGAGCTTATTTGGGTTCAAGCTCTTCTTGAGGAGCGTGGTATATCTCATAGTTGTGCACCTATACTATGGCGTGACAAATGATGTAGCAATATATCGGGTGTTTCATGCTCGCACCAAACACATTGAGGTAGAATTTTGTTTTGTATGAGAACGGGTTGCTCCAAATTAAGTTCATCTCATTTGAGGATGGTTTGGCTGACATCTTTACCAAATCACTACCATTACCATTGTTTTAGTGTTGTAACCGCAATCTCAATTTTTATGAACCGCTGAGATTGAGGATGGGTGATAAACTACACAATCTATACTATTGGTTTCAAGTTAGTGGTGAAGCCACCCACTTGACATACAACATTTGACTGACAAAAATATCCCCAAGACATCAATGCGGGGATACAATAAGGAAACACCAATGAAAATAATTCCGGCTATACTATTGGTTTCGAGTTAGTGGTGAAGCCACCCACTCGACATACAACATTTGACTGATAAAAATACCCCCAGAACATCAATGCGGGGATACAATAAGGAAACACCAATGAAAATAATTTCGGTACAATCAATTCAAATCAATTCGATCAGTTTCCTTTCCTGCTTTTTTGGATCCTCATCGCGCATGAAGTGCTCCTTCACCGGCCGTCTCTTCTAAAGTTGTACGCCAGCACCGCATACACCTCTCTCTCTAGATCTTGCAGGCCGCTCTTCACACCATGGGTTTACCAGGTGTACGCCTTGCCCAGTGGTGGCGCTTTGCTTATTACCTAGAGGAGATCGAGAGATCGGTGCGGCCACGCCCTTTTCCTCATCCGTGAAAACGACGACTTTCTTCTTGCAAATCGTGCTATTATATTCTCCTAGGAACAAGAATGGAACAAGGAGGGGCGCGACCAGCGCTGGGGTGTCTGCCGGTCGGCAGCACGTTGATAGGTCACCAATCAAGGAGTTGAACCAATGCATAGCTCGGGTATTCCTCATCTCCTTTTCTCTTTCCTCGCCCATCCACCCACTCTTGCTACTCGGCAGAGTACTTGTAGCAGTTTCTCCCTATTTCTATGTGGAGTTGTCCGTGCAGGGATTCACGAGGAGGAGGAGGAGCGCCGTCGGCGATGCCGAATCCTAACCTGGACGATCTGCTCCTGCAGGCCGTGCGGCGGAACGTGGGTAAGGGCCGCCAGCCCCGGCAGCAGAACCAACGCTGGCAGCAGCCCGGGCGCCGCGTAGGGGGCTCCTACTCAGGTTGGAGCGGCTCCGATGGCTCCGACTCGGACGCCGCGCCCAGCCACCCGAGGAAGAGGCTGCCGTCGGGGTCACAGGTGCCCCTCAAGAAAAGGCACCATACGGACAAGGGCTGGGGCAGGGGAGAGTACGACGACGAGGACATCGATGACAATGGGAGGCGGAGCGGGGGCGAGGACTCCGACAGCCCGCCGTTCATCGGGAGCGACCTGTACAAGGACGACGACGACAAGGAGCAGCTAGAGAGCATGACGGAGCTGCAGAGGGAGATGATCCTCACCGAGCGGAGCACCAGGATCGACGACTACAAGCTCAAGAAGCTGGCACGGGCGTCCTCCTGCAAGACGGATCGGAGAAGGCCCGCAAGGACAGCCCTCCCCCGCCGCTCAGCCGCTCTATTTTCTATGGCTGATCTAGCATTGGTGATTGAGATATGGCAAGTGACCTACAGTATCATTTTACTTCTCTTTCCGTATCAATTTTGTCGCATCTCCATATATTTAACGCATCTTGCTTTGGTTGATTGTGCAGATGGCTGTTTGGTTGAGCTTATTTGTGGCTTTTAAATTTTAGCTTATAAGCCACAAAAGCACCTAAATAGGTGCTTTTGGCTTTGGCTTTTGGCTTTGGTCTAGACATTATTGCATGATAGTATAAGCCAAAAGCTGAAGTCAAAAGTACCTCTTTAGGTGCTTTTGTGGCTTATAAGCCCAAAAGCCAAATTTAAGCCCAACCAAACAGCCTCGCTTCGAGTAGATGTTATTGCTACACTACATATGGGGATCAGTCCATTCAATCTGGAGCAGCTCCAGATAATTCAGTAACCCCGAATTCTGTATTTCTTTCATTTTTGTATTATGGAACATAAATCCAATCAGTATGCAGTCTATCATGTACTGCCAGTGATTTCAAGAAAATTAACAACCACTTTGCGTGCATATCTGCCATTTTGCTATAGATATTTAGCTGTAATTTTCCCCGCAGATGTTCCGTGTGACCGGCCTATTGGATCTGGGCTGAGGATGACATGTTTCTTCTTGTCTTTTTTACTTTGTGATTATTTTCTCAGTTACGTTTTTGTACAGGTCATCTTGGTATTGGTAAGTCTAAATCAACTGAGGCAGTCCCAGCCGACTCTATTTATTATCTATTTTTAGAACGTAGCTGCATTCATATAATGTGCACTTGATCATGATGTGGGCAATGGTACAGGAATATGAATACAATAGAAAGAGAAACAAGTCTCTCTTGGATTTCTGTACCCCCTTGACATGGCAATGGCATTGATGACTACTTCTGATCGTATTGCTACCATAGTAGATGCTATCTCAGGTAGGCTTCACTAAAAGCATCATAAGCTTTGTTTAGCTTACGGAAAATATGCTATTCATTTATGTTTTATTGGGCCAAATGTGGCAATCATAGCAAAGTATTTTCGAAATATTTACACAATACCACGGTTTAAAATACTTCTGTGTGTTTGGCAATGTCTAGAAACTTGGTATTAATAATGCACTTTCCTCAAACTGCTCTCTTTTTGAAGTAGTAAAAAACAGCCTGGGATCTTTTTTTCTAAAATGGAGAAAGTTAGAAAAGCGGCTATGCCTCGTGGAAGTAGACATCACCGCCGTGCGCCAAGGGAGAGTACGTGTGCTGACGAACACCAGCGAGTTGAGCACCTAGCCTCTGCTACATTCATCATCATCATCGGTGATTCTGCCGACTTCTTGCATAATACCACTTCTTGGTGGCGGCAACCCCTATGAGCGTTAAGAACACTAGCTAAATAGGTCATAGTTTTCTCAACACATCAAATCAAATTTTGATATATCTGAACTGTAGTATCTTGTGTCTACGGGCAAAACTACTTTAGTTTTCTAATTTTCCCTTGTTCAAGTACTTTCTTACCAAACATAGCATTAATCTTCAATATCACAAAACAAGAAGAAATGATCTATAAGAAATAGTGGAAGCATGATGACTAATTCCTAGATCTAAGATCCAAATGTAACTTCCAGAGGTGCTAACAGAGCTTGTGCTCTTTTTTCTCTTACATGTGTTAAGAGATCAACTAAAACTTGATAAAAGATTTACATGCATCCATGCCCTAAGACAGATTTTTGATAAGACAGATTGACTTTTTGGTGGATCGTCTCTTGGGATTTGTTTTGTGTGCCATCGCGAAGGGTGTGCTGCATTGGCGATGGGGTGTGGTCGCACTGCTGCTGGGGAGAAGAGTTGGAAATGAGAGAGAGAGAGAGAGAGAGAGAGAGAGAGAGAGAGAGAGAGAGAGAGAGAGAGAGAGAGAGAGAGAGAGAGAGAGAGAGAGAGAGAGAGAGAGAGAGAGAGAGAGAGAGGTGCAGATTTATGCGTCTTATGTTAGCTTATGGTCATGACTTTTATGTTGATGCAGCGTATAGATGTACGATCCAGATGTAAGTTGGGGAGAAACATAACATTTTGATACCCTTCTATGAAAACAAGCTCAAAGAACCAAAACAATATTGGTTCTAGCCCTAATGTGAAAACAAGCTCAAAGAAGCAAAAGATGTTAGAATAGAATATATCTTTACTATATATGGGCGAGTGAAATATATTGTGCAACATTTAAAGAACCTGCTGGAGTTAACATAATTTAGAAGAATATAATGTTTTCTCTTGCATATTATAGGTAAGATTTTATGAAGAGGCATATTTTTATGGTTCAAAATTTATTTTCTTCATAGAAATAAGGTTTAATTAGTTAAGTATGATTGCCATTTATCCATAGCCCTGCAAAATTTTCTTTTGAATAAACACTTGAAATTACCATGCATTATATTTTTATGTGTGTGGCATGTGCGATAAAGAAAGGAATGTATCGGACCGTGGCAAGTACGGACATTCAACTAGTTGTATTAGGATACTAGCTCTAGTTCTATACGTTCAGGTGTTGTAAAACGTTCCGTATTCATTGTAACCATCTGATCTGCCGGCACGTGTTGTGCAGTGCGGTTTCCCCCCAACCCTAATTACCTACACACGTTTTCGGCGGCTGCCCTTCGGAGGCCTTTTCGCGTGACGCGCGTGCCGCCGTTGGTCACCGCTACAAATAGACCGACGGCGTTGCTTCTCCAAGAGAGGCAGGGAGAGATAGTACACTGCAGCTCCTTCGGTTTCCAACATGGCCGGTGGCCGCCAGCGCCGCCGCCGCCGCCGCCGCCGGCGAGGGCAAACTCAAGCAGCCGCGACAGCCATAGGCTCCCTCAGCGACGACATCCTGCTCGAGATCTTCGTCCGCCTCCCTTCCCTCGCGACCCTCGTATCCGCCGCCCTCACCTGCCGGGCGTGGCGCAGCGCGGTGGCATCCTCACCTTCCTTCCGCCGCCGCTTCCGCGCTCTGCACCCCGCGCCCTTCCTCGGCGTCTTCACCAACACCCAAGCCACGGCGCCCTTCCCGGTCTTCACCCCCGCGTACGTTATCGACCTGGACGTCCTCGCGGCCGTCCGCGGCGGCGACTTCTTCCTCACCTTCCTCGTGAACCCCGAAGACGGCGGCAGCGCACCTGTCAGCTGGCTCGTCTGCTGCAGCCACGACGGCTACCTCGTACTCGCGAGTCCGCAGTCTGGACACCTCGCCATCTTCAACCCTTTGACCAGATACAGCCCTGACTACATTGCTCTCACGGACATGGGTGCTGGCACGGGCACTCCTATTTTCTTGCTCGGCATGTTTTTACTTTCATCTGAGGAAGACCCGATTTCGTTTAGAGTACTCTGGGTTTGCCACGACACTTGCAGGGTGCGCGCGGCCGTGTTCTCGTCGGCCACCTGGGATTGGCAGGTTCACCCATGGGTAGAAATAGCTGAGAGGACACAGCTGCCACATGACGGCAACGAGTACTGGCTTCGGCCTGGGAATCGAGTCGACGGGACTGTGTACTGGCTTTTCGAAAACATGGAGAACATCTCTGGACACGGAGACGATGGAGTTCTCTGTTTCCGAGCTCCCGCCGTGTTTGAATGGTAAGACGCATTACAAATCCATCATCGGCGGGACCAAGGATGGCGCTCCTCGCATTGTGTATGACGATGGAGTCAGCATTCAGATTCTGATGCCTTCAGGTGTTCACAGGTGGGAGCTAGACGACGGGGTGTCCGTGTCTCACAAGGACGACCCTCGTATGTTTGACATGGTGGCCAGTAAGGATGGCTTTGTGTATCTGGCGTCACAAGAGATGGTATACACACTCTGCTTAGAAACACTGCAACTGAAGAAGCTGGCTCCGAGGACATTCGGTGACACCTATTTCTGTTATGCCTGCTTCATGGCGTGGCCTCCTTCGTTAGTAGGAAACTATGGGGCACTAGGTGAATGCCCGTGCGTTGCCACGACCCGATATATTTATTTCTTTGTTGCACATGTCATACACATTAAAAACAATGCAAGTAAGATTTCAAGTGCGTAAAAAAGGAAATTTGCGGTGCTATGGACCAACCATCAATCATATTTTAATTTGTTGAACCTTAATTCTATGAAGACAAATAAATTTTTGAACCATAATAATATGCCTCTTAATGAAAAATTGGATAATATACAAGAATATCATCAACACGATAGTACAGGCATTAGTAAAAATATTTTTCTCCTAAAATATATTCAACTCTAGCAGGTTCGTTATCTAAATGTCACACAATATCATTATGCTTCAAGCTTGCTTTCATAGAAGCATAGGTAGCTCATATCTCCTCCTATATTAAACTATTATTTTTCTCCCCAACTAATATCTGGATCAGCGATGAACAAGCTGCATGAATAAAAATATAAGTAGACAATAATATATGCACGTGAAGCCAGAAAAAATAATATTTTTTCTAAAGTCATGACCATAAGCTAGCATGAGACGCACTAATCGACACCTCTCTTTATTTTCCCAATCTCTAACTTCTCTCCCCAATGCCCATGCGGCGCAAGAATAGAGCTCACATAACAAAGCTCCTATTCTCAGAATCAATCTTAGGCCGTGGATCCATGACAAACTTTTATCGATTATTAGTTGATCTCTTGGAATAATGAGTCATCATGTTTTTATTGTTTCTTATACTGCCGCCATCCCAAATTAACTGACTCAAATTTGTCTAGATACTCGTGTATATATACATTATATAAGAAAAAACTGAGTTAATTAATTTGGTACAGAGGGAATACATTGATATTGGAGATCAATGCTATGTTCGATAGAAAAGTATTAAAAAAACAAAAATGGCACACATAACAAAGCTCCTATTCTCAGAATCAATCTTAGGCCGTGGATCTATGTCAAACTTTTATCAATTATTAGTTGATCAATGCTATGTTCGATAGAAAAGAATTTTTTTCCAGAAGGTAAACAAAGATTATGATCCTTTCAGTGAAGCCTACCTGAGATAGCATCAACTATGGCACAGATACGATCAAATGTAGTCATCAGTAGGATGTCAGGAGTGTAGAAATCCAAGAGGTATTTGCATTGCTTTTCCTTCTATTGTATCCATACTGCTGTACCATTGCCCACAGCAAATGCCCATTGTTTATATGCAGCTAAGTTCTGAAAAGAGAATAAATAAAGCTGGCTGGGACCGCTGGAGATAATTTGATAGAATTTCCAATACCAGGATGACCTGCACAAAGGTGTAATTGAGAAAAATCACAAAGAAAAAAAAATAAAAGAAGAAATATATATGTTGTTACCATGACAATGGTTGCTGATATAATACCCACCTTCTCTCCATGTCGCCCGCCCTCTTAGCAGTCTGCCTTCACAATGTCTTGCTGACTTGCTGTATTGTTCAATGCACGTTTACCATTAATCTCTCAGACTAATTCAAAATCACGTGCTCAACTTTGCTCCATTATTCTCTCTCCCCATCTAGAATTTTTTGCATACTATCTCAGTGAAAAGCCTTTGATCTGAGATAACAATTTGGAAGAGATGAAGTGCTCAACCTTGGTTTTCATCTGCCGCCAGAAGTAAGCATTGAATGCTTCTAATCCAAAACCCACCAGTGAATTGTGCTACAATTATCAGCAAACAAACAAAAATATACTATAATCAAAGTTTTTCCATGACCGGCATGCAAGAATCGGGAGCTTACGATTTAATTGACACTTCACAGCTGTGAGCAGTTTGTGGAAGAAGATGTCGGGACGCAGTAGGTGGACGGGTACGGGGAGTAGAGCACGCGGAAGTTGTATGCATCTCGTCGGAAGCGAGCAGGGCCTTCGATCGGCACTATGGCTGACCCGTCTGCATCATGGGAGAGGTTTAGGGGAAACATGGCACATACCGATCTTGATGGACCTAATGCGGACGTCGCCAGGCTTGAGCACGATGTCGCTGCTGCAGGCCATCATACCCTTCCCAAGGTCACTCGCGACGTCGCCGGTCACAAGGATGTGTTAAAACTCAGAAGATTGAGAGTAAAACTTGTGTTTAATGCTTGTGGGCAAAGCCCTATTTATACAAGGATTTTGGGGTGCCTCCGAAGAGGTGCCTGTTACAAGAGACATGACTGTTTACAAGAGATGCAACTGCTGAGAGAGAGAGAGAAGAGGTGTCTATACACAAGAGACACGTCTGTACAGAAAGGGTGCTTTGGGCATACTAGTAACCGCCTAGAGCGGTTGTAATTTATTCCTAACACTCCCCCTTGCACAAAGATTCTTCTTGTATGTCTTGTATTCCTTGTATAATCTTGAATGTAATGGCCTTGATCACAAGCGATAATTTTTCTTGAATAAACTCCCCCAAAAACCCTGTGGGAAAAATATGAGGAGACTAGAATTTGATATGTTGTCAAAAACTCCTTTAAAACCCAGTGGGAAAAGTAAGGAGAAAATAGTACAACATATAATGATTATTGTCTCTTTGATAACTTATATGAGAAAACCTTGGAAGGATAAAATTCATTGGTAAGTTTAGAGAACAATTAATATGTCTTGTATACATCCGTTAAAAACCCCGGTGGGGAAAATAGGAGGTATGACATATATTCTTGTGTTGATATTACCTCATTAAAAACCTCGATGAGAACCATGAGAGTAAACTCATAAAGGAAAAGAGTGTAATATAATGTTTGAATGGGTTATGGTTCAGAGGGATACTCCCCCTGATCCTTTCAAATCTCGAAGTCGTCTCATACCAATTTTATGAACATACTTTTCAAATGTTGAAGTTGGTAGTGACTTCGTGAATAGATCAGCAAGATTATCACATGATTTGACTTGCAAAATGTTTATATCTCCACTTTTCTGTAATTCATGGGGATAAAACAATTTGGGTGCAATATGTTTAGTGATATTTCTCTTTATGTAACCCGTTTGCATTTGAGCAACACAAGCAGCATTATCTTCATAAATAATGGTCGGAGATTCGATAGAACCTTTTCCACATGATTGTTGTATGTGGTTTATCATTCTGCGAAGCCATACACATTCACGTGATGCCTCATATAATGCAATTATTTCAGAATGATTGGTGGATGTAGCCACTAAGGTTTGCTTAGAAGACTTCCATGAGATGGCTGTCCCACCATGTAGGAACACAAAACCGGTTTGCGATCTGGCATTATGGGGGTCTGATAAGTAGCCAGCATCGGTATACCCAATCATATCAATGTCCAGATTTCTCTGAAATTGAAAGAATAGGCCAAGATCCTTTGTGCCTTGGAGATATCGAAAGATATTCTTAGCTCCCGTCCAATATCGTTTAGTAGGAGCTGCGCTATGTCTAGCTAGTAAATTTACTGCAAATGCAATATCAGGCCTGGTGCAATTTGCAAGATACATAAGCGCTCCAATAGCACTGAGATATGGAACTTCGGATCCCAGTATCTCTTCTCCATTATCCCTTGGTCTGAATTGATCTTTCTCTACGTCTAGAGATCGAACAACCATGGGAGTTTTGGATGGATAGGATTTGTCCATATTGAATTTCTCCAATATTTTTTGGATATAGGCGGTTTGATGAACCAAAATACCTGAGGGAAGGTGCTCAAGTTGTAATCCTAAGCAAAATTTGGTTTTACCCAAATCCTTCATCTCAAATTCCGTCTTTAGGTGATTGCGTGCTTCATCAATATCTTGTGTGTTGCCAATGATATTAAGGTCATCAACATACACTGAAATAATGCAAAATCCTGTTTCAGACCTTTTGATGAAGACACATGGACAATCATCATTGTTGGAGTACCCCTTTTTCAATAGGAACTCACTAAGTCGGTTGTACCACATGCGTCCCGACTGTTTTAAGCCATATAAAGACTTATTTAGTTTTACACAATATACGTTGCGTTTTGCATTTGGATTCGGAATTGGGATTCCATCAGGAACCTTCATATAGATGTCCGAATCAAGTGATCCGTAAAGGTAAGCGGTCACTACGTCCATCAAATGCATAGATAGACGATTTTGTACTGCCATAGATATGAGGTATCGGAATGTAATACCACTCATTACCGGAGAATAAGTTTCATTGAAATCAATGCCTGGTCTCTGCGTGAAACCTTGGGCTACAAGCCTTGCTTTATATCTCACCACCTCATTATTTTCGTTCCGCTTACGAACAAAAACCCATTTAAATCCCACAGGGAAAACTTTGGGAGGTGTAGGTATTGCTTCAGTGAATACCTTTCGTTTATTGAGCGAGGCTAATTCTACTTGGATTGCATCCTTCCATTTAGGCCAGTCGGAGCGTTTCTCACACTCTGCCATGGTCTTTGGATCATGATCATTTAGAAGGTTGTTTGCAATTGTAGTAGAGAAATTTATGTCGACAATTGTAGACTTACGGTTGTAAGATTCTCCAGAGTCTCTATAGTTTGTGGAAATTTCATTTACCCTTGTTGACTCGTCGTGATTTCCCAATACGGTTGAGTCTGGGTTTTCCGATGTCCCAGTCATTGAGTGCACAACTGAGCTGGGTTGTGGAGGTTGTCCTTCCACTGGATTATCAACGCTAGGTTGATTTACATTTACTTCTTCAGAGGGTTTCTTCCTCTGTTTCCTTTGTTGCTTGCGAGGAGCTAAATTCTGTTTTACATTTACTTGTTCAGAGGGTTTCTTCCCCTGTTTCCTTTGTTGCTTGCGAGGAGCTGAATCCTGTTTTATGGCCGTACTTCTCCCCCTCTTATTTTGAATAGGGGGTTGAGTGGTTTTTGTTGGTACCTCCACTCTTTCAGGCGCATTTATTACAGGATTGTAGGATTTAGTGACACCTTTATAGTCAGTAAATGAATCTGGCAGATTATTTGCTATATGTTGCAAATTAATTATCTTCCGAACTTGAAGTTCAGTTTCTTGAGTACGTGGGTCAGAGGAGGAAATGCCTTGGGCATTCCAATCGATTTCCGGGCATTCTTTTTGGTACTTGATATCTCCCCCTAATGCCAGGAAATGGTCCTCATTAAAGATGCAATCAGCGTGACAGGCTGTGAATAGATCCCCTGTAAGGGGTTCAAGGTACTTGATTATTGACGGTGATTTGTACCCCACATAGATCCCCAGTTTCCTGTGTGGGCCCATGGATGTACGCTGCGGTGGTGAGATTGGCACATATGTGGCGCATCCAAATTTACGCAGATGGGAAATATTAGGTAGATTTCCACGTACTAATTGCAGAGGGGAAGTGCTGTGATATGCAGTTGGTCGCAATTGAATTAAGTCAGCAGCATGTAAAACTGCATGACCCCAACATGAAGTTGGTAAGTTGCAATTCATTAGCAAAGGTCGTGCTATGAGCTTAATTCTCTTTATTAGAGATTCGGCCAAACCATTTTGAGTGTGGACATATGGGACCGAGTGCTGAACTTCAATTCCTAGTGCCATGCAATAATCATTGAAAGCTCGTGAAGAAAATTCAGCAGCATTGTCCATTCGAATTGATTTGATTCGATTCTCGGGATAATGAGCTTGTAATTTAATAACTTGTCTCATTATTTTGGCAAATGCATGGTTTCGTGTGGATAATAGACACACATGGGACCATCGTGTAGATGCGTCTATGAGAACCATGAAATACCTAAAAGGTCCAGACAATGGTTGGATAGGACCACAAATATCACCTTGAATTCATTCAAGGAATTGGAGTGGTTCCGCTTGGATTTTAAGACGAGAAGGTCTTAAAATGAGTTTCCCAGTAGCACATGCAGTGCACATGAAATCTGAAGATTGTGGGAATTTAGCTTCATTTAAGTCATGACCATTGGAATTGCAGATAATTTTTCTCATCATCCCGATACCAGGATGACCTAGGCGATCATGCCAAGTTTGAAATGCATTGACATTTTGAAAAATTACCTTGTACGCAACATGTGCTACGGGTTTTATATATGTGTAGTACAATCCTGATGATAAAGAAGGAATTTTCTCAAATATTTGTTTGCCATATCCGTTATCTTTGGTAAAGAGGAGATATTCCTCTTTGTTGTCCTCATGGGTTTCAATATGAAATCCATTTTTACGGATATCTCTGTAACCAATGAGGGTACAAGTTGAATCGGGATACAATAGAGCATCCTCAATTATAATTTGCGTACCCATAGGGAGGGTAAATATGGCACGTCCTGTGCCAACAATTACCGCATCGCGTCCAGCGATTGTTAAAATATTTCCATTTAACTTTTTGAGAGTTTGAAAATATTTTATTTCCCTAAGTATAGAGTTTGTGGTACCACT
Organism: Dactylis glomerata; assembly: GCA_007115705.1. Taxonomy (NCBI): domain Eukaryota; kingdom Viridiplantae; phylum Streptophyta; class Magnoliopsida; order Poales; family Poaceae; genus Dactylis; species Dactylis glomerata. Next base: position 2,249,108 of record QXEO01000456.1, on the reverse strand, counting down.
GTCCACAAGGCACATTTCCTCCTCCATTTGGATTGACACCCGTAGAAATCTATATATTAAAAATGTAGAATTTTCAGTGATGAAAAGACTTCTATTGAATATATAGAATACATACAACTTTCTTAATATCAAAGTGCTGATACAATACATATTGTGCCTTACAATATAGGGTGATGATACCAACAACACTAATAATATGTTTGATACAATACATATTATTATTATTTTATTACAACAATCTGATGGATGTAAATAAATATATTATCTAAAGGAGTTGAACTCAGATGATTGAATACGCCTCAAACGCCTCAAACCATGTTGTCCTACATGAACGAGAACCAGAGATTTGATTAATTTACATGTATGTAAATTAAAGTCATCTTGGTTATGTTGTAATAAAAATTGCAAAATCTTGTAAACTCAAGTGAACACTTGGGTTTTAGTGTAGGCTTCAAATCATCTATCATAACACATTGTAGATAATCACCATATTTATGGAGTACATCTCTCAGTACTAAGAAGCATAATCTGACCTAAGTCAGTAGATGCTTTTTGTCTTAGCACCTTATGTTATGATTTGATTTAAATATATGGGAGAGCACATTGAAGGTAGTCACTGTGTCAATTTTGACAAAATGTAGACCTCACAATAATTATGGATAATCTGCACATTATGCAGTAGATACCACATTACCTTGTGATCCCATATATAAATTTGAAGTAGTCACTTTGTTCTAATAATTTTGCATATCAATTCACTTCGAATTAAGTCAATTTTGTGTCTTTCGAGACATTTTTGGACTTAATTGATGGTAAAATTGGTATATAATTTTGCAATAAAAATGCTCAATTGCAAAATAATATTATTGTACCAATATATATATATATATGTTATAGGGATTGCAAAGTGCAAACACATTGAACATATAATCATTTATAGACATAATATGGTCTTTCCTTCTTATTCCGGCGATCGCCGGAGTCTATTGCAAGCACAAGTGCTAAACTGTTGTTTGTAATTTTCAATAAGTCTCAAGGCTAAAACAGGAATTACATGGACTTATACGGGCGTGTCCTTTGTAGATTCCTCAAAAACCAAGAATCTTTTTGAAAAAAAAACACAAAGAGATAAGGCTCTCTTCTTCCTCCTGAACGGTTCCCAATTCCCCTAGGGGAATAACCGTCACCGACACTGATGTTCCGTGGTTGACAGCCATGAGCCGCGCCGCCGGCAAAGCCTCACCTCGGGCCTCCTCTCTTGGCTGTCGGTGCCCCAAGGACTGGGCGGCGCAGTGCAGGCCCCTGGCCTCCACAGACCACAGTTACAAGCGGCGGTGCCTCTTGGAGCCGATCCGCCTCTGTCGGTTTCCGCCTCGCTGGGAGATGCGTCCGCGTAGGGAGACACGGTCGCCGTTCACCAGGAGGAAGTCCCCTCCGCTGCAGGAGGGGCCACTGGCGCCGCCGCACTGCAAGAGTCGGGCCGGTTCCCGCCGGGAAGTCCCTGGCGGTGGAGAGCACTGCTGCGTGGCGTCACGCTTGTAGACGCTTCCACCCGGGAGTCGTTGTCGCTGGCGCCATGTGACATGGTCGCCTGAAGCCGGTAGTGGCCAGTGGAGCGATGTGCCGTCGCTGTTTTCGACTTCTCGTTGCCTGTTCACGTGCATCCTTAGGACACAATTACTTGATCGTGTGGTACGACGTACGATGCACGCTGGTGCAGCCGATTCTTCTTTTCTGATCGGAAGACGCAAAGCAAACAGTGCATGAATTAGTTCACCAATTCCAACGAAAATAGATAGTAAACTAATCAATTGATGCGACTAATGTTGAATTAGCAAACGCAATTGCATGGAAGCAATCGTATTCTAATCGATCTACGGAGATCAATTTTTTTCAACATGTCTGCATGTTTCCAAGGCAAGGATGAGTTTGCCCCATCATCATATTTTTCTTCCGATCTTTGCCGAACTCGCTGGTTCGAGCGTGCTGATAACGTGTTAAAACTCAGAAGATTGAGAGTAAAACTTGTGTTTAATGCTTGTGGGCAAAGCCCTATTTATACAAGGATTTTGGGGTGCCTCCGAAGAGGTGCCTGTTACAAGAGACATGACTGTTTACAAGAGATGCAACTGCTGAGAGAAAGAGAGAAGAGGTGTCTATACACAAGAGACACGTCTGTACAGAAAGGGTGCTTTGGGCATACTAGTAACCGCCTAGAGCGGTTGTAATTTATTCCTAACAGGATGTACTTCATCCTGCCGGATCTCCCACCTCCTCCGCTGTCTCTCCCGACATTAACGGGCGTGCTCGGCTGCTCGTGCGGTAGAGCAGGCCATGAGGCGGCGGAGCTCGCGTGGTGGAACCTAGACGTCGGATGGATCTGGCTTGGGATTCTCGCGTGGGTCTTGTGCGCCGCGATTCAGATGATTATTAATTCCGGTAATTAGGATGGCTAGGATATGATTGGCTCTATCTTTTAATTAACAGTAAATATTGTATCCCGTAATTAATGAGGATTGGTATTTCCTTGATTGTATCCATGTATTGATGTCTCTGTAATATGTAAAGGGTATTTTCGTCACTTACATGATGTATGTTGAGTGGGTGGCTTCACCACCAACTCGAAACCAATAGTAAAGATTTGCAGAGCTCCAAGCGGATCCTTAGAATGCATTGCAAGTTATGATATATGACTTGATATAATGCAAATTGCAAAGGCAGTATTATCCCTATTTGTGTCGGTGGCCTGGTTTCTCAAAATGTGCGTCAAATATTATCCTTTCAAATGTGTTTTTCTTCTCAACCGCGTCTTTTGACCTGGTTCTTATGATCAACTAAGTTTTTCATCTCAATTGTGTTTGTTTTGTCCCACGTATCGTCGACTCTCGATCTAGTGATATGTTGTCCAATGTATTGGCTTGTCTCGGCGGTGGTGATGATGATTAATTATCGCAATCTTTTACCCTGGTCAGTTGTTCTCCCGTCTCGCTCTTTCATTATCAGGTAGCAATTTGGCAACTTGCCTTGCAAGAGGTTTTTGTATAGCCACAACACATTCAACGATATTAGGTTCCCAGGGTCTGTAGCTCTTCAAAACATTTGTGGTTACTTGTGTAGAATTGACCTTTCATGTTTTTCTCATTGGAGGTACCGACTAACATTCAGATGTAGACAGTGAAGCTAGAGACAGCTACTCTCTGTTCACTAATATAAGACATTTTAGATGTTTCAAAATATACTAAATATGGTTCAAAATAAGTGAATCTACACGCTAAAAACAGTTTAGATACGGACCAAAATGAATGAATCTAAAAAATAAAATATCTTATATTAGTGAATGGAGAAAGAACGAAGGAATTTAATGTAGCTTTAGTTTTATAAGGGCGTACATTTTAAATGGTCTAGTTTCTTCTACAGTTATACTTTTAGTCGATTAATATAGTGGCAACTCTGTATTGCAAAGAACTACTGTAGAAGAATTACGTGGTATGAGAGGGGAAAAAATGGACCGACTTTGATGTCAGAGATGGGGAGGGAGACCGCGAGCGTCGTCAGTGAAGTGTTGAGACCATGGTTTCACGAAGACCCCTGATTTGCAACCTGGTTAGCGAACGACTCCCAGAGCGCAAAAGGTCAATCTTTTGTTGATTTCTCTTGTAACATCTGATGACTGATCAGTCATATTTGCAAAAAAAAAAAAAGACTGATGAGTCATGAGTGTATCCCCATCTAATGATTAGTAAAATATCATAGTCTACTACTATCTCTACTACTTATAAAGGCAAGAACTTGGCAGGAAAATTAAATTTGGACCGTACACAAATGTTCATCGAACGACTGAGATTTATTTGTTCTCCCCCTCCCACCGCCTCCACCTAGACGCCCTAATTTGGTGGACGGGAATCGCCTTAGAGATAATTAATGCCGCTAATTCCTCTTCTCTTCCTAATCTGTCATCCTCGCAACATTATGCAGAGGCTCCTTCTTTACGATCATCCCTAAGGCGAGTTGACCAACCGAATCACAGCGATCTGCCGTCCGCAGGCGTTGGAGGCGATGGATCACCGACGTCGGTGGAGAGCGTGTACGGCGGCAAGGCAGCGGAAGGAGTGGGACGCCTCGGCGGCTCCCTAGCCTCTATCGCTGCCCTCGCTATTCCGGCCGCCAACGCCGCCAGCATCGGCCCTTCCTCCACCAGGCTCCATCGCCGTCGCCTCCATTGTCCAACACTTCATCTCCCAGGTAAAGCCCCATCGACCTGTATAACACCTGAATTTTGCAGGCTTCCAAGGAAGATATTGTTGAATTCCTCCTTGGATCAAAAGGTTATTCCTAAGTTTCAGATGGTGTTTCGCTCGCCTTGGTGGTACACTTTATGGCGTCGAAGCACGTACTGCTGCTTCAGGCCAGCAACGAACCCATGGTGAAGGATTCATGCCTAGGCCTTACTTGGCCGGATACAATCCCAAGCCTGTTGTACGTGTTGCTCTTTGACTACAATATAGACATCTTAGTTATTGCAAGGCAAGCATTGAAGGACCAAGGGCGTGGCTTAAAACCAAAACCACCTGGGATCTTCATAGTGACTGGGATGTTCTCCTGTGCTTTGACGCCTTGAACCTACTCCTTCGGTCCTTCCTGATGATGCTGGGTGCATATTGTTACTGCACCGACCACTTTGGATGTGGCCTCGAGAGATGGAAATGAGGAAAAGAATTATATATACTCTGTTTGGTTGATAATCTATGGCAGAAGTCAATAGTGAGCTGATCTTGTGTAGGGCCAAGCCATTCTAGATGATGGTATAGCACTACTTGACACAGGGAAAATAATAGTAAGGGTAAAGCATGGCGGAAGCTTGTTGCCCTTACATTGTCTCATCTAGACAGACCATGATTAAGGAGATGACAACCATAGCAGAAAAGAGGCAAGCCACTGTTTCTTGCTATGATATGTGAGTTATACAATTTAACTAACATATATTTACTTTCTGATACATTCCTTGATCACTTTTGCGTGCCGCAAAACAGCCAGCCAACTTATGTTTATACAACCTAGGTTCAGGAAATTATGTCAGTGCGATTATCCTGCATACTTGATGCATTTCGGTACATTTTATTATCCCTAAAAGTACCAAAGTTTGTTGTGACCTTTTCTATTTCGCTCTTAACTCTGAGATGCCAGACAAAATAATCTTCTAGGAAGTTACTTGTTTCTAGCTAGGTCGAGCAAAAAAATTGGACTTACAGGATGCATAGCTGAGTATTTTGCCATTGGGCACTTGTTTCTAGCGTTTGTTCCCCAGCAGATTTTCGATTAGACCTTTTCTGACCATATCAGAGTATTTTACATAAATTGTATTGTACTGTATTTTCTACATGACAAATTATTTTTGAGCTTGAGAGATTAACGAAAGTTCCAGATAAAAACACTGAACATATCTACTGTGCCCGTTCAGTATTTTAGGCCACAAGCATGTCACATTATTATTAAGTAAAGACTTCGTAAGCCTGCGGAATACACACCTGAACACTACGTTGTGTATGCAAGGAGTATTAAGTATTTTAGGCGAAAAATACCATATTATTACTAAATAGACTTTGTAATCATGTTGGGATACACACCTGAACACTTTGTTGGTAGTTTCTATGCATTCTTTAATTAAACTAGATAGATGATTCGTTTGATCATTTAGAATAATCAAAATAAATAGTCTGTCATCTTATATTGTCTAACTCTTGATGATTCGTTTGGTCGGTTTGATTCGTTTGGTCGGTTAGAATAATTGCGCAGGACCTGTAGTCCAGTGTAACTGGTTGCAAAACTACACGACCTTACAGTTCGCGATCCTTTAGTTTGGATTTTCCCATATATACTTGAGACTTTGTATGGTCAGTGCAAGCAGAGACATTTGTTTGCTTTCTTTCTCAAGACCTCCTGCCAATACTCCTAGGTCCGTTTTGGCTGCTCGCTCGACATATTTCCAAACAATTTGTACAACAATCACTGGGATCTCCAAGATTTGTATGCACCAATAAAGAGAAAATGACAGGGAAAAGGAAGGGCTACGCACTGAATGAATGACTGTTAGAGGAGTAGGCCCATTTTTCTTTCTGAATTCTGCATGTTAGAGGTTCTGTTTTTAACATCTCTTCAGTTACATCGTTAATGCAATATATGTGCTATTGATATGGGTAATAAGCGTTCTTCTTCTCATGTAAAACAAAAAAAAAATCGGTACTATCTAATATGGTACTACATATGATTTCATTCTTTCTCTTGCCTAAAGGAGTCTTACACAAACTGGATTATTACCGGTCTAGATTCTTTTGGCAAGGGGACAGTGAGAAAAAGAAATATCGATTGGCTAAATGGAGTGTCGTGTGCTCTCGTAAAGACCAGGGTGGGCTGGGTATTCATATCCTTGAGGTTAAAAATACAGCCTTACTGGGGAAGTGGCTGTTTAAGTTACTTACTGAGGAGGGGACTTGGCAATCTATTCTTAAGAGGAAATACATTGGCCCAAAAGCATTATCTCAGGTTCTTTGGAAACCGGGTGATTCACATTTTTGGGCTGGACTTATGGCAACGAAGAAGTTCTTTTTCGGCCTGGGTTCTTTTTCCATTAAGGATGGTTCGGAGATAAGGTTCTGGGAATATAAATGGCTTGGTAATGCTTCTCTTCGTGAACAGTATCCTGCCTTGTATAGCATTGTACGTCACAATGGTGATACTATTGCCAAAGTAATGGAGACTTCTCCACCATCTGTGGCGTTTAGAAGGGATTTATTTGGACAAAGACTTGTAGCTTGGAATGCCTTACTACTTCGTTTGGCAAACATCCAATTACAAACTGGACATGATGAATTCCGTTGGAACCTACATGAAAATGGAAAATTTTCAGTTGCTTCCATGTACAATGCTCTTATTCTTCCCGATGTGCCAATCGATAAAATTAGTAATAATAAGCTTTGGAAGTTAAAAATTCCATTACGGATTAAGGTATTTGGATGGTACCTACGTAAAGGAGTTGTTTTGACAAAAGATAATCTTGCAAAACGGAATTGGCATGGAAGTAAAAAGTGTGTTTTTTGTCATCATAATGAAACAATTAAACACTTATTTTTCCAATGTCATTTCGCTAGATCTATATGGTCAGTCATCCAAGTAGCTTCGACCTTGTTTCCACCATGCAGTATTACCAATATATTTGGGAATTGGCTAAATGGAATCAACAATAGGTTTAAAAAGCATATTAGGGTGGGAGCGATTGCCTTTATTTGGTCGCTATGGCTATGTAGAAATGATAAAGTGTTTAATGATAAGAACTCTTCCATCTTGCAGGTTATCTACAGGGCTATTGCTATACTCCGTTTGTGGTCGTCTCTGCAGTGTTTGGAGGATCACGACCTTTATACGGAGGTCTGTGCACGACTGGAAGCTACGGCGAGGGATACTTTTTCCCAACATGGATGGCCGCATAGCTTACGGATTGGTGCTGCTTCTTAGGCGATATTACATTTGCGCACCGTTATATGTAATGTTGCCTTGTTTTTCTTTGGAACTCAGACTTGGAGTGGGGCTGTGTGCATCTTAGATATGCAGAGGCCGGGTGTATGCTTAATAACTATTAAGTAATAAAGCGCTCTTTATCGAAAAAATGTAAAACAAAAAACTCTCTGCAATACAAAGTGCTATTGATACTATTATTACGAGTGGCTTTAAGGCTTTATAATTCAGTTGCTTCCATTAGGATATTGTTGGGTAAAATAGGACCCCTTGAGGCAATTTGTATAGGCTTAGCTGGCTGCAGGTTATATCTGAGTATCTGATTTTGTTTTGGTCATCCGAACCTTTTCCCTTTCAATAAATACAACAACTTATAGGCAGCCATGTGTTGTTTGAAAAAATATATGTCTTGGATTATGATATAAGTTCTTGTCTTGGGATTAGTCTACTTAATTGTCATCCATTATTCATGGTTTCACACAGATGATAAATTTATTTTTCAAGATATATGCATTATGTGCTACATTAGTTATAACGTTAGTTAGTCTAGACGTGCGTTGCACGTGCACGCTTACTAGTACTTTCTTAAAGAGAAGAACACCTCGCCGGAGGGATTTTCGTTTCATGGCATGGAAAGCTCACTGTACACTGTTCCGCGGAATCTCTGTTTGACACAACCGCGTCTTAAAGGAGTATAACAAGAGAGCATCAAATACACCACGCTTTGCATTCCCGGCATCGAACACGTCTACTTACTGTCACTAATAACATCAGTCCTCAAATTCACCGGAAAGTCTATACAAAGACATCTATATCTATATCTATATCTATATCTATACCTAATAATAAAGGACGTAAGGGTTTCATGGTTTGATTTCTTCCAATATTTTTTTAGATGAATTTACCCTCCCACCAAATCACATAATATGCACTGATGCCACCGTGCCGGTCTCTTTGTCCATCACACGTCATCCGGTGGGCGCACCTCGTGGGCCTGGCCCACTCGCTACTCCTTCATTTCCTCTGCTTCCGCCAGTACCAGGAGACCTCACAATGCACGTTGCACATCCATAGAAGAGAGTCCGGACCAAACCAAAACACCATAGCTAGAGCAATGTTTCTATAAATACGTGCCCGGCTATCCCTTACCAGCTCCCGGCGTCGATTCAATCAACTAATTAATTAGGTCTCTAGGCGAAGCAGTTCTCGATGCAGCGGCAATGCACACGACGGAGAAACATGCGACGACATTGAGACGAGGACGCATGCCTACCGGCAGCAGCCACCCGAGACGGCGACAAATTGCCAGAAAATGGAGGAGGATCTTATGTCTGAGCAGAAAATAAATGCTGCGGCGTCCTCCCGCATAGCCTTGTCACCCTGCATCGCAGATTGGGGGAGGAGGCACGACGCGGTAGGGATTTCGTCATCTGCCGGTGGAGCGCCATGCCGACATGAAGTTCGTTCCGGTCCTCCCGCAAGAGCGATCGCAAGCCCTGCTCCTTCCTGGACTCTCGCGGGCGGTTGACTTCTCACTACCGAGGCAGCCTTATGGGCGGGTAGTGGCCGCGCCCATCACCTCCCCAACACGGCAACCTGTTCGAGTGGCCGCGCCCATCACCTCCCCAACACGGCAACCTGTTCGAGTCAATCCGGGACTCCCTCTGGCCACACATCGACCAGGACAAGGTGTACTACAAGCTTAGGCGGATAAAGAGCAAGTTCTGTAACACGGCCATGTCGGCCAACAGCAGCTCGCACGAGCGCCAGGCGCTACACTCTCGGTAGCCGACGTTGAGTGCTCCTCGAGAAGATGTTATCGTTCGATCACGGGCTCATCTGGGAGATGCTAACGATCTAGCTGGTCGATAGGGCTGGATGGAATTGAACCGTGAGCAAAGAAATTGCAGGCAGCAGGTGTCAGATTTTTAATATGTGAGAGGATACAGTTATATGAGCAATAAAAAATGTCCAGGAAAAAGACACAGTAGACTGCTAATTAGTAATTGCATGCTCCATCTGTCATGGAGGACTCGTGCACTCGGTTTGGATTGCCAAATGCAGAGACCAGCTGCCCAGATTCTTGTGGATTTTAACGTGCACATGCATCTCTTCCTGAATTTTTGGTTCCACAAATTGAGAGATTTTGCTTGCTCGGTATATCACACATGCTATGTTATATAAATGTGGAAGGATCGTTTGATCACAAATGAACATAAAGTAGGGTGATTCTTGCAATGTCCTTGAAATTGGAGTTTCTTCATGGTCTGAATACATTACGGCGGCCCTCAAGGACTGGTGTTTGGGTGGCGTAAGAAGTGGCGCCACAAACAAAGTTTCCTCAGATTCATGGGGTCGTCCACAACAGATACAAGGACCTTAGTGGATTTTCTTTTGGCGGCCTTTTAGATCGTGCAAGCGTTTGTGATTGGGTGGTGTCTCTGAGGCAGAAGGCGGAGGCGCTAGCCTCACTTTGGCTTTCTATCAACGGGACATGATCGACGCATGAAACACTACTAGATGAGTCAATAGCGTGTGCGAGGAGGATGATAACGATTTCTTTCCATCCATCGATGAGATACTAATGGAATATCAAATAAAAACATTTAACCCGTTGCAACGCACGGGCATATTTCCTAGTCTATTCTTATGTTACAATGGGTCTATTCTTATGTTACAATGGCAGATATCATGCCCCGCATCGGTTTAGCAAAAAAAATGAATTTCTTTCATTATGTAGTGCATAAAGAGCATAAGATAATTGGTCAGCAGAGTAAAACAGGACAACCACCGGAGGCACCGGGCAGAACAAGAAAGAAAATCGTTGACAACTTGAACCATCATCCTAACCATACAAACTTTGCCAGGTAACTACGTCGAATAGGCTTCAAAACAGCAAGCAAACCTTTCTTGTTTATATATAACAAATTATCCTCAAGAATTATGTGCTATCTCTGTAACCGTATTAGTCAAAACATAGACAGTTCGCTTAAGACCTACTGCTTGCACAAACAAATTTATCCGGTGTCGTCCCTTGAGGCCCTGCTTGGTTCCCTGGAAATTAGCCAAAACGGGGGTAGAAATCTACGGACCTACGGAGGTCCTTCTAAAATTCCAGCGCGGGCCGGTAAACTAGTCAGGCAACGGAAATATAAACGACATTCCAAGCAGGGCCTGAGTGTTCAGTAAGACGTGAAATGGGGATATGAAAACAATAGAAGGATGTGCAAAAGACGTGTATGTTCTTAACAGTGGAGCAGGAAAGCCTAGTGTATCAGATATTCTCTATATGTAGAGGAGATCAATGGTTACATAGCAATGGCGTGTCACGTGCCTTCTATCTCAGCCACCATCTCTGGGCTGCTGAAATGGGTGTATTAAGGAATGGTGCGTAGCGATGAATGTGCGGGTTTACAGCCCGGCCAATTCTTGCCCACACACTCTGGTGATAACCCGATGTTACAGGAGCATGGTACATCAACTTCAACAGCTGTACAAAATAGATGGCACACAGAAAAGTTAGCTAGGTAATACAGTTGTGAATACACAAGTTGTAAACCTAACGGGTTCAGTTACAAAGAAGTAATAATCAGGTAATATCCATAATCCATCTCAAGCCTTGAGCTATCATATAAAACTATACCCTGCTTATGCAGTATGAAAGATATCTTTTTTTCGATAATGTATGGAAGATATCATCAATTTAAAATGTTAACAGCAAAAGGTTAGCGCAGGCAGGGAGGTAGGGGGGGATAGTGCACATATGAAAAAATTGTTCTCACTTTCCAGTGGTTCGGTGAGATGCATTGTAATGCAGCTAACAAGAGATGAAACTATGGAAGTACTCAACCAACATTGTCCTCATATTCTCAAAGTACTGAAAGCAGAAAAGAAAAGAAAAGCAGGAAAAAAATGCTTGTTTACAGAAGGACAACTCACATGGAAGTACATGAATGTCTGAATTATGTTGCGTTTCGACCTGCATGAGAAAGACCACAGAAATTTGATGTAAGTTTAGATATAAAAACCTTCGCTAAATAATTACCAAGAAGTGAATGATTGAACATACGAGAAAAGTGATACAATCATAAGAAAGCCCAGGGCAATTTCAGCATTTGAACAAAGGATGCTAACTGTAGTGTTGTTTGTCTCCACCCACAAACATGGCTCCTCCAAGTACCTCCTAAACAAGAGATAAAAATGAAATCAGTAACCACAGGCTTTGATAAAAGGTGCACCTTAAATTCCGTAAGAATCAGTGACTAACCTATAGAAAGAGGAGCGTGCGAAATTACGCCTCAGGAATCTAGCAACATGATCAAGTGCCCAGCAAAGCACTGGCAGTAGAGCAACTGAATAAAGAAAAAATGAAACTGCTAAGGCCAGAACAGAGATTAGACTCACAAATTTGAAGCAGCAGGAAAATGAAGTGAAGCTTACTCTTAAAATGTACATTAGATGTGAACATCATAAGAGAGAACATCAAATGAACAAAGTCCTTGGCTACAATTATAGACTGCAACCAAGGCTGAATAGCAGGCATGTTCCATGCTCTTGGTTTCTACAGGCAGAAGGGAGTGGGGGATCAGGATTGAGAAAAGGAGGAATTGACATAAAACAAAACTAGAAAAAAATACTTCATCTATTCATTCGATAAGCAGGAACTTACCCCATAAGTGCAGTATAAAGAATATGCTGACGAGAATATGGTTCCCAGCAATGAAAGTCTATATGCTTTGCTTGCGATATCTTTCGGTAGAACTGGAAGTATTCCAAGAATAGAAACAACCAGTACCTGCAAAACCGCATGTCACAGCACCATATTACACTATGAAATGTTACAGTATAAATAAAGAAATAACTATGATAAAAGTGGAGTTGGGGACTAAGAAATTGATAGCCACAGCATTTTTTTTCATGCTGAACTACAGTTTTGACCTAAACTAGCATAGATGCTAGCAGTGGTTCACAAAAATGAGAAACATGAGACCAGGGGCTAAGAGCAAAAGTTGTAATCAGCGAACGAAGTGTAGTATCTAAAGGGAATGGAACACTAGACCATAATGGAACACAAATTGTGCTCACAGCGAGTAGTTTATTAATATGCTTTTCTACGTTGAAGGAGACAAGGTAGCTATCCATACCCAAGCATTGATAGAGAAATGTATAGTTCTTCCATCAAACCGTAAAGAACTTCCTGTCCTTTCTGGTGGTGGTGGTGGTTGGGATGCACTAGATCCTACATGTAGGAGCAAATATTGTTATGAAATGAATCTTCACAGTTCATACTGATCTGGCAATGACAGAAAACATAGTGAACAATTCTTTTTCTGCTAGTTCAAATTGCCATTACAAAGTAATCTATTAAGCACTCGAGTTTTTGTCATTTTTGCACAAAATGGGACCACCAAGTTTGCTGAACCCTGGCAAAGCAACGAGCCGCCTACGAGAGCATGCAAATACACTGCTAAGAACACATAATAAGTAATAAAATAAATGGTAAGGAGCAATTCCTGGAGTGCCTTCAGCCAAGAATCTTGCCACTTCACCAGATGAAAAACAATAAGCACCAGAGTTCACCGTACCCGAGTCACGAGCTCTAACATTCTCACTAGATTGCGTAGATGAACTGGCTGTCGATTTGCTTGACGGAGTCGAACTTGTGGAAGACATTGGTTCAACCACCAAATCAGGATCCTGAGGTTTAAAGAAGAAAAGTTAACTTGGATAGATGCTTGGTACTTTAACTATGACTCTCGGCTTGAGAAGGTTCAGTTGCAATCAGCAAAACTGTAAGATGAATAAGCAACAATTACGCTGTCCAGAAGTGGATAGACGCAGTAAGGATGGTAAACATATTACCAAACCAAATGGAGAACAACTAGCAAATAATAGGCATTAAATATTTGGATCGTAACGAAAAAAGGCACTTTTCATAACCAACATGACTCGTGAGTACTAAGGCCTTCTTTACAGAAAAATATAAAGAATTCTTATTATTCTCTTTCTTTCTATCAGTTGAAGACGTAATTGGAAAATAAATCTGCAAGTACAAAAATGAGTAACAAACCACAGTATAGACTGGTACAATTCAATTCAACATTTTGTTCATCTGGGTTTGACTGTGTCATAGTTCTATAGTTGGAATTTGGTTTATTGTTGGATGAAGTTACATCACCCAGTACTTCCACACAATTTACCAATCCCAATTCTTGCGATCTACTGACATCCTATGTAAACCAAGGCTTGGACGGGCTGATGCCTCCCGGCCCACCCAGGTTCGAGTCTCTGCACTCCAATCTCTTAATGAAAATACTGAGGGGCTCTTCCCCCTCCGGCCTAGTTTTCTTTATGACACTCAATTCAAATGGAATATATAATCAGGCAATATGCTCAAGGCTAGCACTGGGCCATTGGCCATACAAAGATATTTACCCTGTTGAAGAAATAAGGGCAAGCACCGCATGTACATCCTAGAGGTAAAGAACATATGAGTCTTAGTTATTTCATCAACATAAACTGCAAATGAGAGATAACCAAAAGTTGGTGTACAAAATGTAAATCGCAAAAGAACTTGGTCATAATGCGTCCAATAAATAAATCTTGAGCTCTCAGACTTATAAAATTGGCCCAACGACCATTGATAAGGAAGATCGAGATCTTACTTTACAGCACAGAACATTAACATGGGCGTCTTGATGTTTGAGCTACATTAAGCCGCACTGCTCAGATGGAACACTCCCAGTTCCTCATAAGTTATTTGAATAAGCAGTTCCTCATCGGTAACAGTATATAACTAAAAATGTTGGCAACCGCACGGAACCAAGGACAAAAATGTGGCACTGAGCACGATGGTTCAGATATCATGCAACCCCATAGAAAAACCAATTGCCATTGAAGCATATCAGATTTAAGCCATCGACCCTTTGGCAACGCATAATTCTCCCGACACCAACACACAGAAATGTACACAGTCCTAAAATGGGAGGTAGTCGGCGTCTGGGGGTAAGGAAGGGCTTACGATGTATCGCTGGTAGAACTTGCGCTTGAAGTGGTCGACAACGTCGGCGCGGGAGGCGAGGTGGGGCGGCACGAGGACGTTGGACCAGTACCCCGCCCACCGCGCGTCGTTCTCGTAGTCGTACGCCCCCGCCGCGATCCGCTTCAGCCGCTGCGGGTCTCCGCCGCCGCTGCCGGCGGCGCTCGCGTCCCCATCCCCCATCGCCGCGCGGGATCCTCCTCCTGCCTTGCTCCCTCTCCGGTTCGGGCTGGAGGCTCGCGATCCGGGACGAACAGAGGATGAGAGATGGCTGCAGAAAATTTCTGTTGGTGCGACCAAATGCGATGTGAGAGAAGACTGAGTATTATTCTGTTTTGATTTTTCTTTTCGTTTCGATTTCGATGCACGGTGGGGCCCATGTGAACGTTGGCAGTTGAGACCAGGGAATATTCTAGAGCCTGCAAGTGTGAAGCGCTCGCCTAAAACATGAGTGGGTGAACGAGACTCTGCATCACAGTCCAAGGATTCAGTGAACTTGCGAAAATACAGCGAGCATGGTGTGGCAAATTCCATTGGTAGAATTTCAGCTGGCCTCGATTCATGGGGTAACTCCACCTGTGGAAATTTCAAAAACAAATTGGCAAATCTTTGGAAGGAATTGGAGAGAGTTTGTAGAACCTCAATGGGTCGTGGCCCATCAACTCACGAGAATAAACTAATGGAGAGGATTAATGAGGTCCTTCTCCATGAAGAGATATGGATTAAGCAAAGATCCAGGATGAATTGGCTTAAATTAGAGGACGGCAACTCTGCTTATTTTCATGCTTATGCGTCACAAAGAAAGAAGATGAACGCAATGACTTCTCTCCAAAGAGAAGATGGCTCTCTTTGCGAAGATACTGGGAATATTAAATCTGAAATTCAAAGTTTTTTCTGATTTGTATACTTCGGAAGGTTTTCCATATTTTCATGGTCTATTGAACCTAGTTGATCCAAAGGTTTCTGATGGCAGGAACTATATTCTTTATAATGTCACTCGTTGAGAAAGTTTTCCTCACAATGATAACTTGGGGTAATTATCCAACTCTCGGGAAAACCGGAGGGGGTTCCTTTTCCTCGCTCTTCAATCAACCTGCACCAGTAAACAAACAACTTTACGTCCCCAACTAACTGTGGTGGTTATCAGGTACCAACAGCTCTATAAAACCAAAGTAAACAAAGTAAGTAACAAGGTTTTTGATAATTATTATGTTTAAAGAACTAAAAGTAAAATAGTGCAAACGTAACTAGAGAACTTCTTATGATTAAAAAGGATTATGGTTTTGCTTGACCTTCCTCTCTTATGAACATGGTGGTAATAAAGCACAAACGATAAATAAAGAGGATGTAAACAGTCATTAGTAAGCATAAATATGGGTATCACATCCAAACATAGAATTGATATAAAATCAACTCCCTAATACTCCTTTGACAAGGGAGTCCACCTCAAATCAAATTTAAGACTTAGCCCAGTATTGCATAAAGAACTGTAACATGATGTTGAAAACATGTATATATCCTTGCAAGCAAGGTATCCTTTATATTACTGGATGTTTATGCAAGGTAATATTTTCTTCTTAGTGAGGCAACCATAGAAAGGTAAAAACTATAGCAGTTTAGAGATTTCTATCACTTCTCCAAACCAACTACAAGATTACTCCAACCAATGCACACGTCCCCCATACACTCCCTATACATACTAGTTTGATCAGAACAAGCACACAACAACGCGTAAACATATACATCTACTCATACATCGAGAACATAAACATATTTGCATCTCCTAAGTGATCTCACAAAGATAAGATCCACCACGGGTAATACAAATATGGTCACAATCATGATAAGCAGCTCATGTGACTCTAATATATGAAGCACGCGAGAGGGTTTGATATAAGTTACTTCCACAATTACATAGTCCAGGCGGTGAACTACTCCCTCTTCATCATGTTGCTGAAGGAGATGGTGTCGATGGAGTCGAAGGGGCAACCGGGAGCGGCTCTGGCAGTGTATCCCTCCTATCCTTGCAGCCCTCAGATCAGTTCGTGTATTCTATGTTTCTCTGCCGCCCCGTCACGAATTGCCCTGAGGAGTCCTTTAAATAGTCGGTTTTTGGTCAAGACGAATACGGGGGGATCAAGATTGCGTTGAAAGGACGCACGAGGCCTGAGATGGGCCCCACCACGTGGCCAGGGTTGTGGCCCACGTGGTCGGCCCTCTTTTTGCGCCTCATTACGTTCCCTGCTGACTTCTTCTTCTCACAGAAATGACGTGGGAAAAAGTTTCAGCCCGTTTGACGTCTCAAAGGTCCATGAAAGTCAAAAACATGTAAAAAAGAAAATCTGCTTCATAGTGTTAAAACCAAATGAAAGGGGATTGTTTAAAAAATCCCCGGAATCAATGGAAGACATGTCCAGGTCCTCATAAAACATCAAATAACTAAGAAATATGATCTAATAAACTAAACAGATCATGAATGCATTTTACATGCATCAGTTTCTCAAGAGGACCGAACTTTGCTTAATTATTGCTGATGAATTTAAAAAGGTCTCTCTTTCAAATGTATCCTTCTAAGGGCCCCGGAGTGGATATGGTTTCATTGCTTGTTTCTATCAGCGACATTGGAACTTGTTGGGCGGTGTCAGGCTGTCCTTGTTTTTCTGAATGGAGGAGAAATGTCAAAGAGGCTTAATGATACAACTATTACTCCTATCCCCTATCAATAAAACAGTATAGTCCAATCTTGATATGCAATGTTCTATATAAGACAAGTACAAAGTAATTGCAAACAAAGACCAGTGTTGGATGATAAAATCAACCAGGAGCAAAGTGCATTTGTATCTGAACGTCTGATAACTGATAATGCATTAATGGCTTTTGAGACCATTCATTCTATGAAACGAAAGAAGAGAGGGAAGAAGGGCCATTGTGCGGTTAAACTGGACATGATGAAAGCTTATGATCACATCAGCCTTTTATTGAATCTTTGATGGTGAAACTAGTTTTCCCTTAGAGGTTGGTCAAATTGATTATGAAATGTCTATCCTCAGTGAGATTCAATTAAAGTCAATGGTGGTTTGTTGGAGCCTTTTTACCCGACCCAAGGAATTAGACAAGGAGTTCTCGTATCATCGTACCTTTTTCTAGTCTGTGGAGAAGGATTATCGACTCTGATACATAACTATTCCACATGATTTGTGGATAGTGGGATGCGGGTATGTAATAGATCCCCATGGATCAAGCACCTTCTTTTTTGTTGATGACAATATAATATTCATTAATGCAAATGGGGCAAGTGCGAGAAGACTAAATGAAATTCTCCAAATTTATGATGAAGCTAGTGGTCAGCGAGTTAATAAGGAGAAAAGTGTAATTTATTTAGGTACTCCTGAAGACCATAAAGACATGGCCAAAGTAACTTTGAATATTCAAATGAGGCATTGGGTGAGAAGTATTTGGGCCTTCCCATGGCGGTTGGTAGACAGACAAGTGAAGCGCTTGAATATATATGTGATAGTTCTAGGAGTAAGACAAATGGCTAGGCGGAAAAGAACTTTGCAGATCGAGGAAAAGGAGCTTTAATTAAATATGTGATCCAAGCGAATTCAATGTACAACATGAGTTGCTTCCTTCTATCCAAAGGCTCATGTGAAAACTCACATCTCTAATGAGCAGTTTTTAGTGGAGTGAAATCTTGATAAGAGATCCATGCATTGGATTGTGTCGGATAAATAATCTATCCCAAAGAGCAATGGTGGTATGGATTTTAGAGATATGCATGTTTTTTATATTGCTCTTTTGGTCAAACAAGTTTGGAGATCCCTAACAAACCCTAATTCCTTATGTGCTCAAGTATTACTTGGTAGATACTATCATAACCCACCTAATGGATGCCCAAAGTGCCAATGACAACTTCAAAAACTTGGCGTGGGAGCTTGGCGGGAAGACAAGCTTTGAATTATGGCTTAATTAAAAGACTCGGGTCGGGAGAGATTATCTCTATATGGGAGGACAGTTGGCTTCCCAAGCAGTTCTCGATGCAGCCTATGGGACGACTAGAGAACATCGACCTAACAAAAGGCTAGTGAATGTGCCTCTGGTTCGCAAATTATATATTCTTCACGCCTGATGCTGGTGAAATATTGAAGATCCCTCCGAGATCTATATTTGGTGATGAGTGACTATCTTGGCCGAAGGAGAAAAATGGCATTATTTTACTTAGTATGTTCTGCTTAGCGAGCTACTATTTCACTAAACTAACAGGCACAAGCTCCCAATGTTGGAGAGTTCTTCGAGGAATTTAACCTGACTATGGATCTCTCACGGTAGCACGTCATGGAGAATAGCACTTGTGGAATTTGTGAAGCAGAATCTAAAACCCTAATGCATGCGCTTATTAAATGTAGTGATACAAATATGTTCTCGATGATAGCAAAGGAGATACTCTTAGTTAAACTCCGGAAGTTGCATCCAATAACCTGAGCGAGGGACATTTTATATGCCCCTTTGTTCACTTCGAGAGAGTGGAATGTGATCACCTCTATGATGTACTCCATCTGGACCTCAAGGAATAGTATCACCTATTGTAAATTGGTTCAACCCAGCATCAACGATAAAGCTCATCTATGAAACTCTACATACCATGGAGTTTCCTAGGGACAATGAAAGTGGAAAGCACTCTACATCGACTAGCAAATTAAAAAAAAACTCTGGATGATACCATCAAAATAAACTCTGATGGTGCTATCATGTAGATAGTGGTTTTGCAGCGTCTGGGGGGTGCTCGCAAGAGACAATATTTCTTTTATTGCTGCTACATGCCAGAGTTAAGGAATTTCTAATCCTTTGAGTATGAGGCTCTAGCTTTGAGAGATACAGTAGCCTTTGCGGGTGATCGTAGTTATGCAAAAGTCATCTTTGAGACCGATTGTGCTGTTTTGCTCAAACACTGGAAAGACCGAGCAAAGGACAAATTGATGAATAAGCTGATTCTAGATGAAATTCTGAGTTGGTTAATTTTTTTAATTCTGGTTGTATTGTTTTTGTCTATCGCAAGGCTAGCCAAGGGCTCAGTGTTACACAAAGTATGCATCTATACAGATCGTTAACTTGGAATACTGAGCCACCGATATTATTAGTTCACAACCTTGAGGCTGATTTTATCCGTGTGTTGATTGATTAATAAAGCGCGAGGTTTCCATAAAAAAAGGGATCGTAATCGGCAAGATATACTCCTCCGATCAGAAATAATTGTCTGTGACTTAGTATAAATTTTATACTAAATTAATACAAAATCATCAACACTTATTTCGATCGGAGGCAGTACTATTTTTGTTCGCCAAGATGTATTTCTCGCGGGAAAAATCGTTCCCCTGCGGCCTGCCGGGGACTCCTATACTCCACCCTGGGTGGTGCGGGGGAGGCGCCGCACACCCCGTGGGCCGCACACCCGTTACTCCGGGTTCCTCTTCCTCCTTGAATCACCGCAGCCGCTGCCCGTCTTCCCCGACCGCCCCCCCACCATTCCTCTAAACCTCCCTCCGGCAGCCTCCATCTCCGGCGCCGGCGACCTCTCCACCCCCAAACCCTAAGACCTGCACCCCCCAACCCTAAGTACACGGGCTTGCTCCGCCGCCTCCGCCGCTGGCCGCGGCGTCGGCGGCTTCGTGGCGCCGCAGCGGCAGCGGCCGGCTCGGCCCCTCCCCAGCTATCTTCTCCATCGCTGACGGCCGATCTCCCTTGGCATTTATTCCTTCTCCTCGATATAGCTAGATAGGCCGGCCCATACCCACCCAGGGGTGTGCGGCGCGGCGTCCGCTCCACCCTGGGTGGAGTATAGGAATTGCCGGCCTGCCTCGGTGTTGATTCTTGGCTTATGGCCTGCTCTGTACAGCCCAACATTTGTTAACTACAGCTACTGGGCTTGGCCCAAGTAGTGTTTAGCGTATTGCAGACAGAGCAACAGCCCACGCGGATCAGTGTGGCTTGGCTCGTCTTCCACCTTCACTTCCGGTTCTCTCTCCCCCAAGCGGAACTTCCCCCGGCCGCCGCCACCACCGCATTCTCTCCACACCCGAGCGCTCCATGCGCGCCCTCGCCCACGCGGCGTCGCTACTGCGTCGCGCCGCTGCTTGCACGCCGCAGGTCCGCGCCGGCGGCCGCGACGTCCCGCTCCTCTCGAAGGTCTGCCTCTGGTACCCCCCCACCTCCCACCCTCCATAGCATGGATTCTCGGACTCAGTGAGGCTACTGTTACGTCCTCCGCCTGTTCGATTTGCTGTGGCTGCGTTTCGTTCGTTGGCTGCGTTTAGGAACAGGGATCTGGGTGCGCCCTTGGGGATGGCAAGTTAATTACTACTGCTCTAAGGATTGTATGGCGGATCAGTTCTTAGCTGATTGGAGTATTGGAAATGAAAGCGTAAATATAGTAGTACAAGCTTTCGATGATTTGGTTCCTCGAAAAATACATGGTGTGGTTTGCCATCATACTGTTACCGGGTTGCTGACAGTTATATTCAGTAGAGTTTTGTTTCAGCTGGAAATATCCAGCTATATTTTTGTTCTTCAGTTGGATCTTATCTTAGTTGTTGCCCATCGCCGTAGCTGGCTTTCCTGATCTCCTAAAGTTGTTTCTAGTGTGTGCCAATATATGCACTAATACTTCATCAGTACATATATGATGTGCTTCGACCCCATAGAACATTTGATTTCTGATAGTTTAGACAGTCCACAGTATTTTTATGCACCTTTGTGGGGTTTCTAGGATGCCAAGAACAGAATTCTCATCGATATAAAGTTCCAGCTCACTAAATTATTAGCCAGGAGCAATCATGCTGTGTAATATTCCAAAATAAAAGCTCTTTCTGCATTGAAGTCCCTTTGGCATACTTCATGGCATATTAATATTATTCTAGTTCTTCCATCTGAGTTAGCGTTCTTCATTTGCAGATTTTGCCAAATGTCTACTGCAACAGGTATTCTACTCTTTTGGCTCCAGCAAATGAAGCACTGATTCCTCCAGAACTTCTGTCTAGCAAGACTGTTTGGACACCAGACAGAGAACTTGGTATGTTTCTTGTGTATGATATCCATTTTGCTGCTATCATAATGCTGTTTCTCTCGAGCAACCTACAGACTATTCTATTTGTCTCAGATGAATCTGTGCGCTTTTAGTTAGATTGAGATTTTAACTTCCTTCATTCTAAACAAGTTTTTCAAACTGTGCTGAGTTGTAATTAATCTTAATTTTGTATTACAGGGCAGTATGAGGACTTGGTTGCTAGAGTAACAAACTTCCATAATGAAGACAAGGGATTTATGGTTTTGGATGGTGATGTTTTTGATGTTCCAATTAGGAAGGATATTGTTCATCGAGTAGTAAGGTGGCAGCTTGCTAAAAGGCAACAGGTGCACACTACGATCTCTCCTTTTCTTTTGATTGTATAAATAAAAGTGTTGGTATGATACCAGTACTTCCTTCAGTTGTATATTTAATTTGTATCCGTCTTTCAAGAATACTTTATGCTGCACTTGTTGATAATTACATGCGCCTGTCTTTCACAGGGGACACACTCGACTAAAACTATCAGTGAAGTGAGTGGCACAGGAAGAAAGCCTTATAAGCAAAAAGGGACTGGAAGAGCACGTCATGGAACATTGCGTGGTTGTCAGGTTATACTAAACGATCTTGATAAATATCAGTCATATTATTGTTACTGTATAGACTGAGAAAATTTCACATATTGCGCTCCGACTATACTAATATTTAGACTGCAACAGTTTCGAGGTGGTGCAACCATGCATGGCCCGAAACCAAGAAGCCATGCACACAAGTTGCAAAAGAAAGTACGGCGTCTGGGACTTAAGATTGCTTTGTCTGCTCGAACAGCTGAGGGGAAGGTATGTGCTGCTTTACCAATTAATGTGTA
Organism: Dactylis glomerata; assembly: GCA_007115705.1. NCBI lineage: Eukaryota > Viridiplantae > Streptophyta > Magnoliopsida > Poales > Poaceae > Dactylis > Dactylis glomerata. The sequence goes on along the minus strand of QXEO01000456.1, from coordinate 2,226,632 downwards.
TCTTCCTCGATGTTCTCATTTCTAGTTATCGTGATTGTTACTTTATCTGATTGAGTCGTGGAAGTTGTGAAATCATGATACATTAGCAGTTCCTGCCTTATGCACCTAACCACGGCTCAATCAGGTATGATGCTCTCAATTCCTGTCTTACACGGTTATGAGTGAACCCTGTTAAAGTAGTCCGCTTCAGGCTGCAGAAATAGTCATGCCTATCATTTGCTACAACTATGCGATAATTTGCTGTGCTGTTTTACAAAGTATAGATCAGCATGTCACTATGGGATGCCCAAGGAACTATTTTGTTATTTTTATGTTTTCGTGATCCTGTAGCTATATTTTTACACTACTGATCCTTCCTAAAGTTCAGGAGAACAGGCTAACCCCTTACCTAGTTCTGTGTAGATGGTTTTCCATGTATATCTTGTCGTCTTAGTGGTCAACCTAAACGGTCTAAGATCAATTGAGATTACTAAAACCTCTTTTTTCAGGAAGTGTTATGTTGTTACTTACAATATTTAACAATGAGCTTGTATTGCTTGCATGTCTTCATGTAGGAGTGAACGCTTATTGAAATTTATTGAGCAATATGACAATAAACTTGGTTTATGGAATGTCTCTGGTGATGCTCCAGTAAATTTTCCATCATGCAAAGCATCTTGACATCTTTTTATTCTGTATTCAAATACCTATGACCTATATAAAAGACAGTCTGGGTTTCTCCATTTGAATTCATTCTTTGCAGTAAGTACGTATGCATGGAAAAATTGCCTGACCATGTTTTTTATAGCTCTGCATCTTTGAGGACCTGGAAGTCCCTAGCCACAAGACGAAAAACATTGTGCAGTACATAAAGCAGATGGACGATACAAAGAAGGTTTTGTTGGTGGATGGAGGCGACATTGATAAGAAGTTAAAGTTGGCTACTCAAAATCTTCACTATGTGAATGTCATTCCGTCAATTGTAAGTGTCTCAGAACCTCAGCAGTTGAATGTGGAACAGTGAAGATAGTCATATAGTAGTTTCCACTGCAGTTTCTTTTTACCGAAGACATTGCTGATGTTTTAATATCTTCAAACACAGGGTCTCAATGTCTACAGCATCCTGCAGCATGACACCATTGTGATGACTCGAGATGCCATCAACAGAATCGTCGAGCGGATGCACACCCCCATCAGCCGCTAGCTTGCAGTGGTTTGGCCAAATCTAATACCTCCCTACTTTGTCCCAAATGCACTGTAAACCCCTGAAGCTACGGCAGCATTTGTTTTCTCATCTCAGAATGCTACGTTTACATGAGATTCAGCTGGATGTAATGTGTCATAGAAGGCAACCAATGGGTTACTCTCCAACCGTAGGATTTCAATAAAATTTGATGTTGTTTGTGAAAATTGAGGTTGTTCCTTTGATTTACAAACTTGTCATGATTCAGGAGCTTGTTAGTCAGTCCATTATATTGTCTGATCGAGTCATGGACGAAGTTGTGAACTCATGATACATAAGCAGCATTGTAACTTGAATGTATGGATTCCTTCTGACCAGTACGAACTGGTGTTAATGCATGCCCTCATGTTAACCAGACAACCCACGAAGTTTTGCAGATAAGTACACCTAAAGTGGCGTGCATCCTTGGCTCAACACATGATTATAGTTTTGACATAACATTCCGAAGTATTTAGGGTCTAGGTATGCGAGTGTAGATGTTGATGGAAACGATTTATACCTGGTGGCTTTGTTGTACGTGTACCATGTTAGAATTCACTTGAGGACACCATGAACTTGTTGGATGCATCGATCTCTATACACCCCGAATAGTTGAGCAAGTGAAGAAAACTTGTAGGCCCAACATCGGGAGGTCTAAGAACTATCAGTCAGAGGGGACCGTGGCAGGCGTCTTCCTAGCCTATCTCTACGAAGCGGAAGCGAAAGTTCCTACCCTCGTGCCGGGAGTAGGTCGAGATGAATCTTGGGCCTTTGCTTCGGTAGCTGGTGTGGTCTAGCCACGCCCGAGGAACGACGATGACCATTGCTTCCAACCCCCCTAGCTATTGCCCACCAACCTCTTGCGTCGGAGGAGCTCTTTTTGAGGAAGGCGCAAAAGGATGCATCATTGACATTGGTGGTGATCAACATGCACAAGAGGTTATCAAGGTAGAGTGGTAAGAATCCTTGAGGTGCCACCGTCAAGATCAAGGCGGCATATGTTTTTTAGGTGGAGCAAAGATGCAGGAACCCTGACCATTGAGGCCAAGGTGGAGAATTGGAGATTGACCAAAGTCCTTGTCACCAGCTGTCGCCATCACAGATATGGTGGTGGCAAATATGAGAGGCGAGATAGGTGGGGTCGTCGTCGCAAGTGGACGATCCATGCTCATTACCTTGGAGCTTCCTAGGGAACTTGATGTGAAAGAAATCTATACAAGTAATGGGCAAAGGGAGGCACAAAGGATGGCCAGCATAGGCAACCAAAGAGGGGAAGGGACTCCGACGAAATATATGCCCATACCGGCAAGGTTGTTAGAATCGAGATTTTGTATCGGATCATCACCCCTATGGTAGAATCATTATTCTCACAGTTGCAATATCATATATTGTACTAACTAGAATAATATAATCAGCCTACTCAAGCTGGATTGTCAAGAAGGAGGTCCGCTGGCACAGACATGCCCAACAAGAGAAGAAAGTATGTTTCCTGGTGGAAGCTGGATTGTGAAGTCGTAGATCACATGGCACACATCGGGATTCTAACAACCTTGCATACCGGTGAGGTGGGTGGTTTGGAGGCCGGATGTTGGAAGAGGACGTCACTGGATCAATAAGCTACAAGAAGGCAACAACAATAGATGTATTTATGGGAGCCTTGGAAACCTAGGACTTAGAATGCAACAGGTGATTTGGGGAGCATATTTAGGAAGAAGAGATCGGTGAACCAAGAAGGTAGAGACAAAGCAGTGGCTACTAATGAATGTTGAAATATTGGGCTCAAAGTTAGTGGCCCATATTAGATTTCAGAAATTCCTAAGAAATCTCAAAGCCCATGTATGTGAGCCCATGTGACATACAGCCCAATTTATTGGCTGCACAAAGGCAAGGGGTGGGAGCTAAGTTTAGTCCCACATGGAAAGTTGGGAGAGATGTAGACCAACATATAAGGTGGGGTGTTGCACCACTTGGTAAGTGAGTGAGAAGAGAAGTGTCACACGCGTGCTCCTCCTCCTCCTCGCTCGTCTTGACACGACGCGCGTGCGCGTGCCGCGGTTTGCGGAATTGAGCCGAGCTTACCTTTTTGCTGCACAGAAAAACCGAATGTTTGACCGAGTCCTTGACGGACGCGTCACAGCTAGCCGGTTCGGATCGCTCCCGGATCGTGGGCTGCTGTAACCGACTCGGGGCGTGCGACGTGGGCGTGCCCCACGTTGTCTAGGGTTTCTCCGCTGCACCGCCTATATAAACCCTTGCCCAGCTACACACCGAAAACATCCAAAAACCGATCTAGGGTTTTGCCACCTCTCGCTGCTTGCGCCGCCTCCGTAGTTTACCTCATCCCGAGCGTCGGCGTGCACCGGCGAATGGGAGAGCAGGTCTCCGGAACCACTCGCCTTTGCGATCCTGTACGGGAGAGGGCGAATTAGGTTTTTGGGAAGCGCTCTGCGCGACTGCTCGAGTTCTTCATCACGGGCCGTCTTCCTTCCAAGTCGGGCGGTGCAGCCTACCGTCGTCTTTATCGCCGTCTGCTTCGACCGGTCTTCTCCAACGTTGTCATCAACAACGTTACTGCTACGACTATATCTGCAAGCGAACGATACGTGCGGTGTACTGCTATTTTCCTGTTCATCATGTTCTGCGAGTACATGTTTCGCTGCTACTTGTTTTCGTTCATCTTATTGTTCAGTACATCTAGTATGTTCGAGTTACATGTGGCAGTAGCTGGTTTTGTCATGTTTAATATTCTGGAATTAATCATGGAAATTGTGCCTAATTATCCAACAATCCAAAAACCTAATTGTAGGCAATTTCCTGAATTATCAATGGCTGGTTTTACCGATGCACTGAGGCCGGATAAATTTACCGGTATGCACTTCAAGAGGTGGCAGTACAAGGCTGAGCTTTGGCTGACCACGATGAAAGTTTTACAGATTAGTAAAGGCAAACCTGAAGGAACTATGTCTGACGAGGATCAGAAAAAGTTCTAGGAAGCCAATACTGTCTTTGTGGGATGCATTCTGAGCATTCTTGCTGACCGTCTGTGTGATGTGTTTATGCACATAAAAGACGGGAAGGAGCTCTAGGACGCACTGGACGCCAAGTTTGGTGCTGCAGATGCTGGCAGTGAACTGTACATCATGGAGAGCTTTCATGATTTTAAGATGACTAAGGACCTTCCTGTGGTTCAACAAGCTCATGAGATACAGTGCATTTCCAAAGAGCTCGAACTCCTTAAGTGTGCCTTACCCGACAAGTTTGTGGCGAGTTGCATTATTGCTAAGTTGCCCCCTTCATAGAGGAACTTCGCCACAGCTCTCAAACATAAGAGACAGGAGATATCAGTTAAAAATCTGATAGCATCCCTTGATGTTGAGGAGAAGGCTCGTGCTAAGGACACTACTGAGAATGGAGAGGGTCATGCTACTGCTAACTTTGTGCAGCAGAAAGGCAAATCCTCAGGCAAGAACAAAGGGAATTTCAAGCCCTCTTTCAACAAGCTTTTAAAGACTACAACCTTCAAGAAGAAGAAGCCGAACAGGGACAGGAGTGATCTGACTTGTTTCACTTGTGGAGAGCCCGGCCACTTTTCCAAGGACTGCCCAGAACACGCAGACCGCAGAGGGAAAAAGGCCAAGAATGTCAACGTCGTGACTGCTAGCAATACTGATGGGTATGGTAATCTATTTACTATTCTTTCGGTATTTCAATCTCCCTCTTGGTGGATTGATACGGGTGCTAACGTTCATGTGTGTGCTGACATCTCTATGTTCACTTCTTACCAGGCCGCACGGGATTTCTCCGTCCTAATGGGCAATGGGTCACATGCCTCTGTTCGTGGTGTTGGCACGATAGATCTGAAGTTCACTTCGGGGAAGATCGTGCAGCTGAGGAACGTGCAGCATGTCCCTTCTATGAACAAGAATCTTGTTAGCGGTTCCCTTCTCTGCAGAGATGGATTTAAGGTTGTTTTAGAGTCAAATAAGGTTATCATTTCCAAGCATGGATAATTTATTGGAAAAGGCTATGAGTGCGGAGGCTTGTTCCGCTTTTCACTTTCAGATTTTTGTAATAAATCCGTGAACCATATTTGTGGCGGTGTTAATGATGATACCAATGTTTGGCATTCTCGTTTATGTCACATTAATTTTGGTTTGATGTCTCGGTTATCCAGCATGAGTTTAATTCTGAAATTCACTATTGCCAAAGGTTCTAAGTGCCATAGTTGTGTGCAATCGAAGCAACCTCGCAAGCCTCATACGGCGGCCGAGGAGAGAAACTTGGCACCTCTAGAACTCATACATTCTGATCTATGTGAGATGAATGGTGTGTTGACAAAAGGTGAAAAGAGATATTTTATGACATTGATTGATGATGCGACTAGATTTTGCTATGTTTACTTGTTGTGAACTAAAGATGAAGCTTTAGACTACTTTAAAATTTATAAGGCCGAAGTTGAAAATCAACTAGAGAGAAAGATCAAGCGTCTTAGGTCGGATCGTGGTGGAGAATATTTTCCTAAAATCTTTGACGAATTTTGTGAGGAACACAGTATTATTCATGAGAGGACGCCTCCCTACTCGCCCCAATCTAATGGGGTGGCCGAGAGGAAAAACCGCACGCTGTCTGACTTGGTGAATTCCATGCTCGACACTGCTGGTTTATCAAAGGCATGGTGGGGGAGGCTTTGTTGACTGCATGTCATGTCCTGAATAGAGTTCCAAACAAGAATAAAGAGAAAACCCCTTATGAGGAGTGGGTTGGGAGAAAGCCATCATTTTCGTATTTGCGCACTTGGGGATGTTTGGCGAAGGTCAACATTCCCATCCCAAAGAAACGCAAACCCAGACCAAAGACTGTGGATTGCATCTTTCTAGGTTATGCTCAGCGGAGCATTGGTTATAGATTTTTAGTAGTTAAATCCGAGGTACCTGATATGCATGTTGACACTATAATGGAATCTCGTGATACAATATTTTTTGAGAATATGTTTCCTATGAAAGATATGCATAGCACTGCTAGATTTTCTTCTAAGATAATTCCTGAATCTAGTGCATCTAATGATTATTTTGAGCAACCACATGAGAATGTTTTTGAGGATGTTCATGAGAAGGATGACAATGAAGCTCCTACAAGGAGCAAGAGACGAAGGACTGCAAAGTCCTTTGGTGATGATTTTATTGTGTACCTTGTGGATGATACTCCCACGTCCATTGCTGAGGCATATGCATCACCAGATGCAGATGATTGGAAAAAAGCCGCCCAAAATGAGATGGACTCGATTCTTTGTAATGGAACATGGGAATTATCAGAGCACCCCCATGGCTGTAAGCCTGTGGGCTACAAGTGGGTGTTCAAGAAGAAGCTAAGGCCTGATGGTACTATTGAGAAGTACAAGGCGAGACTTGTAGCGAAAGGCTACACACAGAGAGAAGGCAAAGATTACTTTGACACCTATTCACCTGTCGCAAGACTAACCACCATTCAAGTACTACTTTCCATGGCTGCCTCTTATGGTCTTATCGTTCATCAAATGGACGTAAAGACAGCTATCCTCAATGGAGAGTTGGAAGAGGAAATCTATATGGATCAGCCTGATGGATTTGTGGTAAAAGGTGAAGAGAGAAAGGTGTGCAAGTTGTTAAAATCTTTATATGGCCTGAAACAAGCACCTAAGCAATGGCATGAGAAGTTTGACAGAACTTTAACTTATGTTGGCTTTGTCGTTAATAAGGCTGACAAGTGCGTTTACAATCGCCATGGTGGGGGCGAAGGTGTTATATTGTGTTTGTACGTTGATGATATTCTCATCTTTGGTACAAATATGAAAGTAATACTTGAGGTCAAGTCTTTCTTGTCAAAAAGCTTTGATATGAAAGATTTGGGAGAAGCTGATGTGATCCTGAACATCAAGCTGAATAAGAACGAGAATGGGATTACTTTATCGCAATCCCACTATGTTGAAAAGATCTTGAGCCGGTTTGGCTTTATTGATAGCAAGTATTCTCCAACACCTTATGATCCCAGTGTGATATTACGTAAGAACAAGAACGAACCAATATATCAACTGAGATATTCTCAGATCATTGGTTCACTCATGTACTTAGCGAGCGCGACAAGACCTGACATCTCTTTTGCTGTGAGCAAGTTGAGTAGGTTCATGTCAAACTCGGGTATTGATCATTGGCATGCACTTGAAAGGGTCATGCGCTATCTATGTGGTACAATGAATTACGGGATTCACTATTCAGGGCACCCTGCTGTGCTTGAAGGATATAGTGACACAAATTGGATCTCTGATGTAGATGATATCAAAGCCACTAGTGGGTATGTGTTTACCTTTGGAGGTGGCGCCGTATCATGGAGATCATGTAGGCAAACCATATTGAGGAGGTCAACTATGGAAGCAGAACTTACTGCTTTAGACACAGCCACTGTAGAGTCAGAATGGCTGCGTGAGCTCTTGATGGACTTGCCGGTGGTTGAAAAACCTGTGCTGGCCATCCTCTTGAATTGTGACAACCAAACAGTTATTGTCAAAGTGAACAATTCTAAGGATAACGCAAAGTCATCAAGACACATTAAAAGACGTTTGAAGTCTGTCAGGAAATTGCGAAACTCTGGAGTAATAACTGTTACATATATTCAAACAGACAAAAACCTGGCAGATCCCTTTACCAAGGGACTATCACGCAATGTGATAGACAGTGCATCGAGGGAGATGGGTTTGAGACCCATAGATGTTATGCCATAGTGGTAGCCCAACCTTTGTGATTGGAGATCCCGTGAATTAGGACCTGGGAAAACAAGCTAGTGATTTAACTGAGGAGAGTATTCTGTAACCCTCTCTATGTGAAGATGCAAAACTCTCAAAATCTATAAGGCAGGTTGGCAACATGCCTTAATGTGTTTCTGTTGGCTATGATTAGCAAAGGTGCTGTCCTACAGAGCATTCTTGAAAGAACACACCTATATGAGCTCGATTGTTAAACGTCGCAGTCTATGAGATTTGGGTGATCTCTAGTAAGCTCACGAAGAGACCATGGAGTACGACGCATATGCTCCAACCCGCGGGGTAGGCTACTGGCAGCCATGTACTGGTTATGACTTTAAGTGAAATCTTGACGCACCAAACTTGCAATTCAAGGCGTAATCCATTGTTCAAGTTGCTGATAGACGTAGCTTAAGGTTCTAGGCGGAAGTTCAACTTAACAGTCTCTACTGAAATGCTAGTATATAAACAAGTAGTGAGGTTTGGCAAATCTCTAAATGGGCATTTGAGATCTGGTGGGGGATTGTTGAAATATTGGGCCCAAAGTTAGTGGCCCATATTAGATTTCAGAAATTCCTAAGAAATCTCAAAGCCCATGTTTGTGAGCTCATGTGACATGCAGCCCAATTTATTGGCTGCACAAAGGCAAGGGGTGGAAGCTAAGTTTAGTCCCACATGGAAAGTTGGGAGAGATGTAGACCAACATATAAGGTAGGGTGTTGCACCACTTGGTAAGTGAGTGAGAAGAGAAGTGCCACACGCACGCTCCTCCTCCTCCTCGCTCGCTCGTCTTGTCTCGACTCGACACGTCATGACGCGCACGCGTGCCGCGGTTTGCGGAATGGAGCCTCGGAGCCAAGCTTATCTTTTTGCTGCACAGGAAAACCGACGTTTGATCGAGTCCTTGACGGACGCATGTAACATCCTAGGATGTGAGGCTAGAAATAGAGAGAACACAGAAGTGTGCATTGCATTCATGCATAGAAAATTTGGGATTTTTTTGCGCTTTTAAATAAAACTTGTCAAAGTGATTGAAGCTTCTCTTGAGTTGATGGAACTGAAGTAGCTCATCAACTAAAGTGTGATAAACTCCAACATGACCTTTGCTAACAACCTTGTTTTGGGTAAAGATAATTATAATAACTACAAGAGATGAATGTGAGGTAGAAGTATAAAGATAACCCACCATGTTAGGAACCAATACCTATTTTCTACCATGATCACCATGGTATCTCTTGAACCTTAATCATTGAGGCCATGCCTAGCATAAAGGGAGACAACACATGTCTTACCCTTAACTCTTGATCTATCCTATTCCGTTATATCTAAATCTATTCATCTCCAAGACCAGAGGAGAGAGTCTATATCAAATCCAGTATCATTCTCATCCCTTAAGATAGAGTTGTAGGATGTAATTTGGAAACTCAGCAATAGGGGAGACTACCCTAGTACCAAGTTGATTTGAGGAGATGTCTCAATTATAGGTGAGGTGTATACCTCAAGGAAATATTGCTAATGATGATAACCATTGTGTAGTATCTTGGAGTTGAGAAGTGATATGGTGTTCTCTTAGCTGAATGGGTGTTCTAAGAGAATAGTTTAGCACCAGTTAACCATGGACCTTGATTAGCCAAATGGAAACCAAGCCATATGATCAAAGGATTATAATGATCATCTTGATATCACATTGAGTGTGGAATACATGATTAACCAAGTAGAAACTCAAGCTATATGATCAATGGATCAAAATGATCATTATCATGTCACATTGAAGTGGGAGAGTGACATATGTGAAGTCAATGGATCAAAGCTAACCAAGTGATGGTACATATAAGATTGATACAAGAGAAGTAGTATTCATGTGGTGGGAGATAGACCCTATATGGTAATACCACAAGGATGGAGATTATATTCTTAATCTCTGAAGGTAGATCCAACCAAGAATGGATACTTAGGGAAGAGAAGTACATTTTAAGTAAGGACTAACCACAAGGTGGAGTATGGATTATGTGTAGTATCCTACCCCTAGAAGTCAACATCTAGGGTAATGCAATTATTGGATTAACTAGGTCTCAAGGGCAAGTGTTGATGACAATCTTGATGATAAAACCTTAAGGAGGAGTATGAAGGAAATTAAGATGAGCAAACCTCTAGACAATGTTATCATGGGGAGTATATAGAGATATGAATGTTATCTCTAATAATATTATGTAAGAGCTTTAGTGTCAAGCTCAAATCATGGATTTAGGAGGAGCAGTAGATGAAGGAAGTAAGAAGATATATCATGAGACTTTATGAAAGAAATAGATGATCTTGTCAAGCATATGATTATACTTATTTAGGAGGGTGATTATGCTAATTATGGAACCTAGTTTGATAAGCAGATATCATCCATCATCAGGAGAGGGTAGAGGAGTTAAGAAAACCTATCCTTGTTTAGGGGGGAACATTCTTATGAAGATCCAATAGAGACCCTTGGTACAAGTCATGTTTTACTTAGGCAAAGAAACTAGATATGGGAGGAGGTAACTCAAGCCTAGACCCTAAATTCATATTTAGGTAGAGCCTATATCACACTAACCATATCTTGGTGTGATTACTATCTTCTAATAGGAGTAATACAATCTTAGCATACCATCATCTACTCATCTGGAACCCTATTCTATAAAATCAAATTTTACTTGTGCATCATTTCAGAGATCATAAGTAATACCTATCTTAATGTTCTTACTCTCAATTCAAGGATTATGCCTAAGAAACAATTTCTCTAATTTTAATCTAACATTGTACTTAATAATCAATCATAAACAAATATGTGCATCCATATCTTAAATCTCTAGTCTTTATAAGAGAGAGATATGACTCATCATTAATATACCCAAGTAAATGGCCAAGGAAACCACTAATGAATTTGGGTTAGTCCTATTGACATTTCCAAGCCAACATGAAGTATATGGTTAACATAAGACCAAGTATATAAGGTATACACCTCTATATGAAATCCAACATCACTACTAGTATTATCCTACCATATAACTGTAAGTAAATGCTTCTACATATCATCAGTAATTATACAAGAATTGATTAAAGTTTTGAACCCTCTAGTAAAAGTATTTGAATTCATTCCTATTAAAAATCTTTATCTAAATCCGAATAATATATAAAATATAGTTTTGTGCAAATGCACCTAAACATCATCTAATACACCATATTATTCTGTATGCAATACTTGGAGAATTTTAGAAAAAGTTCCAAGTTCAAACCTGCAAAACAACATGAAGTTAAATTAGAATTCAAATCAACAAAAAGAATTCAGAAAAAGAAAACATAACAGAAAAAAAGAGAGGAGAAGCTTACCAGACCACAACCCACTGAACCGGCCCAGTAGCAGCCCAGCCCGCGAGCAAAGCCGGTCCACCTTCACCATACCGATTCGTTTTAACAGAAGAAGAGGAGTGTCATCTTTGGCTTCCTCGATGCAGACGACACGACGCCGGCGAGGCCACGTCCCCGGCCGCCTCTGCTGACCACCGCCGAACTCGTTTGACTGCCACATACTCGTCCTCTTCCTCTTCCTGCCTACTGTCAAGTTTGATGAGATTCGCGCCCGTAACCCTAACCTAGGTTGCCGCCGCATCTGGATCGTTGCCGCCGGTGGGGTGACGATTCCACCCCTGTCACGCTCTATAAAACCACCGGGACGTCGCCTGTAACCTAGCTACCTCCGCTGCCGCCTCTCTGCTTCTCTATTCCTCTCTGCAACCTTCACCAAGCCGAGGTGAGTTCGCCAGAGTTCTCTGGGTAGCCAACGATGCCGACCACCCCAAGCTCCAATAGGTTATCTGGAAGGAGCGCATCGCCTTGTTGATCATCTCGGTGGAGTATAACATCAAGGGGAGGTCCCGTCCAGGAGAATTTCACCGTTCCACTCCGCAGAGGCTCGCCGGAATCCGCGCCGTTGAGCTCACCATCATGCCCAATCGACTTCTTTGAGATGTTCATCAGAATCAGGGTAATCATGCGCATCTCTGGAACACTTTGTTGCATCATTTCGACATCTATAGCGAGTTCTTGATCATTGGCCGGAGCCCATCGCCACGGGTGTGTTCGCCGGAGTCATCTCCGGTGACCATTGAGTGGGGGCGCAGTTGCCTGTAGGTTCTCTATCGAATTTTAGTTCGAATAGGAACGCCTGCGTGTCTCTGGGAGCTCCGGAGTGCCGCCATCGCCGTCCAGTGTCTCGCCGATGGCGAGGTCAGCTTCTAGTCAACCTTTGACTAGTCGTCGCCCACGTGGCATCCGATCTGGCAGTTGACCCCACCGGTCAGTCTCAGTGGCTAGCTAGAGCCCTAGTAACAAAAGTTTTCTCTATCAGATAGAAATTCTAGAAAATATCAAAAAATTCAAAAATTCATATCTATTTCATTTTTAGTCAGAAAAATATGAATAATATATCAAAATGATCCTAAAATTAAGATCTACCTGTAAGAACTATAATATTCTATACTTGTGTGAAATAATTTTGAAATCAATTATAATACATGTCTAACTAGAATTTCAAATATGAATTTGAACCAAAATTTAAGAGTCAATTAGTTCTTCCAAATATCAAATACATTTCAAAATACCGAAACAATGCTATTACAATTAACTTTGTTATTCTAAAATGTTAATTCTAAACTTTACTATTAGTGTTTAATAACCCTAGAATTATTTTTCTTAAATAATTTTGAAATGCTAGAATCAGAAAAATTTCCTAAATAACTATTGGCTTGTATTAAAATCAATTTTTAACTATAATTTGGTAATTGAAAATTGTCTTATCAAAAGTTACTTTAAATCATGAGAATGCCTAAAATCAATTTAGGAATCATTTAAAATTGTGATTCAAACCCTACTAGCTAATAATAAAGGAACCTGTGTTTTATTATTCACTTCAACCTTCCTATAAAGTATTGATCACTAAAAGGTAATTCTATACTAAATGTCCTTTATGAAATATGTTCTTCAAAAGTTATTCTTTTAAGAACATATCAAACAAGCACTTCACCAAATCATATGTTTGCTGATAACAATTGCCTAGATAGGTTAATATTGTTGTCAACCCTAACAATAACTAGGTATTATTCTATTGATATGAATTACTTCAACATTGCTTGCTCATGAACAACTAATTGATTGCTAATCATCGCTGCAACTTAAAAGTGTTACCTTCATGTCTTCACCATTAACCATCATTCTCTTGTAGCAAGGAATGATTATAAAACCCTAAAACAATAGATCATATTAAAGTCTTATTCTTTTAATAGCACCTAATAGTGATCTAACCTAAAATGCTTAACAACCATGTTATGGTGTGAATTAAAAGTGCAACACATCATAAAGAAATTACCATAATTCAATGATAACAAATCATCGGGGTTAGGTTACGCCTAGAGCGATGCATATCATATCTTATGCATATCATGCTGCAGATTTCTAACATCATCCCTACTGGATGATGATTGCCATTTCAGAATTGGGATTTCTATCGTATCGAAGACCCTGACTCGCATAATCTTGTAGCCAGAAAGGCAAGTTCACTCTTGCTCATATCTCTTCTGTATTTTTATCAAATTACTTGCAAATATATACCTATGGTATTACTACTGCATTTAAAAGCAAAAGGTTCTGTTTTCATAATTAATATAAAGTAGTGGTTTCGACCAGAATGGTTGTTGCCCTAGGATGGTGGGCAGTGGAACCATGGTATGAGTATGGTGGAGGTCCCACTGTAACTGGAATGTTCACCTAGGATTAGTAACCAATGTCGCCAGTGATTCTTGTGCCGTAGAATACGGTCAACCATAGGGTCTGGAATGGGACGAAAGAGTCAGCTGTATCTTTTCCCTCTTGCATATCAACGGACGCGTCGTTCCGGAGCAGTTGTCTCCCTGCGCGGAGCCTCGGGATGGGTGGAATCCCCACAATGATTCCCCGGTTCTGGCGGTCTATGATGGATTGCGGCAACGACGGGGGTAGAGGCCGAGGCCGGTGTTACCACAGTGCGTAACCAAACCGGTGGGGGTAACTCTTTGTCAAAAAGGCAAGTATGCCGAGGTCGGCAACTACCAAAGCGTAGACCGGCGAGGGTAGCGAACCGAAGTTGGAGCCGCAAAAGGGTGGGTATGCAAGGTCGCGGGAAGGAACAGTGATTTGCTCGGATCATTGACTGGGCCCCACACCAAGGAAGTGTGGACGGGAAAGATCGCCCAGTTGTGCAGCAAGGCATTGATCTCTTATGGGTACAAGTGACCACCTCTGCAGAGTGTAAGAAAGTATCTGGATACTCCCTGCTCCGGGAAGGAGCTGCAAACACGGCAGAAAAGGAGCCCATCGAAGCTCTAATCAACCTGTGAAGGATGATGGACATAGTTCTTCATAATAAAAGCAACCTCTTGAAGAAATGTTTATGAAAACTTGCATTGCCAAACGACTCTTGTGTCTAAGGCTATAGATAGTGCATAAAACACCTTATTCCTTATATGAACTTGCTGGGTACCGCTCGTTACTCACCCCACTCCCTCTTAACCCTTGCTTAGATTGGAGGCAACAAAGGAGACAACATCGAGACACTGAAGATGAAGATGAAGCCTTCTACCAATGTCAGAACTATCAGCGGAGTCAACAACTATATCAAGCTTGGTGGAAAACTAGAATAGTCATAGAAGGGACCCAATTCCCTAATCCTAGAACCTAAGTAGCTAGGGTAGTTCTGTAGCAAGCCAATTGCATTAGGGAAGCTCTAGTTGAGTCTTCAATGTATTATTCTCGTTTGTAGTCGCCAGGACTAAACCTCTACCTGTTGAGGAAGTTCTGAAGCTCTTCTGTATGATGAAATTGTAATCCTATGCACCTACCTTGGACCTGTGATGTTTCTGTTATGCCACTCTGATCGATGTAATACTAGTGAGATGGTGTTTCATTGGTGTTATGTCAACAACTTGCATATTACACATGCAGTGGTATGCTGGGTCACCACAGTTGGTATCAGAGCAAACGCTTTGACCCTAGGACTAAAACCCTTTAATAGGAGACCTGTAGGTTTGGTAGTGACTATAGGAAGCCATCTTATCTAAACTAATTCTTCTTATGACTTGGGATGGATATTCAATAAAAGAATACTCCTGACACACTTGAGTCAAATTTCTTACCTGTTATTCTTAAGTGAAGTTAGTTATCTTGTTCCATACCAAGTAGTTATGACATCAAGCCTTACACAATGGATGAAAGTTGATTATATTGGTATACAATACATGGTAGTCCAAAGAGAGGATACAACTGGAATGGGAACTATCCTATTGGAAGAAGTATACCAAGGCCGTCGTGTTAAACTTGAGTCATCTAAAACTGTAGTAGGATGATATTGAGTGATAAAGTGAAGCTATATGAGATAGTAGGAGCCCAATGTTAAGTCATGTTTGGGATACTTAAGAATTCCATATACAAGTAAGAAGTACCCACGGTGTAGAATCTTGGAGTATGTGAGATTCACATGAGAATCTTTACATAATGGAGAAGAACTTTGTAGTAAACCAGCAATTCTCTGCTGAGGAGGAAGATGCTTAAGGAGAATAGATGAATGGAGTGTTCCAAACTATGATAACTAGGCTAAATATGAAGGAACCGTAGCCCTAGTTGGAGTAGATTAATCAAAGCACAACGGAGAACCCCATGAACATCATGGAGTTGTGTGAACCATACTTAGCAAAGTAGGTGTTTAGAGCAGCTATACTAGAAGTTTCGAGAGATCATGAGGTGATAGTATTCAATAAAACAGAAGGTAAGCTATAGAATAATAGGAATACACGTATAGGTCAGCTATAAGGATTCCCAAATTCCTTTCGTTCAAATTTATTTGATTGCAATTGAGCAATTAGAGTAAATATTAAGACAAAGAGTAGTAGTCCACCACTATGTGCAATATAGCATGCTATAAGCCTATATTATTTGGTGCTATAAAGTACACATCTAAGCCCGAACTCTAGAGATGTTTTACTCAACGGGCTTATGATGATGTATGTTGCCAGCACACATTTGGATTTTTCTTGGATTTTTATTGATTGACTAGATCCATACATGAAGTTTAACTTTGATATGCAAATGCATGTTGCATTATCAAGTTCTTACTTCATGGAATTGATCTAGAGGGTTAAAGGATTCGTGTGAGGGAGAGATGAATTCCTAAGGCAGTCCAGACAAAGATGAAGAGATCACAAGAAGGAAGCCAAACAATAGGGAATGTATGAGAAGACACCTGTAGATGGTGTATTTCTTGCAATACAAACCTTAGAAGAAGAAAAATTGATTAAGAGATACCACAGTTGGTAGCAAAAAGGTGAAGAAAAGTAGTAAGACCCATTCATGGAAGTATCATGAAGTGGTAGAAGTATGAAGTATTGGAATTTAGTGGAACTCTAAGTTCGTAAATACTAGATCTGAACACCAGATCATGGAGTAGAACCACTAATTAGGTTAGCTACAATTGAGTTTGAGGTATTTGAGCTCGTTGTTATGCAGTCTTGGTTATGCTTAGTACATCACGGGTCGATTGAGGTGTTGTAGTACCGATGATCCATTCCAGTATTGCCTGCTGCTTTACTCAGCCTGGGAGTGGTAACCCCAGTAACCCTCGT
This sequence comes from Dactylis glomerata, assembly GCA_007115705.1. Lineage (NCBI taxonomy): Eukaryota > Viridiplantae > Streptophyta > Magnoliopsida > Poales > Poaceae > Dactylis > Dactylis glomerata. The sequence goes on along the minus strand of QXEO01000456.1, from coordinate 2,209,984 downwards.
TGCTAGCGTGACTAAGACACATAACATTTCTGTATAACTTTGATCCCTAGTCTCAAAATATTGAATTGTAGATTGGTGGTTAAGACGTTAGTAGTATCTTATCTTATCTTCGAGTTGTAGTCTTTGTCTATGGACCAAGACTTGTGAGATTTTCGTAGGTTTTCGTGTTAGCAATGATACGTTGAAGCCCTTTGTTCGTTTATATCCCCATTAGTTCATATTATGTCCAACTTATACAATTGCCTGTCGTGGATGTCCTCTGGTACAAGAGAAACTCTGTCTGATTTCTCCCGTGGCTTTGTATACACCCTACCGTCCAAATTCGGGTAGGTAGTGATGGGAAAACCCAATTCACATCAACCTTTAGAATTTTGGGTAAGTTCATATCTCCAAAAGTGGAATAGAAGCCCTACATAAACACATAATCGAAGGATTCACACTGGATATCCACAATTGTGTGGGTACACCACATATTTCTTTGAGGAACGGTTAGAAAGATGTCATAGTAATACAGACCAAGACTAATAGTCTAACCATGGAGTCCAAATGGTTAGATGACAAGATTTTTAGAGACCATTAGGAAAAGCCTAAGGGGGAGAGTAAGCCACGAGTTGGAAGAACTAGACCAAATCAGTTGGAGTAAGAAGGAGGTCTAGACTAAGATGAGATTAGCCTTATTCCATAAGGTGATGTCGAGGTACTGTATTGATACTTGCCTCGGAAGTTCATCAGAATGGAAGTTGAGGTTTATACCTCATGGAAGCAACAACTAGACCTTAGACTTGACCAAAAGAGTAATTAATACTTTTAAGAAGCAGCAATTGGGGAGAAACCAAAGATGATGGAAGTTGGATGAAGTATATTTGAACGACACTTCCTTAAGAGTCACCATAGCTCCACTAGGAGAGCAGTGAAGGAGCTATATGATTATGGACCATGAACCACCATTAGTATAACCACAGTTGAACTTTTCAAGCATAGAGGACAAAGATCAAATTTTTGAAGGTGAACCAAAACCCTAGATTGGATAGACTAAATGAGTCCAATCCATTCCTTAGAACTGAATCTTTAGGTATGCCTATACCTTAACGGACCTCGTAATATTATTTTGAGCTCTGTGAAACCTTATTTTATAGACAGTAATTAGTCTATTGATAGAAAGTTGATACTCGAGTGCTGAAACCTAACCAAGAACAGTTTGTAAAACTAAGTAAACTAAGGTGCCAAAGACTATTGGAATCCCCAAGAATGTTGGAAAACAACATAGGACTCATTCAAGTAACAATTGTTCAGAGCCGGAGAAAGAGGATTTAAGTGATACTCTGAACAAAGGATATCATCAATATCCAATCAGTTGGGGAAGGAGTTACAAGCTAGATGTTATCGACGATAAGCTCAACCCAAACGTAAGAGAGTTCGAACTTCGAGGATGAAGTTGATTTTAAGGGGGAGAGTCTGTAACATCCCAGGATGTGAGGCTAGAAATAGAGAGAACACAGAAGTGTGCATTGCATTCATGCATAGAAAATCTGGGAAATTTTCGCGCTTTTAAATAACACTTGTCAAATTGATTGAAGCTTCTCTTGAGTTGATGGAACTGAAGTAGCTCATCAACTAAAGTGCGATAAACTCCAACATGACCTTTGCTAACAACCTTATTTTGGGTAGAGATAATTATAATAACTACAAGAGATGAATGTGAGGTAGAAGTATAAAGATAACCCACCATGTTAGGAACCAATACCTATTTTCTACCATGATCACCATGGTATCTCTTGAACCTTAATCATTGAGGCCATGCCTAGCATAAAGGGAGACAACACATGTCTTACCCTTAACTCTTGATCTATCCTATTCCTTTATATCTAAATCTATTCATCTCCAAGACCAGAGGAGAGAGTCTATATCAAATCCAGTATCATTCTCATCCCTTAAGATAGAGTTGTAGGATGTAATTTGGAAACTCAGCAATAGGGGAGACTACCCTAGTACCAAGTTGATTTGAGGAGATGTCTCAATTATAGGTGAGGTGTATACCTCAAGGAGATATTGCTAATGATGATAACCATTGTGTAGTATCTTGGAGTTGAGAAGTGATATGGTGTTCTCTTAGCTGAATGGGTGTTCTAAGAGAATAGTTTAACACCAGTTAACCATGGACCTTGATTAGCCAAATGGAAACCAAGCCATATGATCAAAGGATTATAATGATCATCTTGATATCACATTGAGTGTGGAATACATGATTAACCAAGTAGAAACTCAAGCTATATGATCAATGGATCAAAATGATCATTATCATGTCACATTGAAGTGCGAGAGTGACATATGTGAAGTCAATGGATCAAAGCTAACCAAGTGATGGTACATATAAGATTGATACAAGAGAAGTAGTATTCATGTGGTGGGAGATAGACCCTATATGGTAATACCACAAGGATGGAGATTATATTCTTAATCTCTGAAGGTAGATCCAACCAAGAATGGATACTTAGAGAAGAGAAGTACATTTTAAGTAAGGACTAACCACAAGGTGGAGTATGGATTATGTGTAGTATCCTACCCCTAGAAGTCAGCATCTAGGGTAATGCAATTATTGGATTAACTAGGTCTCAAGGGCAAGTGTTGATGATAATCTTGATGATAAAACCTTAAGGAGGAGTATGAAGGAAGTTAAGATGAGCAAACCTCTAGACAATGTGATCATGGGGAGTATATAGAGATATGAATGTTATCTCTAATAATATTATGTAAGAGTAGGGGTGAAAACGGAGCGGATAATAGTGAAACCGTATTCGTGACCATATTTTTTTCGGATTCGGAATCAGAGCGGATAGTGTGCGGATACGAATACGGAATCAGAGTCTATCGGAAACGAATACGGACCGAATATGGAGCGAATACGGTTCGGTTGCGAATAAACATTTTGTCGGATCTCTCGTTGATAATAAAGTAAAATTAGCTTGTAATTTTTTCTACATACATAAATATATACTCATATAAAACTAGCTTGTGCCTTGCATGGTGGTGTTTGTGTACCATAAGAAAAAAATGTATTTCTATCTCTTATCTTCTCTCCCCAGTCACGTACTCAACAACTCATTGCCGGATATTTTGTCGAATATTGTCCGGATATAACCGTGAAATATGGTATATCTTTGGATACGGTCGGATATTTGTGAAACCATATCCTTTTCCATATCCGTTAATCACTAGCCATATCCGTGACCGTATCCGGCAACTATCTAACTGAATCCATTTTTGAGTTCCGTAAGCGTCCGATCGGTCGGTCGGAAATAATCCGTTCCGTTTTCACCCCTATGTAAGAGCTTTAGTGTCAAGCTCAAATCATGGATTTAGGAGGAGCAGTAGATGAAGGAAGTAAGAAGATATATCATGAGACTTTATGAAAGAAATAGATGATCTTGTCAAGCATATGATTATACTTATTTAGGAGGGTGATTATGCTAATTATGGAACCTAGTTTGATAAGCAGATATCATCCATCATCAGGAGAGGGTAGAGGAGTTAAGAAAACCTATCCTTGTTTAGGGGGGAACATTCTTATGAAGATCCAATAGAGACCCTTGGTACAAGTCATGTTCTACTTAGGCAAAGAAACTAGATATGGGAGGAGGTAACTCAAGCCTAGACCCTAAATTCATATTTAGGTAGAGCCTATATCACACTAACCATATCTTGGTGTGATCACTATCTTCTAATAGGAGTAATACAATCTTAGCATACCATCATCTACTCAACTGGAACCCTATTCTATAAAATCCTATTTTACTTGTGCATCATTTCAGAGATCATAAGTAATACCTATCTTAATGTTCTTACTCTCAATTCAAGGATTATGCCTAAGAAACAATTTCTCTAATTTTAATCTAACACTGTACTTAAGAATCAATCATAAACAAATATGTGCATCCATATCTTAAATCTCTAGTCTTTATAAGAGAGAGATATGACTCATCATTAATATACCCAAGTAAATGGCCAAGGAAACCACTAATGAATTTGGGTTAGTCCTATTGACATTTCCAAGCCAACATGAAGTATATGGTTAACATAAGACCAAGTATATAGGGTATACACCTCTATATGAAATCCAACATCACTACTAGTATTATCCTACCATATAACTGTAAGTAAATGCTTCTACATATCATCAGTAATTATACAAGAGTTGATTAAAGTTTTGAACCCTCTGGTAAAAGTATTTGAATTCATTCCTATTAAAAATCTTTATCTAAATCTGAATAATATATAAAATATAGTTTTGTGCTAATGCACCTAAACATCATCTAATACACCATATTATTCTGTATGCGATACTTGGAGAATTTTAGAAAAAGTTCCAAGTTCAAACCTGCAAAACAACATGAAGTTAAATTAGAATTCAAATCAACAAAAAGAATTTAGAAAAAAGAACGAAAAAGAAAACGAAACAGAAAAAAAGAGAGGAGAAGCTTACCAGACCACAGCCCACTGAACCGGCCCAGTAGCAGCCCAGCCCGCGAGCAAAGCCGGTCCACCTCCACCATACCGATTCGTTTTAACAGAAGAAGAGGAGCGTCGTCTTCGTCTTCCTCGGTGCAGACGACACGACACCGGCGAGGCCACGTCCCCGGCCGCCTCTGCTGACCACCGCCAAACTTGTTTGACCGCCACATACTCGTCCTCATCCCCTTCCTGCCTACTGTCAAGTTCGATGAGATTCGCGCCCGTAACCCTAACCTAGGTTGCCGCCGCATCTGGATCGTTGCCACCGGCGGGGTGACGATTCCACCCCTGTCACGCTCTATAAAATCATTGGGACGTCGCCTATAACCTAGCTACCTCTGCCGCCACCTCTCTGCTTCTCTATTCCTCTCTGCAACCTTCACCAAGCCGAGGTGAGTTCGCCGGAGTTCTCCGGGTAGCCAACGATGCCGACCACCCCAAGATCCAATAGGTTATCTGGGAGGAGCGCATCGCCTTGTTGATCATCTCGGTGGAGTATAGCATCAAGGGGAGGTCGCGTCCAGGAGAATTTCATCGTTCCACTCCGCAGAGGCTCGCCGGAATCCGCGCCGTTGAGCTCACCATCATGCCCAATCGACTTCTTTGAGCTGTTCATCAGAATCAGGGTAATCATCCGCATCTCTAGAACACTTTGTTGCATCATTTTGACATCTATAGCAAGTTCTTGATCATTGGCCGGAGCCCATCGCCGCAGGTGTGTTCGCCGGAGTCATCTCCGGTGACCATTGAGTGGGGGCGTAGTTGCCTGTAGGTTCTCTATCGAATTTTAGTTCGAATAGGAATGCCTGCGTGTCTCTGGGAGCTCCGGAGTGCCGCCGTCGCCGTCCAGTGTCTCGCCGACGGCGAGGTCAGCTCCCAGTCAACCTTTGACTAGTCATCGCCCATGTGGCATCCGATCTGGAAGTTGACCCCACCGGTCAGTCTCAGTGGCTAGTTAGAGCCCTAGTAACAAAAGTTTTCTCTGTCAGATAGAAATTCCAGAAAATATCTAAAACTTCAAAAATTCATATCTATTTCATTTTTAGTCAGAAAAATATGAATAATATATCAAAATGATCCTAAAATTAAGATCTACCTGTTAGAACTGTAATATTCTATACTTGTGTGAAATAATTTTGAAATCAATTATAAAACATGTCTAAGTAGAATTTCAAATATGAATTTGAACCAAAATTTAAGAATCAATTAGTTCTTCCAAATATCAAATACATTTCAAAATACTGAAACAATGCTATTACAATTAACTTTTTGTTATTCTAAAATGTTAATTCTAAACTTTACTATTAGTGTTTAATAACCCTGGAATTATTTTTCTTAAATAACTTTGAAATGCTAGAATCAGAAAAATTTCCTAAATAACTATTGGCTTGTATCAAAATCAATTTTTAACTATAATTTGGTAATTGAAAATTGTCTTATCAAAAGTTACTTTAAATCGTGAGAATGCCTAAAATCAATTTAGGAATCATTTAAAATTGTGATTCAAACCCTACTAGCTAATAATAAAGGAACCTGTGATTTATTATTCACTTCAACCTTCCTATAAAGTATTGATCACTAAAAGGTAATTCTATACTAAATGTCCTTTATGAAATATGTTCTTCAAAAGTTATTCTTTTAAGAACATATCAAACAAGCACTTCACCAAATCATATGTTTACTGATAACAATTGCCTAGATAGGTTAATATTGTTGTCAACCCTAACAATAACTAGGTATTATTCTATTGATATGAATTACTTCAACATTGCTTGCTCATGAACAACTAATTGATTACTAATCATCGCTGCAACTTAAAAGTGTTACCTTCATGTCTTCACCATTAACCATCATTCTCTTGTAGCAAGGAATGATTATAAAACCCTAAAACAATAGCTCATATTAAAGTCTTATTCTTTTAATAGCACCTAATAGTGATCTAACCTAAAATGCTTAACAACCATGTTATGGTGTGAATTAAAAGTGCAACACATCATAAAGAAATCACCATAATTCAATGATAACAAATCATCAAGGTTAGGTTACGCCTAGAGCGATGTATATCATATCTTATGCATATCATGCTGCAGATTTCTAACATCATCCCTACTGGATGATGATTGCCATTTCAGAATTGGGATTTCTATCATATCGAAGACCCTGACTCGCATAATCTTGCAGCCAGAAAGGCAAGTTCACTCTTGCTCATATCTCTTGTGTATTTTTATCAAATTACTTGCAAATATATACCTGTGGTATTACTACTGCATTTAAAAGCAAAAGGTTCTATTTTCATAATTAATATGAAGTAGTGGTTTCGACCGGAATGGTTGTTGCCCTAGGATGGTGGGCAGTGGGACCATGGTATGAGTATGGTGGACGTCCCACTGTAACTGGAATGTTCACCTAGGATTAATAATCAATGTCGCCAGTGATTCTTGTGCCATAAAATACGGTCAACCATAGGGTCTGGAATTGGACGGAAGAGTCAGCTGTATCTTTTCCCTCTTGCATATCAACAGACGCGCCGTTCCGGAGCAGTTGTCTCCCTGCGCGGAGCCTCGGGATGGGTGGAATCCCCACAATGATTCCCCAGTTCTGGCGGTCTATGATGGATTGCGGCAACGACGGGGGTAGAGGCCGAGGCCGGTGTTACCACAGTGTGCAACCAAACCGGTGGGGGTAACTCTTTGTCAAAAAGGCAAGTATGCCGAGGTCGGCAACTACCAAAGCGTAGACCGGCGAGGGTAGCGAACCGAAGTTGGAGCCGCAAAAGGGTGGGTATGCAAGGTCGCGGGAAGGAACAGTGATTGGCTCGGATCATTGACTGGGCCCCACACCAAGGAAGTGTGGACGGGAAAGATCGCCCGGTTGTGCAGCAAGGCATTGATCTCTTATGGGTACAAGTGACCACCTCTGCAGAGTGTAAGAAAGTATCTGGATACTCCCTGCTCCGGGAAGGGGCCGCGAACACGGCAGGAAAGAAGCCCATCGAAGCTCTAATCAACCTGTGAAGGCTGACGGACATAGTTCTTCATAATAAAAGCAACCTCTTGAAGAAATGTTTACGAAAACTTGCATTGCCAAACGACTCTTGTGTCTAAGGCTATAGATAGTGCATAAAACACCTTATTCCTTATATGAACTTGCTAGGTAATGCTCGTTACTCACCCCACTCCCTCTTAACCCTTGCTTAGATTGGAGGCAACAAAGGAGACAACATCGAGACACTGAAGATGAAGATGAAGCCTTCTACCAATGTCAGAACTATCAGCGGAGTCAACAACTATATCAAGCTTGGTGGAAAACTAGAATAGGAATAGAAGGGACCCAATTCCCTAATCCTAGAACCTAAGTAGCTAGGGTAGTTCTGTAGCAAGCCAATTGCATTAGGGAAGCTCTAGTTGAGTCTTTAATGTATTATTCTCGTTTGTAGTCGCCAGGACTAAACCTCTACCTATTGAGGAAGTTCTGAAGCTCTTCTGTATGATGAAATTGTAATCCTATGCACCTACCTTGGACCTGCGATGTTTCTGTTGTACCACTCTGATCGATGTAATACTAGTGAGACGGTGTTTTATTGATGTTATGTCAACGACTTGCATACTACACATACAGTGGTATGCTGGGTCACCACAACGCGTCACAGCTAGCCGGTTCGGGTCGCTCCCGGATCGTGGACTGTTGTAACCGACTCGGGGCATGCGACGTGGGCGTGGCCCACGTTGCCTAGGGTTTCTCCGCTGCGCCGCCTATATAAACCCTTGCCCAGCTACACGCCGAAAACATCCAAAAAACGATCTAGGGTTTTGCCACCTCTCGCTGCTTGCGCCGCCTCCGTAGTCTACCTCATCCCGAGCGCCGGCGTGCACCGGCGAACGGGAGAGCAGGTCTCCGGAATCACTCGCCTTTGCGATCCTGTACGGGAGAGGGCGAATTAGGTTTTTGGGAAGCGCTCTGCGCGACTGCTCGAGTTCTTCATCATGGGTCGTCTTCCTTCCAAGTCGGGCGGTGCAGCCTACCGCCGTCTTCATCGCCGTCTGCTTCGACCGGTCTTCTCCAACGTTGTCATCAACAACGTTACTGCTACGACTACATCTGCAAGCGAACGGTACATGCGGTGTACTGCTGTTTTCCTATTCATCATGTTCTGCGGGGACTCACGGAGCTCGGTGCGCTATGGATATATATATATATACCTGTAGCGCACCACCTACACGCTGCGATGCGGGTGGCCATTCCACCTATAGCTGTTTTCCTAGTAGTGTGGAAGAGGAAGTCCAATTCTGTAAAGAAGTGCAGAAGAGTCGAAGACGCTACGGAGTGCGGATCTCGCCTCTGTCCGCCAACCGTCAATGGCGTCCCGAATGCCGAACCACCCTAAAATGCTGCAACCCTTGGCCATCGCCACACGTGTCCAACACCGTCCGCCGAAATCTGCCATGTGTCCAAGTTGCAGCGGCACTGGACCCTCCGCCATCCTCTACCCATGCCTCCCATAGAAACCATGCTCGCACGAGACCGGTGCACCTAGGATCTGATAGAAAGAGTCACTGCTTGTATCGTCAGCTCTCGCTCCATCTGTAAGTCCAGTCTCTAAGAACAACGTCTTCGAGAAGGTAGCGACATCAACAATGTCGCCACTATCCGATCCAGCCCCAAAAGCCAGATCTAGGTTTTTACCCGGAGGATTAGACCAGCTCAGATGGTTTTTTTTTTTCTAAGATGATCATTCTCGATGGGTTTTTACGCCTACCCATGTCTTAGGTATGTCTAAATCTCCTCGGGATCGCGTCACCGATCACTCACTCTGTCAGTGATCGCCCGTTCGGCAGCAGTTTACACATGTCGTTTTCTGTTGGGTCAGATTAATAAAATCAAATTGTGCGCTGAAGGAAAAAGTTTGAGGTCAAAAGCCCGTCAATCATGCCGGTTAGTGGGTAAAATGGTGAATGACTGAACCAAAAGGATTACTACTTAGGTACTTTGCCCGCCAATCAGATCTAAATTGCTTCAGCGATGGCTCTTGTTGTTCTGCCGTCGATCGGGAAGTGGGAGAAGCTTTCCGTCGATGGTACCAACAAACAAACCCGAAAAACAAAGCAAGCAAAGAACGGCTCCAGGCCTCCGCTCCACTTCCAATCTAATTTGAGAGCGGCGGCGGACGTGGAGAGCACTGCGCCGAGCACAGCAGGCAGGCCGATCGCTCCTTCGCTTTCAGTTTCAGCGATCGATCGCATACACGATTCATTGATCCGTCTCCGCACGATACGTCGCCTAGCTAGCTATAGGCATAGGCTATAGCCCAGGCTACATGCTTCCACGGCGGCACCAGTACGACATGGCAAGTGGAAAGCGCCGTTTCCTCCGTCCAAATCGTACGAACTACGTCCAGCCTAATTCAGCTCATGTTCTTGCTCCCCGCCCAGTACGTCGCTTTCTCCTCCTAACTAAACCACGCCGCCGATGACACGTAAGGTAGTCCCCTGGGGTCACCATGCTATTCGATTCCACCAAAACCAGTCTCCATGGCCCCCCTCCGGTTTATTTATTTAAAGAAAGAAGAAAAAAAGTTGGGCAGTACACGCGATCAAAGTGCTTTTACCCTGACAACAACGTGTGGAATGGTTGCATTAGCCACATTGACAAGATCCATTGGACCAGCCTAGTTCGTTTGCTTCGAACTCTGAACTGTATCTACGATAAGTAATATGGATCGGAGGGAGTACTAAATTTTGGATAGAACTGAATCACAATTACCACAAGATATAATTTTGAAGATATTTCTCACGAACCCTCACATTTTGTCTAGATTAAAAACTATCCACCATACTAGTGTATTTTGGGGGAAAGCGTATTTGATAAAATTGGGTAAAAGGGAGGGATTCACCAAATCCCTTCCAACCCTCAACCCTTTGGGAAATGAAAATAGGTGAGAAGTAAACAAGGCCGATGGAAGACACTCTCTCCGGTTTGGTTTACACACGTATCTCTAGATCGCCAATTTTACCATTTGGTAATACAACTTCGATGCAGGCAGTAGGTTGATTTTTGACTCGTCCCCTCGCGTCGCCTCCTCTAAGGCGACCGGGGGGCGAAACCCTAACCCCCGCCGCCGCCGCCTCCCTCCCCTGATCTCCCCTCCCTCGCCGTCCCCTGAGGCTGCTGCCGGCGACGCCCCGCAGCGCCGGTGATGGGGGCGGCGGGGATCTGCGCGCGGAGCTCTCCTGGCGCGGCTGCATGGAGGAAGGCGGCCACGCGGGGGGCTGGTCTCTGCAAGGCCTGCTTGGCTGTCTCGGTCTGCCTTCCCGTCCTCCTCTCCAGCGCGGCCTCGCCGGCGCTTGGAGGCTGTGGGCGGTGGCGGGGATGCCGTCATCGGCGGATCTAGCGGGGTCCGGGAACGCTGGGGCGGCGGCCCTGGGTGGAGAGGCGGCGTCGTCCGCGCGGCCGGTGACGTTCGCGGGTGTGTTGACCGGGGCTCTGGTCGCGTGGGCGGCTGGGCGACGGCGGAGGTGGCCGGTGGTGGCGGATTCGTCTGCCTGCTGCAAGATCCCGAAGGTCTGCTTTTCCTTGGTTCCCTCCTCCCTGCAGGATTCTTGCTGCTGGTGTTCGCCGGCATGGATTCCGGCTAGGGAGCCGGTGGGGCGTCTCTGGTCCGGGAGAAATCCCTGGTCTTCTGACCACAGCGGCGGCGACGCCACGGCGACGCCTGGCGCCGTTTGCCTTCTTGGAGGCGCCGCTGCGGACCTGTTCCCCACCCCTACCTCGACCCGGGTGAAAGCCCAAAATCCTTTCGGATTGGACGGCGGCGGCGCTTCCGGCGCCGCTCCCTTCTTGGAGGCGTCGTCTGGGGTCCGTGGTAGCCGGCGAGGGTTACCTAACTGTGGAAAGTTAGTCTCTTCGATTTCAACGGCCACTCGCAAGCTTTCCCTCCTCTGTTCTGCGCCTCTTTGACTGAAGCTGTTTGTTGCATTGGAGTGCTCGTCGTTGGGTGGTGCTCTGCATGGTTTGGTCTTCCCCGGTGGTATGTCGGGCAATACCTCCTCTTGTTCTAGGGTGAACGTTTCCATGCTTGACGGTGCGGCGCCCTTCGATCCAGGGCGAGAGGGTAGGGTCCCTCTTCGGCATGGGAGGAGGATGGTGTTTCTGTGTCACCTGAAGCTAATCATCTAGTGTTTCCTACCTTGTCGGTGGACGTCTCCTGCGGTTGCTTGCTTCTGTCTTGGCGTCGAGCGAGAAGGTCTTCGTCTTCTTCAAGCGGAGCTTTTTCTTTCGATTTTGTGTGCTTGAGTTGTGCGTGGTGTTGTAAGCTGTTTTCAGCACCCTTGTACCGTTGGCCGTATGGCTTTATTAATTTAAAGCTGGGCATTTATGCCTTCTGTTTAAAAAAAAATACAACTTCTAAACTTTCTAATTGTATATAATATATTTTTTAATTACATTGTTTAAAATAACGATCTAGGAATACACGCAGGACCTATACACCGAACCGGAGGGAGTATGCACTTTACTTTTTGCTTCTCAAATAGAGATATAGAGGGCACAAACGTTCTCGTGCCAATCAATTTGGGATCCAACTGGTTCTTCCTCACGCACGATACTCTCTTCCTTCTCCTACACGACAATCAACTCAGTCCTACTCAGACGTCAACCATTCTTACCTCTTAGTCACAGCAGGCCGGACCCGCCGTTTACGCACGCCGTGGAAACGTGACGGGGACACGAGACAACAACGGAACACGTACACGGTTTGAAGAACTGCAGAAATTTCCTTTTGAAAGTCTCAGCCAGCTGCCGACAAATACAAGTGGCTGACTTTCCATCACACGATCTAAAAAAAAAGCACACAAACTTGGCCGTCAAGTCTGTGTGGACAGTTGCAAACTTGCTTTACCCGACGCACGGCTCCAAAAATATATGGAAAAAAACGCCAGTATGCATGTGCATTTGCGGGTTTGTTTCCAGCATCACTTCCATCAAGACCTTTCAGGACTTCTCCATCAATATATACATGTAGGTAATACGCCTCACTCGTGTTCTAGTACAACTATGAACAGGAATTTTCACCTGTTTATATATGGTGCACAACACAGATGTAAGTAATACTGCATTCACGTTTTGTTTTTACACCGGACAAATCAAAGCAGTAACACGTGTAATTCAAACCACATGCCCTTCGCGAACAAACAATATGCTGACGATTCTCAAAGCACATGCATCGTACACTACATAACATGGTTTCATCATCAGGACCATTTGAACATTGACAGGAATGCTCACCAGCACAAAAAAGAAAAGGAAATATAACCAATAGGCATAAAGTACCATCTTCTGAAAGTGGGCGTCCAGTAGGTCGGTTCTGCTTTGAGCTTTTCAATACCCAACCGCGGCCATTTCCGGCGTTTGTTTTGCACGGCCACCAGAAGAACATGCCGCTGCCTTTAGAAAAACTCCCCACTGAGCAGCCTGATGCCATTTTTCTACTTTGGCCAAGGCCTCCTTTCTAGACAACGCACCAATCTGGCCAATATTTTTAGCTTGACTGACTCACCAGTCACCCAACCACTTCCACGCAAACCAGCTGGCGCCTATATAACCGTGCGCCAGCTAAACGCCCCCATTCAACACCGACCAGCACGCACGATCTAGCAAGGTTGAAATTTCTATACACTTGGCTGTGAAGGAAAGTGTGGGAGAGAAAGCAGAGGAGTGAGAGCTCGCCGGCGCCCGGCCATGGCGTCCTACGACAAGGCCATGGAGTCGTACAAGAAGGCCGTCACCACGGCGGCATCCCTCGCCGCGTCGGCCATGCTGGTGCGGGGCGTCGTCAACGAGCTGGTGCCGTACGAGGTGCGCGACCTGCTCTTCTCCGGCATGGGCTACCTCCGCTCGCACATGTCCTCCCAGCACACCATCATCATCGAGGAGACCGAGGGGTGGACCAACAACCAGCTCTACGACGCCGCGCGGGCGTACCTCGCCACGCGGATCAACACCGACATGCAGCGCCTCCGGGTCAGCCGCGTCGACGAGACCAAGAGCATGATGTTCAGCATGGAGGAGGGTGAGGAGATGGCAGACGTCCATGAAGGCACCGAGTTCAAGTGGCGCCTTGTCTGCCGAGACAACTCCAGCGCAAGCAGCAGCAATGGCAACGGCCGTGGCGGCAACGGCAATTTCAAGCTTGAGGTCCGGTCCTTCGAGATGAGCTTCCACAGGAAGCACAAGGACAAAGCCCTCACCTCCTACCTTCCTCACATCCTCGCCATGGCCAAGAAAATCAAGGAGCAGAACAGGACGCTCAAGATCTACATGAACGAAGGTGAGTCATGGTTTGCCATTGATCTCCACCACCCGTCAACCTTCAGCACACTTGCCATGGATCACAAGCTCAAGCAGTCAGTCATGAATGATCTCGAGAGGTTTGTCAAGAGAAAGGAATACTACAAGAAGATTGGCAAGGCCTGGAAACGAGGGTACCTGCTGTATGGCCCCCCTGGGACTGGCAAGTCCAGCATGATTGCAGCAATGGCCAATTACCTCAAGTTTGATGTATATGATCTTGAGCTGACTGAGGTCAACTGGAACTCGACGCTACGGAGGTTGCTCATCGGAATGACAAACCGGTCAATTCTTGTCATTGAGGACATCGACTGTACTGTCGAGCTGCAACAACGAGATGAAGGTCAAGAGGGTACCAAATCCAACCCTTCAGAGGACAAGGTTAGACAAACACTTGCAATGATACTCCCCTTGCATTTCTCAGTTCCTTAGCTTTCTTTCCATTCTGATGTGTGCTATGTCGAACAGGTAACACTATCTGGGCTACTCAACTTTGTCGACGGACTTTGGTCAACAAGTGGGGAGGAGAGAATAATTATCTTCACAACAAACTACAAGGAGAGGCTTGATCCTGCGCTTCTGCGGCCTGGCAGGATGGACATGCATATCCACATGGGGTACTGCTGCCCAGAGTCGTTTAGAATCCTGGCCTCCAACTACCATTCTATAGATCATCATGCTACATACCCAGAGATAGAAGAGTTGATTAAGGAGGTCATGGTAACTCCAGCGGAGGTAGCGGAGGTGCTCATGAGGAATGAAGAGACAGACATTGCACTTGAAGGTCTTATCCAGTTCCTCAAGAGAAAGAAGGATGGTGCCAAGGATGGCAAAGCAGAAAATGTGGACCAGGCGGTGAACGAGGATGAACAAGAGAAAGAGATGATGATGAAAAGTGATGTCCCAGACAATCAAAATCATCAAGATAAGAGCAAAGAGTGATATGTATACAGTGTGAATATCATACAGTTAGTGCCAGAAACGTAATGTATCGTTTTGCTATAATAAGAGATCATTTTTGGAACAATAAGGTAGTCTGGTGTTGTGAATTGTGATACTATATTGGTGCACACAAGCCCGGTTATGAACTGATTATCTGTAGCTATTTCAATGCACAAATACTCTTCAATATAAGCAGTCTACAATGTTCAAATAATCAATGCGCTCAAGACTCAGACCTAATGTTTTTAGAGGAAACTTGCATACCATTGCTTCTAATAACACATTACAATTCAGTCTTCAGTAGAAGTATTCACCTCATTTTCTTCTCGTAGGTCATACTCAACAATTAGACCAAGATTGTCAACGAACTTGTGATACACCTGGCAACCTGCGCACTGCATGTGGTGTGCATGTTAGAGAATAATGTACAGCATATGCATATCTCAGAAAGCAATTGAGCATATCGATATAGTCTTGTCTCATATTAAAAAAAAGAATGCAGTAGGAAAATAAGTTTTGTACTTATATAAGCAAAGCTGCTGGCTGAACGGGGGAAATAAACGCACTAAACAATTTACCTGAAGAAAAACTGTTCCTCTTTCATAGGCCACCCTGTTTATCAAACGCTTTGTCCTTGCTTCACATTTATTACATGTAAACTCAACAAGCAAGCTTCTTCTAGGAAGATTTATATCAAACGTTGCATCCTGCAATATCACATGAGAAATGTGTATTTTGTATTAATTTTCTGGCCTACCGATTAATCCGTAGTACGATGCTTGAATTTCAATGATACATGAATGGTGATAAATAATAAAACAATATTCAATCAAAATTATCACTATTTCAAAATGACACAACCACCATAGAGAACAAAAACCAAGTTAATTCTGTTCAATTAGTCTCATTAGTGTAGCAAGAAATGCGGGTTTTCATACATGATATAATAGCATATCGGTCCACATGATACAAAGACAAATATCTGCCTCACTAAGTTTTCAGTCTACCAAATTCGAAACCTATGTTTTGTGTTATCTTTTGAAGGCCACATAGCTGTCAGTGTTATGTGGGGACTGGCGTAGTCCATCCATTTAAAATTCCTTAAGATACAAGACTATAAGAATGAAACAGGTACAAGTTATGCATTTCTATTTGAACTGGAATGGGATTGCACAGGCGTATTGAAGTAGTGATCTTTCTCACAAAAAAGGCAGAACCTATGCATAAAAATGACTGATGGCAGGCCACGCCTTATTCTGATAATCTCGCGAGCTCAAATTTGATAACCACGGTTAGTAGCCTAAACCAACACACCGGATTGAACATCACCCATTATTCCAAGTAGTGGGTTTGCAATGTATTGCACAACTGTTGCCCCTTGTGACTTTGAGTTGATACCAGGTAAACACACGGATGGTGCTATACTGCTATGCATCTCTATGTTATTACAAAATATATCGCCAATCTGATTTTCAGGTCCAAAGTTAGTAATTCATTAACTACTACTGGAGTACTGGTATATATTTCAAGCAGTTAACTAGTTCATACTGTTGCTGGCTGCGTATCAAATCCATAATTTCGGAATCGCGTACTTCTACTAAAGCTAGCAATACACTGACCACCACGAGAAAAGAAGACAGGCAGCACTCAAATGAGTCCATCTGATTTTCAGGTCCAAAGTTAGTAATTCACTAACTACTACTGGTATATATATATTTCAGGCAGCTAACTAGTTCACTCTGTTGCTGTCTCCATAATGAAATCCATAATTTCAGAATCGCGTATTGCTACTAAAACTAGCAATTCACTGACCACCACGAGAAAAGAAGACAGGCAGCACCCAAATCAGTCCATCGAACAATATGAGAAGACAAAAGGCAGGGGAAGGGAGAGGGAGCTCGGTAGCTCACCGCCGGAGACGCCGCCGAGGCGTCCGGGTCAACCTTATCGGAGCACGCAGAGGCATACAGCCTCCTACGGCGGTAAGAAACCCTCAGGCTGCAAGGGGAGCACAGACGCTTTGTTAGCTCCGGCATCGCCGGGCTGAATACGACACGAGAAGAAGATAGTACGGAGCGTACCCCGGAGCCGGCGCCCTGGGCCTGCCGTTGGAGGAGGCGAGGGAAACGCGGGACGGGGGCGAGCGACGGAGTAAGGGGCTAGCCGGGAACGACAGCGCCGCGGCAGCCGAGCAGCCATACGCCGTCGTCGTCGCCATCGGCCGGTGGCTACTGGATTGACGAATCCTCTTCTCTGCGGCTCCTCCTCGTGCTATACAATGGAGGCCCAGTTATGGCCTGCGGCCCATTTAAGTGTTTCCACGCCCACGGTTAAAATTGCAAGTGGGATGGGATTTTCCATCAGTCCCGCTCCCGCCTCCCATCCCACTATAAATAGTCACTTTATCCCACTAATAAATCCTACTAATCCCGTACGGACTAAATGGGATGATCCCGTCTAAGCCGAAGACAGCCCACGGATCCCGTCCTGAGTTTCTTCGCGTTAGGTGTGTCATCGTCGCACTGCATGCACGCCGGCTTTTAACAGCGCTAAAATCTTTGCCCGGCCGGCCTGTGCGCGCATTATTAATTTACCGGCTGGCGTGGATGAGTTGTTTTGCAACCTCGACCGATCGATTCTAGCACGACTTTTTTTTTGGACAGCTTCGATTCTAGCACAACTTGATTAATTACCGGGTGGCGTATGTACGAGCGAGCGTTGTCGTGATCCAGTGTTTCAGTTGTTTTCCAAACCGTCTAATCTAAGCGGGATTTTTTTTTTTTTTTGACACTGTAATCCGCTCTTTATTCATAAGATAAAAACAAGTTACAAGTAGCGCCTATCCTCCGCTGAAAGTGGAGATATTTCTTCGGGTCCGCCCGCGTCTAGCGTTTTGAGTTGGCCCGGCTACACTTCTTCAGTTTTTTGATTTTTTAATTTTATTATTTCGTTTTGAAAAAAATTCAAAACAGCATTAGAATAAATTTAAAATTTGAACAAATTTTAAGTTGGAACAAATTTAGAATCTGACACATTTTGAATTTGAACAAAAATTAAATTTAAACAAAATTTCAAAGAACAAATTACAAATTTGAACAAAATTCAAAAATGGAACAAATTTTGAATTGGAGCAAATTTTGAAAATTGGAAATTTTTTCAAAATTGGAATAAATTTCGAAAATGGAACAAATTACAAATTGGAATGAATTTTGTAATTGGAACAAAATTCAAAAATGGAACAAATTACGAATTTGAACAAATGTCAAAGAACCAATTACAAATTTGAACAAATTTCGAAAATGGAACAAATTTTGAACAAATTTCGAAATTATAATAAATTTTAAAAATGGAACAAAATACGAATTGGAACAAATTTCGAAATTGGAACAAATTTCGAAAATGGAACAACTTTCAAATTGTAACAAATTATGAATTGGAAGGAATTTCTAATTTGAATTTTTTTTCAAATTTAAACAAATTCCAAAATCTAAACATATTAAAATTTGACCGTTCCGAAAATTATAACAGGAAAGATGAAATAAAACAGAAAAGAAATAAGGAAAACAAAATAAGAAAGCAAAAAAAAGGAAAAAGAAAAACATAAAAAAAACGAGGGTACTAGGCCTCGGCCCATACGGGGGGTGAGCTGGTTTCTCTGTGCGGCATCCCGGATCGGGGCGGCAACAAGCGGTGAGTAGGATTTCACCGGCGAATCCTACTCCACCCAGGGTGGCGCCTACGCCGTGCCGCACACCCCGCGCAGGTGTGGGCCGCCCGGTTTGAGAGATTTATACAAAGCAACCAAAGCAACAAAACAAAGCGATTTGAGAGGAAGCATATGACTGGAGGATAAGATCGCCGCCCACCTCGCCGGAGACGGTGACGACGCGGCTAGCCACGGCATTGCCAGCGAAGGTGAGGCGAGGACCTCGCAGAGACAGGGACGGTGCGGCTGGCCGCGACGTCGCTGGCGGAGGCGAGGAAGAAACCCTTAGGGTTGTGGGGTGCGATGGTCTTAGGACTAGGGGGTCACCGACGACAAACTTAGGGTTAGGGTGTGGTGGGTTCTCACCGGCGATGGAGAAGGGAGGTTAGAGGGATGGTCGGCTAGGAAGCGGCGGACCGGCGGAGGAGGCAGCTCGGGCAGGGTGGGTTGGCGAGGTGGTGCGGTGTGACGCTGGCCACAGGTGGTAGAAGGTGGCGGGTCAGCCGGCGGCGGGAGGGGCGGGTCTCTGGTGTGTGGTCGGAGGAAGAAGACGATTAGGAGGATGAAGCAATATCGTGGGCCTAACCCATTAGCGGCTTTTCCAGCATGTTGTAGGCGCCGACCACGTTGGAGCATAGGCACTCCCCTTTTTCGCTGTGGCACTCTATTGTTCCTTGATGAGGACATCCCTACTACATAGCCATCTCCACCTATTATTGATGATCCTATTGTTGCTGATCAAGATAAGTCCAATGACAAGATTAGGATTGGACCAATTACTCGAGCCCGTGCTAAGTTGTTACAACAGCAGGTGAACTCACTCCTTGCTGAATCTGATATTTATTGTAATGAGAATTTTATACTGCCTAAGTCTTTGTTCATATGTATGATCAGGTTCATTGGAGAAGAAGGGGTTCGAGGGAGCGAGGACATGCAGCACATGGAGCACGACGTGGTGATCAAGCAAGAGAGTGCAAGGGAGGAGAGGGAGGCCGACGCCACAAGCATGGAGGACATCACCACGTGAAGGAGATCAAGTCTGGATGAGCACGAGCATGTGATGGCGCACTAGGACTGCCTGCGACACGATGTCTACACGTCTAAGGCGCGCTACACACTTGGCCTGCGTGCTAAAATTAGGCCGAACCCATATATGAGTCGGTATGTACCCGTTTGAGTCGAACCGAGTCAGTTTGGGCCCAAACCAGACATGTTTTGGGCCAGTTCTTTGCTGAGGACGCCCGGCCACCTATAAGTAGCCCTGGGCGCCCCCTCAATTAGGGTTAGACCACGTTTAGACTACAGATTACTTCGTTGAACTGCTGTAAGCATTCATCTGAATTCCTCCGCACCAATTCATCTGGATTTGGTGATATACTGCTGCAAGTTTAGTGTGATCTGTTATTCCATTGGGAATCAGTAGATTGCAAAGTACCGTTTCGTGGTCGACGGCTACGTGCGCAAGTGTGTGGAGTCGTGAATATCCTACAGGGTTTGAGAGCTGTTGCATTGGCATCAGGGTTCAAGCGAGGAGAGTTCATCGGTGACACCAAATTATCCCCGGCAATCATCCGCTGCCATCATCACCATCGCATCGCTCACGAGAAGATCGGGCCACCCCATATCATCTTGGTATCAGATTTCCACGGTTTACTCGGTGAGCATCCACAAATTCATCCCTACAATTCGTTTTTGTTTTCAGTCCTATCCAGAAAAAGCCAAAAAAAATTAGGGTTCTTAGCTTTGCCATAGCCTAGATTGCACCGTTTTGAGTTTTAGTCGCTGATCGTCTGTTTCGCGTATCTTTTCTTTCAATTCGTAGGAGTCTAGGGTCCTCGATCTTTTCTGCAACTTAGTTTCAAGTTTAGATCTTGTTTGGAGTATCTTTGATCGTCTATCTTTTTCCTTGGTTCGTACGAGCTGTTCTTCACGCTACAGCCCTGCAGATCCGATCGATATCAGTAAAAAAATTGAAGCGAGATCAACCGGGGCTGCTAGATCTGATCGCTACTGACCAGACACAAAAAAAGGGGACGTGCCTGCACACGCGCACCTATAAAAAAAAGACAAACTACTTTGTCCGTTTCGCGTCGCCGTCGCGCTGCCGTGCGTTTCCGGCGTCGTATATCTCTGCCGCGACACGTTTTTTGTCGATTTCTCTACCGCGACAGCGTGTTACCACTGTGTCCACATAGCGTCCCTTCTACACGATTTTGATCGCTTTAGCTACAGCCTGTCTACAACATCGTGTTAGGCGCTTACCCATACGAGACTAGCTATTTCGTGCTTATCAGGCTGCTGCCGTGTGCGCAATCTTGTGCCTGTTCGTCGAGCCAGTGCTAGCGTCTCTCTTGTGCATTGCAACACGAGCTACTGTGCGTTGTCACTTATATCTCTTGAGCTCTTTTTCAGAGTTGCTTTGCCTCGCTTATCTCCACCGTGTGTGTTTCGTGGGTCTTGTCATACGATCAGTACTAGGACTTATTTGCGGTGTATTTAGGATACCATACCTACAGCTCCACCATATATTCCTAGTTTGTCGTGTGATCGCTCTTATACCATCGGTATTCACTTCATCACATCCGTGCACGAGCCTGATACTTTGTTCTGGTACGTACTACTATTCACTTTGGAACGGTAAGATTACCTTTTCTTGTCAGTTTTTGAGTGAGTTGTGAGAGGCACCACACGTTTTTGATTTCGTGCACTAATCTACTAATCATGTCTACTAGTGGTTATGATGTGATGCAGGAAAAAGATGGGGATACACCGGTGGTTTGGACAGACTTTGTGGGACTGCGCACTCATCTGGAGGGGGTGTTGGATCGTTCTACTGCTGACGTTGTGACTACACATCAGCAACTCCAGTTCAAAGTGCAAGGCACCGCAGATACTGTTCAAGCTATGCAAGCTCAGTTCACTACTTTCCAGCACAACATTGATCAGTTGAACCAATCCCTAGCAGAGCTGCGTCGACCCATGGTACCACCGCCTGTGTAGCCTGCTGCTGACTTTGCTGATAATGACAGTGTCCATGACAATGCCAATCTACTAGGCCCCAATGCTCGTGGGCGTGGTCTTGGACAACATGGTCGGCCCCCACATGGCCTTGGTGCCCGACGTGTAATACCTGCTGAGGATGATTTTCTAGGGAAGCCAAAGTTCTCGATACCCAGATTTGATGGTGAAGGTGATGTGGAGGATTACCTCACTTGGGAGCTCAAGATCGACAACCTGTGTGAAAGGACATTTGTCAGTTTCTACTTTTTTGATTTACAATGACATGACTATGTTTTGTGTGAACTAATATTTGAAATGTATGCATACAAGTTTAAGTTCACAGGTGAAGGGGTTTTCATGCACAAAAAGAAAGATGGTGGAATCGCCTGCCAAAAGTGGGCTAGTTCGGCCCAGAGGCCGGTCCCCTGGCCGGACCATCCGGCGGCAGACCGGGCCAGTCCGGCGGAGCCGCCGCACTGCTATTCTGAACCGACTTTTGGCGGGCCACCAGATCCGCCCGGTGAGCCGCCGGACTCCCGGCGAGATGTCCGGTCCCGCCGGACCTACCGCCGGAGCGTCCGGCCCAGAGGCCGGCGGCGCCGAACTTATCGCCGGACTACAGCTCGAGCAGCCTCCAACGGCCAGATTTCCACCCACCTATAAATAACCCTTCTTCCAGCTGGGGTAGGGTCAGAACTTCACCAACCATTGTTCATCCTTGAAGCTCTCACCTACCCCCATTGCAAAAACACCAAATTCCATAGATCTCCCCTTCTAGCCAACCAAAGCTCTTGATCTTTGGAGGATTGAAGGAGGAGGCACCGATCTACATCTTCACCGAAGGAATTTCATTTCCCCCTCCATTTGCTTGGAGGATTTGCACCTAGGGGATCTTGTGACCCTAGGTGTTGTAATTGGTTGATTAACTCATCTTTGTGGTGATTCTTGCCTCCGTGGCTTTCTTGGGAGCCTCCAATTGAGTTGTGGAGTTGTGCCCCAAGCTCCGTGTAAGGGATTCATGGTTCCCCCAATACCACCGCTTAGTGGAAACGAGCTAGCCTCTGTGGCTTGCTCACCGGAGAACAAGGTGAGCCTTTGTGGCGTTGGTCGACTCCGTGTCACCACACCTCTCCAACGTAGACGTACTTCCCCTCAAAAGGAAGGAACTACGGGAATACATCCTTGTGTCTCCGGTCTCCACTCTTCGGTTATTTCTTTCCCTTACTTGTATCTTGCTAGTTACTTGTTTACTTGCATGCTTGCCACTCATAGGAAATGCACCTAGTTGCACATCTAGTGAATTTACTTTGTGTCAAGCCTTAAATTTGAAAAAGTTTAAAAATTGACTTAGCGCCTATTCACCCCCCCCCTCTAGTCGCCCGTACCGATCCTTTCAATTGGTATCAGAGCCTAGTGCTCTTTGATTGGGCTTAACCGCCTAAGAGGTTATGGGCGAAGAGGAGCCCACCACTAAGGCGGATCTTAATAGTATAATGACACGTATGGATGCTATGATGGCAGCCATGGAAAGCCAAAAATCTCTACTTGATGCTCTCACTAGTGGAACATCTAGTACCACTCCACCAACCCCGGTTGACACCCCGGATAAGGATAAGCCATCCATAAACGAGGATGATCCAGACAAGGATGGGGATGAGAACAACGATGACCCACCCAAGAAAGATGACACCTCTCGGGGACATAGCACGGAAATTCCACATCCTATGAGCTATGTCTCCGGAAGACACCTTCAAATGCCACACCTTGCTTCTTGCGGCCCACCGCCACCACTTGATGCTTCTAGCTTTGCCAATTGGCAAGATAACATGCGCTCTCACATAAACTTTGTGTCTATTGAGCTTTGGAGGATCATTGAGCAGGGTTTTCATCCAACTTCCAAGGACTTGACCAACTTGCTTCCTTGGGAACAAATCGACAAGCAACTCAATGCCTCCGCCTTGCATCTCATTCACATGTCTCTTACCGAGAAGGACAAGGCTTTCGTCCGCAACATCACCTCCGCCAAGGAAGCTTGGGATGTTCTCACCAACCTCTTCATTGGGAATGAGAGCATTCAAGAATCCAAGTTTGACGAAGCCTCCAATGAAGCGGACAACTTCGCCATGTTTGATGGTGAAACTCCCGAAGAACTCCATAGGCGTCTCTCATCACTTCAAGTGAAGCTAACGGACCTTGGTTCCTCCCAATGTGATTGGAGGTGGATGAAGAGGAAGTTCATTCAAGCTCTCTTGCCCTTCCACAAGGAGACCGTGAACTCTATCAAGGGAAATGCAAATTTCCGAAAGATGTCCGCTCATGACATTTTGCAAGAGATGATGGCAAGAAAGATCTCCGAGAAGAATGCGGATGATGCTCTAGCTCGTGCACGTGGTGTGCATGCTCCCAACCTTGCTTTGAAGGCCAAAGCCACCTATCATGAAGAAGAAAGCTTGTTGGAACAGGAAGAAGTAATGGGTGGAAGCCCCGAGGACATGAAGTATGCTCATGCCGAGCACATGGCACTTGCTCAAAGGGCATTCATGAAGAAGTGGAAGTCATCTAGCCCCTCCAAGCCCAAGGCTACAAGTAGAGTGAGGACTTGCTACAATTGTGGTAACACTAACCACTTCATTGCGGAGTGTCCTTATGAAAGAGTTGAAGATCACAATGGAAGGCTTGTCCGCAAGGAAATGAAGTCCAAGTCTTACCCTAGAAACTCCGACAAGAAGAGAGTCCTCCCAACTCACGCTTTGATAACTCAAGAAGAGTACCTCTCCGGGGATGATGCAAGTGATAATGAGGAAATAGGAAGGGTCGTGCTACTCCAAGTTGATGTGGGAGCAAACTGTCCTTGTGCGTGGTGAATGACCAGCCCGTTGGGAACCCCAAGAGGAAGGTATGATGAGTGTAGCAGCAAGTTTTCCCTCAATTAAGAAACCAAGGTTTATCGAACAGGAGAAGGGAGATGATGACGACTGAAGGTGTTGTGGAACCTGCACACACACAAACAAATACTTTGTTCCCAACTTGCGATGAGGTTGTCAATCTCACCGGTTTGCTTGAAACAAAGGTTATGAGTGTATCGAGTGGAAAACAGTAGAGTATGCGAGTAAAGTAAACAGTGCGGGAAAAGTAAACAGGTGATTGCAATATGATTAAAATAGGACCGGGTTCCACAGTTCACTAGTGGTGTCTCTCCATAGATAAAATAACATGCTGGGTAAACAAATTACAGTTGGGCAATTGATAGAATAAAGATAACGTGATATGTCAAGAAGATCACTATGAGATTTACTCTGGGCATTACAACAAAATACATAGACCGCCATCCAACTGCATCTATGACTAATAATCCACTCCCGGGGATATCATCCGAACACCCTAGAAGTATTAAGTTGCGAACAACAGATAATTGCATTAAGCAAAGTGTGTAATGTAAACAAAGCATATGCCCTTGAGCATATGAATGTTGTTTTCTCCCTAGTAGCAACAGCACATCTACCACCTTAGAGGTTTCTGTCACTCCCCCAGGTGAAATAGAGACATGAACCCACTATCGAGCATAAATACCCCCTCTTGGAGTCACTAGCAACTACTCGGCCAAGATAGCTACTAACAACGGAGAGCATGCAAGATCATAAACAACATAGAGATAACAAAAGATATAATTCAGTACAGCAACTTAATCATAAACACCAATATTCATCGGATCCCAACAAACCAACATCATAGAATTACATAACGGTGATCTCAATCATGTATGGCAGCTCATGAGATCTAAACATGAAGCACATGGTGGAGAAGACAACCATCTAGCTACTGCTATGGACCCATAGTCCAAGGTAGACTACTCACTCATCGCTCCGGAGGCAAGCATGGCGATGAAGAAGACCTCCGGTGACGATTCCCCTCTCCGGCAGGGTGCCGGGAAGAGCTTCTGGACCCTCCCGATCTTCGGGTCGACGGCGGCGGCGGATCGCGATGTATTCTGGAAAACTGATCGGGCCCTTAGGTTTTTCTCGTCGGGGGGTCTTTATAGGCGAAGGGGCGATGTCAGAGGAGGGACCAGGCCCCCTCACACAGGGGTGGCGCGGCCAGGGGCCTGGCCGCGCCGCCTGTGCGTGTGGGGCCCACGTGGCCCTCCTCCGTCTCTTCTTTGGATGTCTGGAAGCTTCCCCGTGATATAAGTCTTCAGGAACTTGTTTCGTCCAATTCTGAGAATATTTCCTGTGTATCACTTCTGAAACACAAAAACAGCAGAAAATAGGAAACTGGCACTGTGGCACTTCGTTAATAGGTTAGTTCCGGAAAATGTATAAAAGTGCCACTAAGTGTAACGAAACAATAGGCAAATGGTGTAAAAACAAGCATGGAGCATCAAAAATTATAGATACGTTTGAGACGTATCAAGCATCCCCAAGCTTAACTCCTGCTCGTCCTCGAGTAGGTAAGTGATAACAAAGAATAATTTTTGAGGTGACATGCACCTACACAATCTTGATCATATATGCAAGCATTGGTGAGCTGGGATCAATAGAACTTAAAACATGGGCATGAAAGATATAATCATGACAATAAGAACTTAGCAACCATGTTGTAAACATGTAAATGAACACAAACAAAAGATCATGATAATGAAACAATGAAAGTCAAACGTGTGTTCAAATCATAAGGAAAAACATACAAATGGTTTTCAGCTTGTCCTTCAAAGAGAGCAAAACATAAATGCATAGGACACCTTCAAGGTTTAAGAGGGCGACTAGATACAAATAATTTAAGAACAAGTGAAACCAACAATATGAATCAATCAATGAACTTTGGGACAATGCATATCACACTAAGAATGACAACTATGCTCTCTTAATGGTGCATAAAGAAAGAAGGTGGTGACTCAACATAAAAGTAAAAGAAAGGCCCTTCGCAGAGGGAAGCAGTGATTTAAACATGTGCTAGAGCTTTTCATTTGTAAAACAGAGAGATAAAACTTGATTTTGAGAGGTGGTTGTCTTTGTCAACGACTGGCAATGGGGTTCTTACTATCTTCCATACAAAAATAAAGCAAGTTTTTGAGAGAGAGATTGGCACTCTTGTGCTCTTTTTATAAAACTTGGCACTCCTCCCCACCTTTTCCTTTCACATACCATGGCTAACCGATTCCATCGGGTGCCCACCAACATTCACATTCTTTGGAGGAGTGCCTTTTTTCTTTCTTTTTTTTCTTTTTTTTTCTTTTTGGAATAAGCAATATGGAAGATAGCAAATCCGGCCACTACGTCCCCATGAGCTGAAAACAGTGTCACAAAACGAGAAGTGTTTTGAAGGTTTTTGAAAGGTAGCACACGAAAATTTTACTTTGGAATGGCTTATAAATACCATGCATAGGAATTTATAGTGGACACAATGGCAAACTTGGCTTTTAGGAGTTGGATGCACGAGTAGAGCTCATACTCAGTACAAGGCGAGGGCTAGCAAAAGACTGGGAGCGACCAACTAAGAGAGCATTAATGGCCATAAGCATGCAAAGCGACAAAGCGACATTATAAGAAGCATACGATGGCATCAAAAGTCAAAAACTAAATGATCATGAAGGCTAATGGCGACTTTGTAAGAGTCTAACATGTGTGAGCATGCGCCAAGTCAACCCAAATAAAGCATCAAGGAGAAAACCAAAATAATGCTTCCATACAATAAAAACAACGCATGATTTTTTCAAAGGCTCATTAAGCAATCTCAGTTATTTGAGACAAGTCATGCTACAGCAAAACCACTAAGCATACTATCAAAAAGACATCAAGCATGACATGAAAAAGCCTAAGCCGCAGTCTACACAAGCTCCTTCTTGTACCACTATTTTGCACAAAGCTTTTTCTCTTTTCCAACACCATTTGAAATTTTTATAAACACCTCTTTTGATGAAAACCAATAAAGATCAGAGGCAAAAATACACCTTGATGAAAAGATATGACAAGATCTGAACGCAAATCAAGGCGAAAACGAAAACCAAAAGCAGTAGCGGAAAAAGTAGAACGCTTGATTTTTAATAAGAGTGAAAACTAGAGCGTTCTTTGCAAATGAAAACGAGTACATCTCCTCCAAAGGAAATTTGTTGGGGTCCAACCATTTATTGCAGCAAACAAACAAACTAAACCAACTAAGAAAACTAAAACAACTGACGCTCCAAGAAAAACACATAGTGCATGAAGCAATAAAAATATAGTGTTTTGAAAGGTGACCTGATTTTTGCCGATGAAGAAGGGGTGCCTCGGGGGCATCCCCAAGTTTTGACGCTTGTACTTCTTGGATATTTCTTGGGGTGATGCATGGGCATCCCCAAGCTTGAGCTTTTGTCCATTCTTCAACTCATCTCATCATTCTCCAATCCCTACACTTGAAAACTTCCTTCATACAAAACTAAACACAATTCTATTAGCAACATTAGTGTAAGCATAAAATATATTCAACCTCTTTTAGCTTCAGGTTTCAACCCAAAACCACCACATATAAAGTATATACTACTGTAACAACTTCCACAAGAGTTCCATGATCAAAAAGAACTCAAAAGAAAGCGATAAAGTGGCAAAAACAAATATTGGCAGAAATCTGTCAAAACTGGACAGCTGACAAAGGACGAATTTTTGAGGGATTTTCCGTTGCTCAAATCAAAAAGTGTTCAACTAAGAAAAGTTTGGATATAACCTGGGGCATATGCCCAAGAAATCGCAGGTCCAAAAGATATACAGAGCATTTTCACAAATTTTTACGGTGCAGCACCAAAAACAGTTTCAGGACAGCAACATCCCCAAATCTTTACCTCACTCAAATTAGAGGCTTCTCTTGGCACAAAAACGAAATAAACAAGATAAGGAGCGGTCATTACAGTAGTAATGACTTCCAAGACTCAAATAAAAGAAAAAGTACTGAAAAGTAAACAATGAGTTATCTCCCAAGAGTGCTTTTCTTTAACGCCTTTGAGCTAGGCGCAGAAAATTGCGAATCAAGTACCTTCAGAAGAAGCATTAAGATCAACAGAAGAGGTCTTGTCAATAAGGCATTGTATTTCATCAACATAAGTTTTTGAAGACCCTTGGTGATCATGCTTTGGTACACTATTCTCATCAAAAAGATTTTCAGGACAAATCCAGGCAAAATTGTTTTCGAAAGCATCATTCAATCCCAAAAGCTTGCAAGGTATAGGTATTTCGGCCTCTTTATCATCTGTACTAATAACATTTATAGGAGAACCGAGTTTATTAAAACGTTTAAGAACCTTCCTAGCTTCAACAACGACATCCTTAAATTCTAGGCGCAGAGTTTCCAAGATAAAAGCTTTCTTTTCGGGATCCTCCATTTCATGAAGCTTAAGGAACATGTATTGCATAGAAGAATTAAGACTAGCAAACCTAGCTTCTAACATGTGAACTAAATGAGCAGAAGCAACTTCATAACTAGGGGCTAACTCAACCAAAGACTTTTCCTCAACTTCCTTATGCATACTAATGTGATTAAAGAACTCCTCAATGTTACTTTTGCCAATAATGGAACCACTCCCTACAGAGAGGTCCTCTAGAACGAACTCAGGGATCAACATGATAAACTAAAGTAAATAAATAACAACTACCAAGGATTCTAATTTTTTTGGGTTTTTGATATAAAAAGCAATGCAGGTAAAATAAAATAAAGTAAAGCAAAACAAATAACAAAGTAAAGAATGTGTGTGCGAAGAACTCCCCTCGCAGAAGTCTTCTCTCTTCCCCGGCAATGGCGCCAGAAAAATAGCTGCTACTCCAAGTTGATGTGGGAGCAAACTGTCCTTGTGCGTGGTGAATGACCAGCCCGTTGGGAACCCCAAGAGGAAGGTACGATGAGTGTAGCAGCAAGTTTTCCCTCAATTAAGAAACCAAGGTTTATCGAACAGGAGAAGGGAGACGATGACGACTAAAGGTATTGTGGAACCTGCACACACACAAACAAATACTTTGTTCCCAACTTGCGATGAGGTTGTCAATCTCACCGGTTTGCTTGAAACAAAGGTTATGAGTGTATCGAGTGGAAAATAGTAGAGTATGCGAGTAAAGTAAACAGTGCGGGAAAAGTAAACAGGTGATTGCAATATGATTAAAATAGGACCGGGGTCCACAGTTCACTAGTGGTGTCTCTCCATAGATAAAATAACATGCTGGGTAAACAAATTATAGTTGGGCAATTGATAGAATAAAGATAACGTGATATGTCAAGAAGATCACTATGAGATTTACTCTGGGCATTACAACAAAATACATAGACCGCCATCCAACTACATCTATGACTAATAATCCACTCCCAGGGATATCATCCGAACACCCTAGAAGTATTAAGTTGCGAACAACAGATAATTGCATTAAGCAAAGTGTGTAATGTAAACAAAGCATATGCCCTTGAGCATATGAATGTTGTTTTCTCCCTAGTAGCAACAGCACATCTACCACCTTAGAGGTTTCTGTCACTCCCCCAGGTGAAATAGAGACATGAACCCACTATCGAGCATAAATACCCCCTCTTGGAGTCACTAGCAACTACTCGGCCAAGATAGCTACTAACAACGGAGAGCATGCAAGATCATAAACAACATAGAGATAACAAAAGATATAATTCAGTACAGCAACTTAATCATAAACACCAATATTCATCGGATCCCAACAAACCAACATCATAGAATTACATAACGGTGATCTCAATCATGTATGGCAGCTCATGAGATCTAAACATGAAGCACATGGTGGAGAAGACAACCATCTAGCTACTGCTATGGACCCATAGTCCAAGGTAGACTACTCACTCATCGCTCCGGAGGCAAGCATGGCGATGAAGAAGACCTCCGGTGGCGATTCCCCTCTCCGGCAGGGTGCCGGGAAGAGCTTCTGGACCCTCCCGATCTTCGGGTCGACGGCGGCGGCGGATCGCGATGTATTCTGGAAAACTGATCGGGCCCTTAGGTTTTTCTCGTCGGGGGGTCTTTATAGGCGAAGGGGCGATGTCAGAGGAGGGACCAGGCCCCCTCACACAGGGGTGGCGCGGCCAGGGGCCTGGCCGCGCCGCCTGTGCGTGTGGGGCCCACGTGGCCCTCCTCCATCTCTTCTTTGGATGTCTGGAAGCTTCCCCATGATATAAGTCTTCAGGAACTTGTTTCGTCCAATTCCGAGAATATTTCCTGTGTATCACTTCTGAAACACAAAAACAGCAGAAAACAGGAAACTGGCACTGTGGCACTTCGTTAATAGGTTAGTTCCGGAAAATGTATAAAAGTGCCACTAAGTGTAACGAAACAATAGGCAAATGGTGTAAAAACAAGCATGGAGCATCAAAAATTATAGATACGTTTGAGACGTATCAGGCCGCCATCGCCATTGCCCAACCTACCCCCTCATCATCCCTATTCGCTTCCGCAAATGAATCAAAGCGCACCAACCACAATGCGACTTGTCTCATAGCTCACGCTACAAAGGTATCACCTCCTCTCACACCCATCATACCTAAAAGCCTATCTTTGATGGATTGTGTTGAACAAGTTGGTGATAATGATGATCTAAATGAAATGGACATTTTCATGTCAACCTTGCATGGGGAGACCAAAGCTCGCTTTGAGATTCTCCTAGATCAATGTAATGAAGCCATCCAAATAAATGATAAAAATGATGAACGCATTTTCGAGCTTGAGGGGCATGCTCGTGACTATGCCGATGAAATTGCTTCTCTTACTCAATATCTTGAGGAAGAGCATGACCTAAGGGTGTCACTTGAGACATCCATGTTGGGTCTTGAAGAATCTCACAATTTGGATATTGTTAAACTTAAAAGTGATCGTGATATTGCTCAATCCGTTGCTAATGAACTTAGGTTGCAAAATGAGAAACTAAATCTTATAATTGCTAATGAAGCAACCAAGTCTCTTTCTAGGACATTTGTTGCAAGTTCATGCTCAACTAACCCCTCTTGTGAGAAAGTCCCCCTAAAGGGAAATGAGAAGCTTGATGAGCTTTTGAATGCTCAAAAGCAACATGGTGACAAGACGGGACTTGGATATTCGTCCAAGTCCAAGAAGAACAAGAACAAGAAGAAGAGTGTCCCCGCGCCTCCTCCCTCATTAAAGAAGCATATTCCTAGTGAAATATGCTATGATGAGAACGGTAATGTATTTGAGGAGGAGGTGAGGGAAGTTATTGGGAATGGCAAAAAGGCTATGCCTAACCATAATAACTTTGCGGGAAAATATAATCCTTCTTATGTTCTTTGCCGTGCACGTGATGGACATGTTTATGCTAAATTTGTTGGTTCATCAAATGAATATGTTGCATGGTCTATTTGGGTTCCAAAGACCCTTGTCACTAACAAGAAAGGACCCATTGAGAAATGGGGACCTAAAGTCAAAACTTGATCTCTTATAGGGCTTTGCTTCCGGTGGTGGTCAATGGATAATTGATAGTGGTGCTACCAATCATATGACCGGGAGCAAAGAAATAGTGAAGGAGCTTCGCACCGGTTCATCCCATGCGGGCTACGTCACCTATGGGGATTCTTCAAGGTCAAAGGTATTGGGTCTCGGCAAGGTTGTTGTCTCTCACAATGTTACCGTGGAAGATGTCATGCTTGTTGAGTCCCTTTCATATAATCTTCTTTCCGTTGCTCAACTTGCTAATATGGGCTTTGCAACCTTCTTTGATGTTGGGATTGTAGTTCTTTTGTGGAGCAAGTCTCTTAATGTAGCTCATGTTGGGCATGTCAAAAATGGCTTATATGTGATCGACTTCTCGAAGGAGGTCACTAAAGCCGCGACGTGCCTCATGGCTAAAGTTGACGTGGGATGGCTTTGGCAT
Source organism: Dactylis glomerata (assembly GCA_007115705.1). Classification (NCBI taxonomy): domain Eukaryota; kingdom Viridiplantae; phylum Streptophyta; class Magnoliopsida; order Poales; family Poaceae; genus Dactylis; species Dactylis glomerata. The sequence goes on along the minus strand of QXEO01000456.1, from coordinate 2,177,635 downwards.
CACCGGCTAGGCCACGTCAATATGAGAACTTTGCAAAGTCTCCACAAAGGCAACCACATCCTAGGACTAACCGATCTAACCTTTTCAAAAGATCGTGTGTGTAGAGCTTGCATTGAAGGAAAGATGCATGAACTTCCTCATCCTAGCAAGACCATCATTTCATCTAAGAGGGTCCTAGAGCTCCTTCACATGGATCTCTTTGGCCCTCCCACTTATGCAAGTCTTGGAAGAAAGAAGTATTGCTTGGTGATTGTCGATGACTATTCAAGATACACTTGGGTCTTTTTCTTGACACACAAGAGTGAGACTAAAAAAACCGTCAAAGACTTCACCAATGAAGTGCAATGCCAATATGGTCAAGACATATTGATGATCCGAAGTGACAATGGCACCGAGTTCAAGAACTACACCTTGAATGATTTTCTCAGTGATGAGGGGATTCGCCATCAATACTCATCTCCCTACACTCCCCAACAAAATGGTGTAGCCGAGCGGAAGAACCGGACTCTCATTGATATGGCTAGGACCATGTTAGCAGAATTCAAGTCTCCGTATAACTTTTGGGCCGAAGCCATTAATACCGCATGTCATGCGTCAAACCGGTTATATCTCCGCAAGGGCTTGAACAAGACTCCTTATGAGATCCTCATTGGAAAGAAGCCTAATATCAAGTACTTTCGGGTATTCGGTTGTAAGTGCTTCTATCTTAAGAAAGGTGTCCATTTGTCCAAATTTGATACAAAAGCTCTTGAGGGTACCTTTGTTGGCTATGCTGCCAAATCTCACGCCTTTAGAATCTTTGACAAACTCTCCGCTCAAGTTGTTGAAGTTTCTAACGTGAGATTCGACGAGAATGACGGCTCCCGTGTGGAGCAACATGGTGTTTTTGATGTAGGTGACGAAATACCTCCTCTTGCCATAAGAAGAATGGGTGTGGGACATCTCATACCCGTTGAGGGACACCTTTTGGCGGAAGGAGAAGGACTATGCTCTACTCAAGTGGAGCCTTCACCCTCTCAAACACAACAAGCTCCACAAGGTCCCTTTGATGCTAGCCAAAGACAAGCTCAAGCCCCTCAACCATGTGAGCATGATCATGATCAAGACCATGAGCATGATGGTGATTCTTCACCAAGTGGTGATCAAGATCAAGCTCAAGATGAAGAGCAAGCTCAAGTTGAAGACCATGCTCGGTTTGAAGGTCAAGGCGAGGACCAAAACCGTGGTGATGACCAAGTGGCTTCTCAAGAATCTCTTGAAGAAGCTCAAGCTCGCCGTGCTATGAAGATAGCATCAACTCTCCGGAAAGGTAGCCACACCTTGGAGAGTGTGATTGGAAGTGTGAGGAAAGAGGTGTCCACAAGGAGGCAATTGGCAAACTTTAGTAGCCATCATGTCTATATCTCTTGTGTGGAACCTCAAAAGGTGTTTGAAGCACTTGACGACCCGGATTGGGTAGAAGCCATGCACGAAGAACTCAATAACTTCGAGCGCAACAAAGTTTGGTCATTAGTGGAGAAGCCCAAGGATTGCCGCAATGTCATTGGAACCAAGTGGATCTTCAAGAACAAGCAAAATGCAAATGGGATTGTTGTAAGGAACAAGGCTCGTTTGGTTGCTCAAGGGTACTCTCAAATTGAAGGCATTGACTATGGAGAGACCTTTGCACCCGTGGCTCGCCTTGAGTCCATCCGTATCCTTCTTGCTTATGCATCACATCATAATTTTAAGTTGCAACAAATGGATGTGAAGAGTGCTTTCTTAAATGGTCCTTTGCATGAGTTAGTGTATGTAAAGCAACCCCCAGGCTTTGAGGATCCTAACTTTCCGAACCATGTCTACAAGCTCGATAAGGCACTCTATGGCCTTAAACAAGCCCCACATGCGTGGTATGAGCATCTTAGAGAGCTTCTTGTAGACCGTGAGTTTGAGATAGGCCTCATTGATCCCACTCTTTTTACTAAGAAAGTCAACGGGGAGCTTTTCATATGCCAACTTTATGTAGATGACATCATTTTTGGTTCTTCTAACAAATCTTTCAATGATGAATTTGCAAGACTAATGACCGACAAATTTGAGATGTCTATGATGGGGGAGTTGAAATTCTTCCTAGGTTTTGAAGTGAAGCAATTGAAGGGTGGCACCTTCATCAATCAAGCCAAGTACACCCAAGACATGCTCAATAAGTTCAAGATGGACACCGGAGTAAAGGGAGCCAAGACTCCCATGCCTACAAAGGTTACTCTTGATCTCGATCCTAATAGTAAAGAAGTGGATCAAAAACTTTATCGCTCTATGATTGGGTCTTTGCTCTATCTTTGTGCATCTAGACCGGATATCATGCTTAGTGTGGGAATGTGTGCACGATATCAAGCCGCCCCTAAGGAAAGCCATTTAATGGCGGTCAAAAGAGTCTTTCGATATTTGATTGATACCCCAACTTTTGGTCTTTGGTACCCGAAGGGTTCAAGCTTTGAGCTTGTTGGGTACTCGGACTCGGATTGGGCAGGAGACAAAGTGGATAGGAAGTCAACCTCCGGGGCTTGCCAATTTCTTGGTAGGTCTTTGGTTAGTTGGTCTTCCAAGAAGCAAAATTGTGTGTCTCTCTCCACCGCCGAAGCCGAGTATGTGGCGGCCGCGAGTTGTTGTGCTCAACTTCTTTGGATAAGGCAAACCATGGAGGATTATGGTATTCACTTCGACAAGGTGCCACTCTTGTGCGACAATGAGAGTGCCATCAAGATCGCTCATAATCCGGTTCAACACAACAAGACCAAGCACATCGAGATCCGCCACCACTTCATCCGTGACCATGTCAATCGAGGTGAGATTAACCTATCTTATGTAGGTACACAAGACCAACTCGCCGACATTTTCACGAAGTCTCTTGATGAAGCAAGATTCCAAGAGTTGAGGCATGAATTGAATATCCTAGACTCTTGCAATGTGGCTTGATCGTGTGCACTCATTCCCATATTATAGTGTGTTTCTCTAGTCTAGATGCGCATAGTTGAGGATAGTCATCGTGTCAATTAATGGCACGATGCATACTCAAGTGTGCGACATCATAAGACCACTAATGTCACTTGAGCCCAAGAATGTCTCTTCGCGGTGTCACGACATTGGTGGTCACACATAGGGGGAGAAATCCCCCACCATTGCATGTCTTCAAATCTCGTATTTTTGATGCTTTTCTTTGGAAGGCATGCAATCTAAGTTGATTTTCTTGCAAACATGTTTGATGGTTGTTGATTTCTTCTGCACACCATGTTTTTCTCATTGATACATGTCACATCTCTTCTTGATAATTTTCCATGCCTTTTTCCAATTCCTGAAAATCGTTCCGCAGTTTTCCCGGCGAAACCGGACCTGGCGCCGAACCGTCCGGCGGCCGGCCGGACCATTTTGGTGGACCCGCCAAACTGGTATACTGAATGCCAGTTCGGCGCATCGCCGGAATGGCCCGGCGGCCCGCCGGACCGTCTGGCCTACGGCCCGATCCCACTGGACTTACCGTCGAACTGGTCGGCCTATATAAACTCGTGGGGAGGCCTCTCAAACAGTTTTCTCTCACTTCTCCTCCTCCCCACACCCGCCCCCATCTCCATGGCCGCCGCCTCCTCAAGCTTCTCCTCCCCCTAGCCTCTCCACCCAACCAATCCCTTCCAAACTTAGATCGGGTGTAGATCGGGTGGTTTTGAAGCTTTCCACCGAAGATCTTCGAGTTTTGTCAACCGCATTGGGAGATCGGGACTTGTCCTCATCTTTTTGTGCACCATGTCTTCGGGTAAATCCCTTTTATCTTCTCTTTCCTCTAGCCCTTGCCTCACACTCGGTCTGTTCATGCTTTTGTATGAGTAGATCTAGGGTGTATCTAGGGTTAGATCCAATTTGTCTAGGGATAGATTGTTTAGGGTTTCGTCCTTTGATGGGCTAGTGCTTGTTCCTTGGCATTCATGTATCCTTAAAGTTGGTTGGAACAAGTTATTTGAGTCATGATTGAAGGTAGTATGACATGTGTGGTTTCGGCGAGGTGTTCGGCGGCCGCCGGACCTGGCGCCGGACCACCCGACGGACCACCGAACCATTTCGGCGGACCTGCCGAACTGGTGTTCTGTATGCGAGTTCGGCGTGTCGACCGGAACGGCCCAGCGGCCCGCCGGATAGTTCGGCCCCCCAGTCCGGTCCCGCCGGACCTGGCGCCGAACCTCTCTGTCAACCTACCTCTCCATCTTGCACTTGTTACTCCCCAACTTTGAGTTCCTTTTCCGTGACATGTATCTTTATCTGGTGTTGCTTCTTTTGGTTGCATTTTCAGACTCTTTTTTGACTGAGGATAGTGACTACCGGATTGACAATGAAGAAGATGCTCGAGCCTTTGAGATGAAGAAGAGGAAGCTAGATGATGCTGGGGGACGCCCTCTGCGTCGTACCCGTCAGACAGGGAAGACCGCAGCTGAAGACAGCAGTTCTGCAGGGCAGCATATGAGGACCAAGGTTATTCAGCCTCGTGGGCCTCATCCACCCCGGAAGGGCAAGGGGGCTCGTGGGTCGGTGGATGTGGAGAAGGAGCCGGAGATCACTGAGAACTTGGGTTCAGCTCATATCAACACTTGGCGTAACCTTTGCCTTGCGAACCCGTACCGCTTTCATGAGAGGCAGTACACAGGCAGTGACAAGAAGTTCTGGAATGATTCTCAGCGTGCTATGTGGGATGATTACTATGATGCATCTAAGCACATGAAGAGTGGATTCTATGTGGTGCCTAAATCCCTCAATGTCGAGCACTTTCAGCAGTATGTCTCCAAGGACTTTCGCTTCATCAATGAGGCTCTTCTCAAGATGGATCTTTATGACCTTGTCACCCTCTCGGAGCCTATTCAGCCTATGGTGGTCCGTCAGTTCAGTTGCACTGTTTTCTTCCATAATGACCCTGAGGAGTCTTTTTCTTGGATGACTGGCCAAGATGTTTTCACTGCCACTTTTGCTGATTTCTGTGATGCTTTGGGCTATGGTGGTGGTAGGGCTCGTGGTTTCAAGATTCACTCTGAGGCGCCCTTTACCGTGGAGAAGATCTCTCGCATTTGCTATCCATATAAGCCATCTCTACCTGCTCCTGCCATTTCAGGGATGTACTACTACTACAATGCTCTTGCCAAGCTCTTCCGTCAGAATCTTGTTAGTAAGGCTGGAGATGATGCTAGTGTCAGGGGCTATCACAGGAATCTGCTGTTCTATTGCCAGCCCGAGAAGCTTCGGAAGATAGATGGATGTGACTTCATCTTTCAGGAAATCAAGCGAGCTACTCTGAAGCGCATGACTCCCAACTATTGTCAGTTTGTGCAGCGTTTGATCAACAAACAGCCCAGGACTTTGACTGCTCAAGTGCGTGGACAGATTCTTGACATGGAGACATTCACAGTGGGTTTCCAGGGCGGGTTTGAAGAGGCTCCCGGCTTGCTCCAGTGCCAAGGCTAGAGGTCGCACCATGGATGCTCCTGATCCTCACCATGCCTCTGGCTCTGGATCTAGTCATTGTCGTCACCATCGCCACCATAGGTCCTCTTGCAAGAAGGGTGTTGCTGCTTTCTTCAAGAATCTGTGGGATATGTGTCGCAGCACTTATGATGTGGCTCATAAGAGCATGGAGATGAGTTAGGAGACTCGGAGGAGGCAGATTGAGTTCTTGGCTTCTAGAGGCAGTGCTATTCCTCCTGTTGGCACCGAGTTGGATCCGGTCCCGTATGTCAACTTTGTCATGCCGCCTCTCGATGATGACATATTTGCGGGTGCTTAAGACTTTGGAGACTTTGAGCCCCCCTCTGAGCCAGAAGATGCTGATGGAGATGAAGATGCCCATGGAGAAGATGATCGTGAGGGATCTCCTGTCCCCAGTGAAGATTTTTGAGAGCTAGCATCTTCTACTCTCTTGTCCCTTTTTGGTGTTTCGATGCCAAAGGGGGAGAAGCATGTAGAGTCTCTAGGAATAACGTTGCATGACACAAGCCTAGCTTCATTTTCCTTGGTTCTTATGTGGCTTGTGTCCATTTGCGCTTTTATTTGCCGTTTTATCTCTCAAACTTCATGGAACCTTATCTCGTGTGTGGACAAGTGTGTACCTTAATTATGTCACTATGCACTCTATGTTTATGTTTGGATATGTCTATGCTTGCGTATGTTATTATCTATCCATGATATTATCTTGTCCATGCCATGCTTGGTTCCTATTGATGGTGGGGGAGCTCCCTATAATTTTAAATTTTGCACCTTGCATTCCAAAAGCAAATTCTACCATGTGCATATGTTATGGGGGAGCACTCTCACTATTCATTAGATACCATGCTATGTCACTCCTTGAGACTCTACCATAGTTTGTCATCGTAAATCAAAAAGGGGGAGATTGAAAGGACATTTGTCCGTTTCTACTTTTTTGATTTACAATGACATGACTATGTTTTGTGTGAACTAATATTTGAAATGTATGCATACAGGTTTAAGTTCACAGGTGAAGGGGTTTTCATGCACAAAAAGAAAGATGGTGGAATCGCCTGCCAAAAGTGGGCTAGTTCGGCCCAGAGGCCGGTCCCCTGGCCGGACCATCCGGCGGCAGACCGGGCCAGTCCGGCGGAGCCGCCGGACTGCTATTCTGAACCGACTTTCGGCGGGCCACCGGATCCGCCCGGCGAGCCGCCGGACTCCCGGCGAGATGTCCGGTCCCATCGGACCTACCGCCGGAGCGTCCGGCCCAGAGGCCGGCGGCGCCGAACTTATCGCCGGACTGCAGCTCGGGCAGCCTTCAACGGCCATATTTCCACCCACCTATAAATACCCCTTCTTCCAGCTGGGGTAGGGTCAGAACTTCACCAACCATTGTTCATCCTTGAAGCTCTCACCTACCCCCATTGCAAAAACACCAAATTCCATAGATCTCCCCTTCTAGCCAACCAAAGCTCTTGATCTTTGGAGGATTGAAGGAGGAGGCACCGATCTACATCTTCACTGAAGGAATTTCATTTCCCCCTCCATTTGCTTGGAGGATTTGCACCTAGGGGATCTTGTGACCCTAGGTGTTGTAATTGGTTGATTAACTCATCTTTGTGGTGATTCTTGCCTCCGTGGCTTTCTTGGGAGCCTCCAATTGAGTTGTGGAGTTGTGCCCCAAGCTCCGTGTAAGGGATTTGTGGTTCCCCCAATACCACCGCTTAGTGGAAACGAGCTAGCCTCTGTGGCTTGCTCACCGGAGAACAAGGTGAGCCTTTGTGGCGTTGGTCGACTCCGTGTCACCACACCTCTCCAACGTAGACGTACTTCCCCTCAAAAGGAAGGAACTACGGGAATACATCCTTGTGTCTCCGGTCTCCACTCTTCGGTTATTTCTTTCCCTTACTTGTATCTTGCTAGTTACTTGTTTACTTGCATGCTTGCCACTCATAGGAAATTCACCTAGTTACACATCTAGTGAATTTACTTTGTGTCAAGCCTTAAATTTGAAAAAGTTTAAAAATTGACTTAGCGCCTATTCATCCTCCCCCTCTAGTCGCCCGTACCGATCCTTTCACTGTGGCGTTTGCATGCTTACACTGAAGATAAGAAGATCAAACTTGCATCCTCAGAATTTGATGGTTATGCTCTATGTTGGTGGGATAATATTCTATCACAACGACGAGCAGCTTATGAGCTTCCTGTTTTGCGATGGACAGAGATGAAGGAAATCATGCAAGCTCGTTTTGTACCCACCAATTATTTGCATTCAGTTTTTGATAGATTGACACAGCTGAAGGAAGGATTTTTGACAGTTGATGCTTATTACAAGGAGATGGAACTGTTGATGCAGCGATCACGAGTTCAAGAGTCTAATTAGATGACTATGCAACGGTTTTTGCACGGACTCAGACTTCCTATCAAGAACATCGTCCGACATCATATTTACAATGATATGAACCAGTTGCTTCACCATGCTATGGAGGCTGAGGCACATCTTGCTGAAGAGGCGTAACAAAAATCTCGCTTTTCACCTGCCAGTCGATACACTGCCAGGACGCCTTCTAGCCCTGCCCCAGCGCCACTTGAGGGGACTCCTACTCGCCCCTCCTCGTCCACTAGGCCAGCGACCTCTGGAGCTCAGTCCAGACGTCCCGCTACCACACCAGCCGCTAGTTCTGGTTCGAGTGCCTCCGTGACTCGTGCTACTGAGATACTATGTCATACGTATGGAGGCAAGGGACACTTTAAAAGAGATTGTCCCAACAACAAAGTGATAGTGGTTACTGAGAACGGATATGAGACCGGAGAAGATACTGATCCGTTTGGTTCTGATGATGAAGGTGAAGATGCTTATGCTAACTCTTCTCCTATTATTGTTGTCTCTCCACGTACGTTGAGTGTGCATCCCAATATTGATTCTCAGCGCTGCAACCTGTTTCAAACCAAGGCACTAGTTGGTCCCAATAAAGCTTGCAAGGTGATCATTGATGGCGGAAGCTGTCACAATCTCGCAAGTAAGGAGTTATGTGCCAAGCTGGGTTTGAAATATTTACCTCATCCTAACCCATATTATATTCAGTGGTTAAGTGACAATGGTGAGATGAAGGTAAACTACATGGTACGTGTGAACTTTGAGATAGGGCCATACAATGATTCTATAGATTTTGATGTGGTTCCTATGACGGTTTGTCATCTCTTGTTGGGTCGGCCATGGCTCTATGATCAACATGTGCAACACAATGGTTGAGCAAATACTTATCACTTGGAGTTCAAGGGCAAGAAAATCAACCTACTGCCTATGTCACCGCAGCAAATTGTTAATGAATCTCGTCAGAAGACTGAAGTGAAACTCGAACAGCCACCTCAACGAGATAATGTAACAGCCGTGAGTGATATAACGAAAAGTGAGAGACTGCCCAACTTGTTAGTTTTAGCCACCAAAGAAGACATGAGAGAATTTAGTGAGGATCCTACAGCCATGTCTCTTGTGCTCATGTACAAGGGCGAGGTTTTAGTTTTTAACGATATGCAACCTGTTTCTCTTGGTGTCTCAACTATTTTGTAGGACTTTGATGATGTTTTTCCGGCGGAGGTACCTGCTGGGCTGCCACCATTACGAGGCATCGAGCACCAGATCGACTTGATCCCTGGCGCCTCCTTGCCCAACCGCGCCCCCTACAGGACCAACCCCGACGAAACAAAGGAGATACAAGCACAAGTGCAAGCTCTTCTGGATAAAGGGTACATTCGTGTCTCTCTTAGTCCTTGTGCTGTTCCTGTGATTTTGGTGCCTAAGAAAGATGGTACATGGCGCATGTGCGTAGATTGTAGAGCTATAAACAACATTACTATTCGAAATCGTTATCCTATTCCCCGTCTCGAGGATATGTTAGATGAATTGAGTGGTGCTGCTGTTTTCTCTAAAATTGATTTGCGTAGTGGTTACCATCAAATTCGCATGAAAGAAGGAGATGAATGGAAAACTGCTTTCAAAACTAAATTTGGTTTATATGAGTGGCTAGTCATGCCTTTTGGTCTTACTAATGCACCTAGTACATTCATGCGCTTAATGAATCATGTTTTGAGAGAGTTCATTAGTCGTTTTGTGGTTGTCTATTTTGATGACATACTTATTTACAGCCGCAATGAAACTGAACACTGTGCTTAAATTCGACAAGTTTTGCAAGTGCTGCGTGATAATAAATTGTATGCTAATCTTGAGAAGTGCACATTTGCAAAAGATAAGGTCATATTTCTGGGTTATGTTATTTCTAAGCATGGAGTAGAGGTAGATCAATCTAAAATTGCTGCTATTGAAGATTGGCCTACTCCCATGAATGTTAGTCAAGTACGAAGTTTTCACGGTCTTGCTGGTTTTTATCGCCGTTTTGTGAAAGACTTTAGTACTATTGCTGCACCATAAAATGAGTTAACGAAGAAAGGTGTTCCTTTTGTGTGGGGCGCAACCCAAGATCATGCATTTGATGAATTGAAACGTTTGCTTACTTCTGCACCTTTACTTGCATTGCCTGATTTTTCAAAGCAATTTGAAGTTGAATGTGATGCTAGTGGTATAGGCATAGGTGGCGTTTTGATGCAAGAGGGTTGTCCTATAGCTTATTTTTCTGAGAAATTATCTGGTGCTAGACTGAATTATCCTGTTTATGATAAAGAATTGTATGCACTTGTTAGAGTTCTTGAGGTTTGGCAACATTATTTGTGGCCAAAAGAATTTATCATACATTCTGATCATGAAGCTTTGAAATATTTGAAAGCACAATCCAACCTGCATAGGCGTCTCGCTAAGTGGGTTGAGTTTATTGAATCTTTTCCGTACATCATTAAACATAAGAAGGGAAAAGATAATGTGGTTGCTGATGCTCTATCTAGGAAGAATATGTTATTGACACAACTTGATATTAATATTCCTGGTTTACAGAGTATTTGTGAGCTTTATGCAACTGATCATGATTTTGCTGAACCATACCGTTTGTGTGCTGTGAAAAACGCTTGGGAAAAATATCACATACATGATGGGTTTCTTTTTCGAGCTAACAAACTATGTGTTCCGGAGTCGTCTTTGCGTTTGCTCTTATTGCAGGAATCACATGCTGGAGGTTTGATGGGTCACTTTGGGCGTGAGAAGACATTACTCATGCTAGCTGATCACTTCTTTTGGCCCAGGATGAGGCGTGATGTGGACAGGTATGTGCGGCGCTGCATTGTGTGTAACACATCCAAGTCCAAGCTGAAGCCTCACGGTTTGTATACACCACTACCTGCACCTATTACACCATGGGAAGATATTAGTATGGATTTTGTGCTAGGATTGCCAAAAACTAAACATGGTCATGATTCTATATTTGTGGTAGTGGATAGATTCTCTAAGATGGCACGCTTTATTGCATGTCATAAGAGCGACAATGCGTCGCATGTGGCTAACCTATTTTTCAGGGATATTGTGCGCTTGCATGGAGTGCCCAAGACTATTGTTTCTGACAGAGATGTCAAGTTCATGAGCTACTTCTGGAAGACCTTATGGGGAAAGCTAGGAACAAAGCTGCTGTTCAGCACTACATGTCATCCCCAGACTGACGGCCAGACCGAGGTGGTGAATCGAACTTTGTCATAATTGCTGAGGACAATGATCAAGAAAAATCTGCGGGAGTGGGAAGATTGTTTGCCGCATGTGGAGTTTGCATACAACAGGGCGGTACATTCTACTACTCAGCTTTGTCCGTTTGAGGTGGTGTATGGCTTCAAACCTATTACACCACTAGATTTATTGCTTCTTCCATTGCATGAGAGAGTTAATATGGAGGCATCAAAGAGAGCTGATTTTGTGAAGAAAATTCATGAGAAGACTCGAGAGGCTATTGAGAAGAAAGGGAAGAATACTGCTGCTGCTCGCAACAAGTCAAGAAAGCAGGTTCTTTTTCAGCCCGGCGATATGGTATGGGTGCACCTGCGCAAGGACAGATTTCCTTTGCTTAGGCGTTCCAAGTTGAGGCCCCGAGGTGCTGGTCCCTATAAAGTGCTTGCAAAGATCAATGATAATGCCTACTTGATTGATATTCCTATTGCTGAGTTTGGTGGTGTTAGCAACAGTTTCAACGTTGCTGATTTATCACCATATGATGGAGATGACCTTGGAGCGTCGAGGTCGACGCCTTTTGAAGGGGGGGAGATGATGAGGACATCCCTACTACACAGCCATCTCCACCTATTATTGATGATCCTATTGTTGCTGATCAAGATAAGTCCAATGACGAGATTAGGATTGGACCAATTACTCGAGCCCGTGCTAAGTTGTTACAACAGCAGGTGAACTCACTCCTTGCTGAATCTGATATTTATTGTAATGAGAATTTTATACTGCCTAAGTCTTTGTTCATATGTATGATCAGGTTCATTGGAGAAGAAGGGGTTCGAGGGAGCGAGGACATGCAGCACATGGAGCACGACGTGGTGATCAAGCAAGAGAGCGCAAGGGAGGAGAGGGAGGCCGGCGCCACAAGCATGGAGGACATCACCACGTGAAGGAGATCAAGTCTGGATGAGCACGAGCATGTGATGGCGCACTAGGACTGCCTGCGACACGATGTCTACACGTCTAAGGCGCGCTACACACTTGGCCTGCGTGCTAAAATTAGGCCGAACCCATATATGAGTCGGTATGTACCCGTTTGAGTCGAACCGAGTCAGTTTGGGCCCAAACCAGACATGTTTTGGGCCAGTTCTTTGCTGAGGACGCCCGGCCACCTATAAGTAGCCCTGGGCGCCCCCTCAATTAGGGTTAGACCACGTTTAGACTACAGATTACTTCGTTGAACTGCTGTAAGCATTCATCTGAATTCCTCCGCACCAATTCATCTGGATTTGGTGATATACTGCTGCAAGTTTAGTGTGATCTGTTATTCCATTGGGAATCAGTAGATTGCAAACTACCGTTTCGTGGTCGACGGCTACGTGCGCAAGTGTGTGGAGTCGTGAATATCCTACAGGGTTTGAGAGCTGTTGCATTGGCATCAGGGTTCAAGCGAGGAGAGTTCATCGGTGACACCAAGTTATCCCCGACAATCATCCGCTGCCATCATCACCATCGCATCGCTCACAAGAAGATCGGACCACCCCATATCATTCCTTCCCCCGGGGAAACCCTATATATCGCCCGTTGCGTGTATAATTGGTGCACCCACGCAACGATTTCGAATTTGGGTCTGGCCCAGTAACTTTTTTTCCCGCATGCGAGTTGAGTAACTTTGATTCTCTTTGGGTTTTCGGTTTTCCTGGACTAGTTCGGTTCAGTTTGTTTTGGCCTGTTTGTTTATTTGAAAATGTTCAAATATAAAAAATGTTTAGATGTTAAAATTGTTTAAATTTAAATTTTTTTCAGAATTGATTTTGTTCATACTTGATTTTTATTCTTATTTGAAAATTGTTCAGATTTTTTTTTCATATTTGATTTTTGTTCTTATTTGAAAGTTGTTCAAATCGAAATTCGTTTCAATTAAAATTCGTTCATTTTCGAATTTTTTCATTTTCAAATATTATCCAAGTTCGAGTTTTTTTTGGGGAGAAAATGAAGCTGTACGAAGCAGTCAAACGCATACAAATTTTTCCAGTCAATCGCGCAGAGAACCAGTTGAGGCCTTGTTTACTTCTCCGGTATTTTCACCCCAAAAAGATGTGGGGATATGTGGGGATTTGGTGTTCACCCAATACCCTCAAATCCCCTCAAATACCCTTCCCCAAAAATACTCTACCACGATGGAGAGTTTTTAATCTAGCCAAAAATATACTAGAGTGGAGAGGATTTGTGGAGATATCCCGGGATTATCCCCTCAAAACCCAGACTAGTAAACAATCTACCGGGGAAATTCCGGGATACGAATTAATACCCTCCTATCCCCTCAAATACCCTAGAAGTAAACTAAGGCCTGAATGAGCCAGGCCATAACCACATCCCACGGGCGGGACGCATTCGTGCACGCGCCGGGCGATGCATAGGCGCTCCCTTCCCGCCCCCGCCTCCAAATCTCGCTTCGAAACCTGGACGCGGGAGCGGGAGCTCGCGATTGGCCAAGCACAAGCGAGGAGGCGGAAAGAGAACTAGCGAGGAGGCGGAAAGAGAACTAGCGAGGAGGACTGGAGGAGGCGCCGCCACCGCGCCTTACCAGCCGCCGGAGCTCAACGCCGTTGATGCGACAGGTAAAATTTGCGCGTGCCCTTCCTCTGTGCCTCCGCTGTCTAGTTTGTGCCCGTTCGCCAACTGTTCGATGTAATTCCGCAACGGCCGCCAAGGAGTGAGGATCTACGAAGTGGCGTCCTGCACCGAACAGTATGCTCATGAGCACCCGCCGGTCGTATTGTCCTGGTGTACACCTTGGACTGGTGTCTGTAAATTTCTCCTCGTAATGAATGGAATGCTGCTTCTGCATCCTCTACAGAAATCCAGCAAAACTGTTTATTTCTGATCTATGATGGCTTTGATCTTACTTACCTGACACAACAAGTGCAACTGTACCAGGTCCATAACTTTTTTGCACAACAAAATTGGCAAGCGACTGCCACTAATTGAAGTACAGTACTGATTTGTGAATGTATACCATGGTATCCTGGTTCAACAAAATAATAGGATATGTGAGATTGCGACGTTATGACTCACGAGAGTATCGTGCAAAATAATCTGTGCTTTTGTTTATCTCTTGATGTGCTTGGGCTAAATGCTCTAAAGATATGGTGATATTAAGGTAATGTGCCTTTTGTGCAGGCAGTTTCCTCTAAATAACTAGATGGCTCAAGCTGCAAGGCTCAGTCTAAGAATGCAGAAAGAGATTAAACTTCTGCTGAGTGATCCACCTCCTGGGGTCTCTCTTAATTTGTCTGAAGAGGAAAGTGCCTTGTCATCTTTATCGAGCATTGAGACCAGTACGTCCCCCCACCCCTCACTACCGCACACGTGCGGGTTCGCACCCCTAACTGTAGCTAACTTCTGCATTCCAACTATTTTTTCTCCTCGATTTGATGCGGCTTACGTAATCATTAAATGAAGGAATTGAGGGGCCCGAGGGAACGGTTTATTCAAAAGGAGTTTTCATTATGAAGATCCAGATTCCTGAAAGGTTTGTTTTGGTTATGATGGATGCCAACCCTCTTCCCTTTATGATTTAGCTGTTCTGACAGTCACGCCTTTGCTGAGATGCAGATATCCTTTTCAGCCCCCCAATGTGACTTTTGTTACTCCCATCTATCATCCCAACATCGACAATGGAGGACGCATTTGCCTTGATATTCTAAATTTACCTCCAAAGGTAATTTATAAGAATCAGAAATCTAATTTTACCATACATCAATTATCTTGCACGTGAAGATTGACCTAAATCCCAACAAGTTTTTTTGTATGGATAATGAATACTGATGTGCAGGGTGCATGGCAACCATCACTCAACATTTCTACTGTTTTAAGAAGCATTGGTTTGCTACTAAGTGAGCCAAATCCTGATGACGGGCTGATGGCTGAAATAGTAAGTACTTCCTTTTGGAAGGAAATAGAAGAGCATTTGTGTTTGCCATAGCAGTCATATCAATGATCATAACATAAGTACATGACTAAACATTTTCTTCATAACCCAACCATGCTATTGTTTTCTGTGACAGAGTCGAGAGTACAAATACAACAGACAAGTTTTTGACATAAATGCCCAATCATGGACTGAGAAGTATGCTAATCCTGCAGTTGTTGGCACAAGTGGCTGGAGCTCTTTGGATGTTTCAGTTCTGGTAAATAAGCATCTGAAATTTTAATCTCCATTTTGCTGCTGTCCTGTCATGAGCTTAATGACTATACTGACAGGCACAGAACACGCAAATGGAGAAAAAACAGAACCTAGAATCTTTGCCGGAACCATCCAATAATGATTTTGAAGGGAGTCGAAAGAAGATGCGGTTACTGGGTAAAAAGTTATCACTAAAATCAGAAGGATCTGAAGAGAACGCCACCAGTTGTAAGCAGGATGCAGTGGCAGGCCACTTATGGTCGACGGCAATATCGACTGTTCCTACTACATGCTTGGCTGATGTTTCTGTCAAACAGAATGCTACTTCCGGAAGCATGTCTGTACGTGCAGATAGTGGAGAGATTTCAAAGAAAGGATACCAAGCAAATAGAATGCAGTTACATGGGCAGAGACTATCTGTTACATCAGAGGCTTCTAACCAAAGGAGCAGTGGCAGTGTGGAAGATAAGTTCCCTACTTATCATGCAATATCAGCATCCGCTACTAAAGATCATGCTACACAATCTCCTGATGATGTTTTAGTGGAGAGTATGACGAAGAGCATTGGTGGATCATCAGGCAGTGTGTATAAACCATCAGAAGGCAATAGAACAAATGCTAGGTCACTTAGTCAGAAGATGCCACTGAAGGCAAAGGTTGAAAGCAATAGCAATGGTCAAAGGGACAATAAGGCTCCAGGTCATCTTCCTTCGCTGTCCGGTTTCAGTAATCTGCAGAAAAAATCCTCAGGTGATTCAAGGGAAAATTCTGTTGGATGTACTAATCTGGTTCAACAAAATTCTCATACCGAACATGTGCTTCCAAATGCCCAGTCGGTACCAAATAAAGAATGCAATCAAGGTCGTAAGAAGCCGAGCTTACTAAGCAAGAGGTTATCACTGCAATCTGAGCTGTATGAAGTGGACAGGAGGGGCGAGAAGGGATATAAGCGACCTGCTTGTTCCCATGATGATAGGAAGCCCACTGAAGTGCCATTGTCAGTTCCAGTCCCTATAAGCCAAAGCCGAACCAGGGGCTTAGGCTTTGTTGATTCACAGAAAAGTGTCAGCCAAAGCTATTGTCCCATCAAACAGAATGCAACGTGTATGAAGAATGATGTTGTTTTAGACAGTGACGATAGCACAGACGAATGCCAAATCATTGAACCCGGCAGTGTTCATTCGCAGATAAGTGCCAGCCAAAGCAGTTCTTCCATCAAAGAAAAAGCAACACCGATGGAGAATGTTGTTTTAGATAGCGAAGACAGCGCAGACGAACATGAAAAGAAGCCTTCAAGATCAAGGTTATCATTGATGAAGAGACGATTGGCTGGAAAGCTTCGACGTTAATTCCATCCAATTAGCATGAGTTGTTTTGGATGCTGTCATGTACAGTCTTTGAAGATGAAGGTGTCCATTTCATGCATGTTTTGATGTTTATATTGCCCTGCAATGTTGTGGCATTAGAAACTGTTTTGGTAGCATCTATTCTGACCGGAAGTGTAACCGTTGTTTTCGGTGTCTGACAACTGAGAACTGCATTTGTCTCGTTAATGGTATCTTCTTTACTTGTGTAGTACCATGTTATAGTATATAACATATTCGCAAAAAAAAATGTTACTCCCTTTGATCGGAAATAACTGTCGGTAATTTTGTACTAGTTTAGTACAAAGTTCGTACTAAGTGTCCGACAGTTATTTCCGATCGGAGGGAGTACAGTATATAACGATGTTGGCAGTTCTATTTGCTTCCGATGGTTTCTTCTGATAGCCAAATGCCAACTTGCCAAGCCCTGTCATGTGATTGTGTCTACAGTTGCCTATATGTCTGCTGCAACCTCCATTTTGCAGTCATTTGTTACTTCCTCCAAGCAAGTAAAATGTTAGGTTTCCCTACGAGTATAGAGAGCATGATAACTGGGGACAATTGCTTGCTAAACTACCAAAGGTTCGGATGACCTGTATATATCTTCACCAGGGACAGTTCTTCTCGAGAAAAGCCTACCCCTAATCCTCTGAAACAAGCAGTTTCATCCTCTAAAAAGCATGCTTGAGAGTCTGTGAGTTTATACTACTCTATGGTTAGTGATTTCGTGAGTTTATTCGAGAGAGGAGCACTCCTGCATTAGTATGTTAACACAAAATCACTAACCAAGTAACCACAGAAGGCTGACAAACTGAGACTTGGATTTATAATGTAACTTGAAAAGTTGAAATACTTGCTAACCTGCATAGCTCTTTCCAGTAAGAAATAAACTTCTTGGTCTGTACTCATGGAACTTGTTATACCATCCCAGCAGAAATTTGAACATATCATTAGCTCCATTAATGAAGAACTATGTATACTGTAAGATTGACATGTTCAGGCTAACCATTATCTGTGATGTTATTTGCACACGATTGCGTCAATTAACCTATCTGCTTATCTCCAGTATTTTAGTCAGATGAAGTATTGGAGTAGGACCGTCGATGTCCAACTCCAGCGGGTGATTCAACAAATAGAAGATTACGCACTGAATGGCTGCAGACATAAACCAACACACAAGAGGTACGCTAAGAACAGTATACACATACAGAAATGGAGAATAAGTTGATCTCTCCTAATTGGAAGATTCCAAACCATGGGCACAGCCTCTCAAGCACAATCAAATGACCAGAAATTCCTCCTTGGCTTGGTAAGGATCTAGGCAGCAGCCAAAAGAAACAAGATTACATCGCAGCATCTGATGGGGAACAAACAAATCAGTCAATCTTAACAGGAGGCATGAGAAGATCAAGATTCGCTTTCCGCTAGGGCGGCCATGGCAGTTTGCTCATCCAGCAGTCGCTGCTTCTCGGAGGGCATGACGTAGCGGCAGAGGGGGCAGGTCCGGTTGAAGTAGAGCCAGTCGAAGATGCAGCGCTGATGGAAGGAGTGGGAGCAGGGCATCGTCCTAAGCTTCTTGCCGCCGGCCACGAACTCCTCGAGGCACACGGCGCACTCTCGCTCCCTCGTCTCGCCGAACTCGGGAAGGGGCAGAGCTATCATGGCCGTCTTGGAGGCTGGGTCCTCCTTCTCCTCCTCCTCGCGCAGGCGCTCCAGTTCTTCCTCGGCCCAGCGACTGAACTCGCGATCGGATTCGTCGAGCTCATGTTGCCTTTGTCTTCTGCTTTGGCCCTCAACGTCGTCGTCGTGGTGCTCCCGGTGCCTTATCCTCGTCCTTTCCCTCGAGGCAAGCCCGTAATGATCAACAGGATTAGCTGTCAGGGACGCCATGCGCGCGCTCGGAGAATCAAAAAGCCGGCAGAGATCGATTGTGAATTTGTGATGCCAGCCGCAAAGCACGCAGCCGCGATCAGTATGATGGAAGTAGATTGCTCCGTTACGCGATCAATGTGGAGTTTATTTATAGTCCGTATAGGCGGCGGCGCCGGATGCGAATCCGTCTCCGACTCAAGACGCCATTGGTCATTGCTCCGCTACGCCATTGTTACCGGACGCGTTTTCATCGGACCAGTGATTCTGTCGTTCTGCAGGCTAATCCAATGGTTCACATATCTTCCGGCTTTCCTCGTATTACTACAGTACTAGGAAATATGCCCATGCGTTGCATTGGAAGAGAAAACTCATATCACGACTCGGTGCAACCGAAAGAGAAAACTCATATCACGACTCGGCGTAATGCATATTCTATCACTTTTTGCCTCATTCAGTTATTCTTTTTGGTACTTGTATTTCAAAACACTTTTGTCCATAATTTATTTTAACAAATCAAAATCCAAAATTTAGGAACAAATCAAAATAATATCAGAGATCTATCTAGCCTATAGTGTCATATTCACTCGTCAAGATTTAAGAAATAATAGACACGTTCTTCAATTGCACATGGATTTGGAAAAAATGGAACAAATAACAATATAACCATGTATAAGATCAATGTATATGGCTTGGGTCGTGTTATTTCTATACTACTTCTGTTCTATTGCCTGGCTTATCCTCTATATCACGTGAGACACACAAAGAGAGAGGTGAAAATTGATTAAAGATGATACCAAAAGAGAAGAGACCACGACAGGGAAGATAGATCGGAGAAGAGACAGAGAGAACAGAGAGGGATGCAAAAATTAATCTGAGATGCTGCAGCTGCACAAGCACGAGGAGCACGTCTTTGTGAGCCGGGGCCCCTCGTCAACCTGCCCCGCTGTGCTCGCTCGATGTGCCGAGCCAGCTCCTCTGCGGATGCACACACATGGCCTTCGGCCGGACATGCACGACGCGTACTTCCTCAAGCTTTCTATGCTCTGACAGAGTCATGGAACGGCTCTGGGCGTGGATCCAGGCATCCAGCCCCGCCGAGGATGAAGAAGCGGCGGGCCAAGCCGCTAAGGGACCAACCAGGAGCAAATAGCCACGCGTCCCGCTCACCGGCCGAGCGGAGGCAGGAGACGGCGGGAGCTCGGACGGCCGCCATGGCTGAGCTCCGCCTGTTGTACGTCCTCGTGTCGCGCTCGAGGCGGCGCCCCCAGGAGATGGCGGGGGGAGCTCGGCCAGCCACCATGGCCGAGCACTCGCCGAGCTCGCGCTCGAGGCGAGGCGACGCCTCCCATGCTTCCCCGTGTCTGGCCGAGCGGAGGCACGAGAAGACGGCAGGAGCTCGGCCGGCCGCCATGTCCGAGCGCTCACGGAGCTCGCGCTCGAGGCGGCGTCTACCGTGCGTCCCCGCGTCCGGCCGAGCGGAGGCAGTAGACGGCAGCAGGAGCTCGGCTGGCCGCCATGGCTGAGAGCTCCTAGACACTCCTGCGAGCCTCCCGCGAGCGGCAGAGCGACAGCTTCGCCGGCGACCGGAGCCGTGTGCGAGGTGGCGAGGTGGGTGGATCTCCCCTGGGTTAAGCATATCCCAGCGGCACACACCACCGTTCTCTGGCCGCGCGGATCCCCGGCAGCGCCCCAGCGAAGGAGGGGATAAGGTGAAGGTTACTGCAAGGGGCTAAACTGTAAAAGTGGCAACCACCGATCTTAGAGTGATTGCGGGTTGATTTTCCCAAAAGTCGTTTTTCAGTTTTACTAGCACAAAGCCCGTGCGTTGCTACGGCCAAATCGCTTGACTAAAAATACTTCCTTCAAAATATTATCAACTGCATTAAGATATCAAAATTTCAAGTATAATCATAATTGTACTACTCTAAAAATTGAATGAAAATACAAAAATATATAGTAGGATTTACCAAAGCTGATAGAACAAACTACAATAACAAAAAAAATGGCATTTTGAAAGACAGCTCTAATATCTACAAATACAGTCAGGTACTTCTAGCAAAAACAGTCAACTCTACTTCTCTTTCCAACATGGAACGGCGACTGCAAATCGCCAATATGTCTTTGAGATGAGAAGATAAAAGTAGGTCTCCCTCCCGCTCCCCCGCCGCCGCCGCGCTGATGGCGGCGTCCTCCAGCCCCGCGCCGGCCGTTTCTCCGACGCCGGCGCCCTCCATGCCCGTCTCTACTCCTTCCTCTTCCTCTTCCCGGAGATGGGCGGACTACTCCGACGACGAGGAGGACGTGTCGCCTCGCTCCTACTGTGAGGTGCTTCGCAGTGGAACCCCTCCCTCCCCCCCTTCGGTGGCTGCACCCTCTCCGTCCCCGGTGGTTCAAGGTGGCGCCGGCGCGCGTCCGTGGTCGGCGGCCCTCGCCCAGCTTGCGGCTGGTGCGGGTGGTGTGGATGCCTTCGCTGGTGGTGCTCCGGCAGGGGGGCTGAGCGGCGCGGCTTCCCCGCGTGTGGATGGCCCTGATGGCGTGGATGGCGCGGCACATCCTGCGGGCGGCGCCCGCCCGTGGACGCACGTTGGTGGCCGAAAGCGTGGCCGTGGTAGGCCGGAGGAGAGGCCGGCGCTGCTGATCTGGGATGACCTGCCCCAGGACCTCGCGGGGCTCTGCTTCAACTGTCTCCTGCCGGCGGACCACATCTCGAGGAACTGCACGCGGGAGACGGCATGCCTGCGGTGTTGCAAGAGCGGGCATCATGCCCGTGACTGCCCCGGAGGGCGGGCGCCGGCGGGAGGTGGTCAGCAGCGGCGGCAGCCGCGTGGAGCCGCACCGCCGGTGGTTGATGAGCAGCCGCGGCGGGAGCTGCGTGGAGCTGAGCTGGCCGCGTCGGCTCGTGGTCGCCGCGGGCCTCCGGTGGATGCCGATGCGCGTGGGCGGCGCGTCTCCAGCGTGGATGCGTCGAGGCATGCTACTCCTGAGCGGCGCGGTGGTGTTCACGCGCGTCTCGGCCCGCTTGAGCCGTCGTTGCCGGCCGTGGACGCGCCGCTCCAGCACGCTGGTCCTGCTGGCCTGTATCGGGTGCCGGCAAGACGTCGCCTTGGCGCGCGGCTGCCTTCTCTGCCCCCGCGCTCCCCGCCCGCCCCGCCCAGTTCGGTGGGCTCTAGGCCGCTCGTCCGTCAGGCTGGTGGAGGCGATGCTCATCGGCGCGACGGCCGCTCCGAAGTGTGGCCGGCCTTGCTGGAAGCTCAGCGGCACGCCCCTGGCCGCGCGCGTTCGGGCTCGCGCTCTCGCTCGCGTTCTCGCTCCCGCTCGCCGCGCCGGCCTCCTGCACGCTTCGCTCCGTCGCCACCTCGGAAGGCCGATGCTGCTGGGCTGCGCGTCGAGCGCGTCTTCCTCCCCAGGTCAGCTGAAATCGACGCGGCTGAGTCTGGCCTGCGCTGGGGGCTGGTGGCCTTCGTCTCCGGCCAGAGAGCGCGTGTCTCCTTGTCGGACGCCGGCGGCGCAATTTCGGCGCAGGTTCCGTTGGCAGCAGACAACTTCACCATTCACCATCACTAGCCGTCGGATTTTCTCATCAAGTGCGGCAGCCGACGCGTCCGAGACGAGGTGGCGGCGGAGGGAGTCGTGGATGGCCGGGGCTTCTCCCTCCGCTTCTCACCGTGGAACCGACAGCTGCAGGCGGTGCGTCTCGACGCCCGCTACCGAGCGCACTTGGAGCTCACCGGCGTCCCCGCGCACGCCTGCAACAAGAGCACGACCTCCGCTGTCCTGGGCTCGGCGGCATGGGTCGAGCGTCTCGGCGCGGCCTCATCTTGCCAAGATGACCTTGGGCGCCTTCATGTGGTGGCGTGGACGGACGACCTGGGGCTTCTTCCGCGAGCCAAAGAGCTGTTGATTGAGGAACCGCGCGACCTGCTTGAGGAAGACGAGGGTTTGGTTCTCCCCGGCGATGCCCTGGCTCCATTGGAGAAGACGATGTTGCGGTACATCGTTTCTGCGCGTCTTGTTCGGTCTGAAGACATGTCCGGTGGGCGGCGCGCCCCCGGGCCGGGAGGCGATGGCGATGACGGTGATGGGGACGGGCCTCGGCGGGATCGTCGGTGGCCGCGCTCGCGGGACTCGTCCAGCCGCCGCGAGGACCAAGAGGACGACCGCGGGCGACGTCGGCATGCCGGCGGCGACCGAGGGGGCGGCCGGCGTGACAGCCGCTCTGTGGACCAGCGGCGTGATGGCGGCGCTGAGGACCGGCGGCGCTATGACCAGGGTGGCCGCCGGCGGGCATCCAGTTGGTGCGAGGACGACGCAGCAGGTGCGGTGGAGGGGTCCGATGGGGGGCCCGCTACTGGCAGTGCTGTCGGGGATGACTCGCTCCTGGCAGTACTGTCGGTTGATCGCACGCCCTTTTTGACCAATGGGTGGGATCCAATGCTGATGGAGCTAGCCACAGCCAGCCCGGTATTGCCGCGTGGACAGGACGTGCTTGCTTCTTTTGGAAAAGAGTCTTTTGCTAGGGATATGGTGCAGAACGTGGTATCGGTGGACCCCATGTGGGAGGAAAACAACAACAGTTTTCAAATTTCAGAGCTCAGCGTGGCCGAGGATGGCGTGGATCACGCATACGTGCCTTCCTGTGCTCAGACTGATTTGGCTCTATCTTCGTTAGGCCTTCTTCCTTCTCCCACCAGCGATGCTGATCCCGAGGCATCACCTTGGTCACCGTGCTTTCCCCCCGTGGATCCGAGTGGTTCTCCCCGATCGGTGATGGATATGTTCCGGGTTTCTCTCTCTCGCCAACCTCGGAGACGGGCCCGTTGGGGGCTGTGGATTGCCAGCAGTCAGGAGGTGGCCAGCTACCTGCGCAGGACTTTGACTGCTTCCGGGGCTCCTGCAGACGCCCCATCTCGCCGGTTCTTCCTAGGCCATCCGCCCGGCGTGGCCGACCTAGGAAGACGTACGTGGGTCCGGTGAGACGTAGCCGTAGGATCGGGGGCCGCTTCACCGCGGGCACCCCAATTCGTTAGCAGCAGCGTACGCTGATCGCGAGACTCGGACTGGCGCGTGAGGGCGAGGTGATTGGTGACGAGGCCCTGGACGCGTACCTCGACTTGTTTGCGAGGCCCCTCCGCCAGCAGCACATTGACGTGGTCCTACGGCTCTTTGGCTGGCAGCCTGATGCCCTTCCGCTTTCTGACGAGGCTCTGGTGGAGTGTATGGTTTGAGTCCTGTGTATCTTTAGCTTTTGCTCTTTTGTCGCCATCAGTGTTGTAAGCATGTTAGATCCGGATATTTCTTTTGCCATTTGGAATGGCCGTGGACTTAACTCCCCCGCTCGTCGTCTTGCTGTCTACCAGGCGATTTCTCCGGCTAATGCAGCCGTGGTTTGTATTCAGGAGACTAAGATGGCGGTTATCTCCGACCGCGTGGTAAGGGACTGCCTTGGCCCCTCATTCGACAAATTTTTCTTCCTGCCCGCTGATGGCACCCGTGGAGGGATCTTGCTGGCATGGCAATCCGCACTGGTCTCGGTCTCACACCCCCACTTCACAGCGAATGCGCTCATGGCGCGTATCTCTATTGGGAATGATCAAAGCTGGTGGTTCACTGGCGTTTATGGCCCCCAGACAGACGCAGACAAGAGAGCCTTCCTCCAAGAGCTGCATGATATAAGGGACCTTCACTTAGGTCCGTGGTTGGTTGCGGGAGATTTCAACCTTATTGTGGATCCGACAGACAAGAGCCGAGGATGCCTGCACCGTAGTATGATGGCTAGATTCCGGCGAACTCTATCGTCCCTGGAGCTTAAAGAGCTTTACCTCAATGGGCGGAGGTTTACTTGGTCTAATGAGAGAGAGCGTCCGACGCTGGAGAAGTTGGATAGGGTCCTTTCGACCGTGGACTGGGAGACGCTCTACCCTGACGCCTTCCTTTCGGCCATGTCTATGGGCCCTTCGGATCACTGCCCCCTGGTGCTGAACCTCTCGCCCGACCTGCACCGGGGCCAGAGATTCCAATTTCAGTCCTTTTGGACTAAGGTGGATGGCTTCCTGGATGTGGTCCAGGGAGCGTGGACGACTCAGCCCGATGAGCCCAATCCCTTCAAGAGACTCGACCGAAAATTGAAGGCTACGGCGAAAAGCCTATCTAGCTGGAGCTCGAAATTCATTGGCAACATTAAAATGCAAATTCTCCTAGCCACCGAGGTGATTCTTCGTCTGGATGTTGCTATGGACTCCCGAATGTTGTCCCCTGAGGAGCGTGCCCTTCATCGCCTTCTCAAGAAGAAGCTGCTGGGGCTTGCTTCTCTCGAGCGGACCTTGGCACGGCAAAGGTCGCGTCTCCTTTGGCTCCGGGAGGGCGACGCCTGTACTCGTTTCTTCCACACCCATGCCAGCCACAGGAGACGCAAGAACTTTATCGGTCATCTCTTGGTGGACGGCCGACGAGTGACAGATCATGTGGATAAGGCAGAAGCTGTGGACTCCTTCTTTGAGGGTTTGCTGGGCACCTCGGCAGATTGCCCCTTCTCCTTAGATCTTGACTACTTGGGGATTCCCTCCATCGACCTGAGTGGGATCGATGGTAACTTCACTATGGACGAAGTGCGGGATGCTATCAAGGGCATGCCCCTAGACAAGTGCCCCGGTCCGGATGGTTTCTCTGCTTGCTTCTTCGTGGTCTGCTGGGACATTATCAAAGTGGACGTCATGGCGGCATTTGACTCACTCTCGCGCCTTGACAGTCGTGGATTTGGAGCGGTTAACAGTGCGCTCATCACCCTCCTTCCAAAAAGGCCAGGAGCTGAAGAAGTGAAGGACTTTCGACCGATTAGCCTGATTCATGGCTTCGCTAAGTGGGTAGCTAAAGTGATCGCGAATCGGCTTGCTCCCCTGCTCCCTCAGTTGGTGGGGCCCCACTAGAGTGCCTTTGTGCGTGGACGTTGTCTTCACGATAACTTCATGATGGTTCAGGGGACAGCACGCAAGTTGCATAGTTCCAGACAGCCGGCGATCCTTCTCAAGCTGGATATCACAAAGGCCTTCGACACGGTGGATTGGTCCTTCCTGCTTGAGGTTCTCAGGAAGATGGGTTTTGGGGATAGGCTGCTGGCGTGCATTTGCGCCTTACTCTCGATGGCCTCTACCCGTGTCCTCCTGAACGGGTCCCCAGGGGCCCGTGTGGCCAATAGGCGTGGATTACGGCAAGGGGACCCCCTTTCTCCTCAGCTGTTCATCCTGGTCATGGAGGTTCTTCACTTCATGCTCGAGAAAGCGACGCAGGTGGGCCAGTTGGCCCCCCTTGCTGGCACGGGCCTTCGCCAGCGTACGTCCATTTATGCAGATGATGTGGTTGCCTTCCTCAAGCCTCGAGTGGATGACCTCAGGTCATTTGCTGCGATTGTTGATGACTTTGGAGCTGCTCCGGGGCTACGCACTAACCTCAACAAGTGCTCCGCGCATCTGATTAGATGCCCTGTGGAGGTGGCAACCCAAGTGGACCGTGAGCTGGGGTGCCCGGTGTTACCTTTCCCGCTCAGATACCTCGACCTGCCCCTTGGCCTTAGGAAGCCAACGGCGGCTCAGTTGCAGTACTTGGTGGATGCAGTTGCAGACAGATTGCCTAGTTGGCGGGCCTCCATGCTTAACCGCGCTGGCCGGCTTGAGTTAGTCAGATCGACGCTAGCGGCTATGTCTATCTTCGCCATGATGTCCCTTGATGTCCAGATCGAGACCCTGCTCGCGATTGAGAAGATCCTACGGGGCTTTTTGTGGAAAGGCCGTAAGAATGCGCATGGTGGCCACTGTCTTGTGGCGTGGGACAAAGTCTGTATGCCGAAGGAGCTTGGGGGTCTTGGTATCCCAAATCTTCGGATGATGAACATTGCTCTCCGAGCGCGGTGGCTTTGGTTGAGTCGAGTGGAGGCCTTTCGGCCGTGGAAAGAGTTCGATATTCAAATCCCCCAGAGGGTAACAGAGGTCTTTGAAGCCGCGACCTCCTCGATTGTGGGAGATGGGGCCTGCACCTTCTTCTGGTTGGATAATTGGCTTCCGGATGGGCGCCTAAAGGACTTAGCGCCGCACCTCTTTGCACTGATCCCGAGGAGGCTCTCTAGAGTAAGGTCGGTGAGAGATGCTCTTGATGGTGGGTGGCTGGAGGACATCCCCCCCGATCTTGATGCACTTGCAATTCAGGAGCTGCTGGCAGTTGCAGACCATGTGGAGGGACTTACTGTCACCGAGGGTGTGGCTGATAAGTTCCGGTGGGACTGGGGTGGCAGCGGGGTCTACTCCGCAAAGTCCTGCTATCTTGGCATGTTCCGTGGAAGTGTGGCCATGGCCGGAGCGCTCCAGGTCTGGAAATCCCGTGCTCCAGCCAAGTGTCGGTTCTTCCTCTGGCTTGTGTTGCGTGATAGGTGTTGGACCGCGGACAGACTGGAGCGTCGGGGTTTGCCGCGGCCCTCAGCCTGCCCGTTCTGCGATCAGAGCCAGGAGTCCATCACTCATCTCCTGATCGGTTGTGTGCTGGCAAGGTCAGTGTGGGCCGCTTGCCTACGCTGGTGGGACAGAGAGGACCGTCTCCCGACGCAGACGGCCGTGTTTGTTGACTGGCTGCGTGCCTGGCATGGAGGGAAGGATGATCTGCGTGATTTCTAGACAGGCATTGCCCTTGTGTGCTGGTGCTTGTGGAGGCATCGTAACGACATTGTTTTTGAGGGGGCGTCACCTTCCTCTGGAGTTGTTCTCCGCAAGATTCTCATCGAGGCAGAGGTGTGGAGAGTTGCCGGTCTCTTTAAGGCTAGGCTAGCATCCGTAGATAGGTGGAGGGTTGGTGAGTAGTTGCGTGTGTTCTGTTGCTGCCCTTGTGCAGCGTCGAGTTGCGCCGTCAACGTCTGTGTCGACGGCGCTGCACTTCGGCCTCTTGGCCCTTCTTCTTGAAACCGATACGTCTGTCCATGACGTATCCTTGAAAAAAATATGTCTTTGCGTTGCCCCGATCCCTAATATTTATCCGTTGATTCTTTGTTGCAAGTTGCAAATGAGAAGATTTAGAGGAATTGAAAGCTCAGAACAAGAAAAAAGAGAGATTGGGAAGAGCTAGCAGGCAGCGGAGGCCGGTACTGGCCTGTCCGCATTGCAACTTGCCGGCCGGCAGGCAGAGCTGAAGTCGCTGCCTCGCGGACGCCTGCGGCAGGTCACCTCGCCGCCGCCCATCGCGACCGTCGACCAGGCTCTCGTCCACGTCCACAAGCAGATCCACCAGGCAGGACAATATAAGGTGACCGACTCCAACTCCGGCTGTCAGCCAACATACACCTGTCAGCCAACATACACCGGTGGAAAAAAGGCCATTGGTCCCGGCCTGTAACACTCATTAGTCTCGGTTGTAGCAACCGGGACTAACAAAGCGGGACTAAAGACTTCCCGGTTGCTTACGAACTGAGACCAATGGTCCTCCACGTGGCTCGGGGCATGTGCTACGGCTGGAGGACCTTTGGTCTCGGTTCGTAACACGGACCGGGACTAAAGGTCCATTCGGAATAAAATTTGTATTTTCTGTTTCGAATTTCTGTATTTTCTTTATTTCTCTATTATCTAATCATCTCTATTCCTTCCCTCTACTAGCTTCCAAGAGTATATGGTCCTCACTCCATTGTCATGTCAAATTATAAGTACTTGTGGTCCTCACTTCCCGGTCGGTCACCCATCCTCACACTACTCCACCCTTAGCACGCTTAACTTCTCTATTCCTTCCCTACTAGCTTCCAAGACTGCGCTCGCGACTTATTGATAATAGTATGCTACCAATTCTATTAACCTATACATTTAGGAAACATATAATATTACTTTTTTAAATTCCAAATAAATTCACAAATTAAGCAACATTGATTAAGTAATAATAAGCATGAATGAATTCCAAATAATTTTTATACATAATTTAATTATTAATTTTTAATAATTAAAATATTCAAAAAAGACCAAAAAACTTGAAAAATCCAAAATAATAGCAATATAATAGACTTGTTGTAATAACCCAGGATTAGAGGTTATAAAATAGAGGCAACAGATGTGTGCATTGCATTTCATGCATAGAAAATCCGGGTAATTTTCGCGCATTTAAAATAAAACATATCAAAGTGATTGGAGTTTCACTTGAGTTGATGGAATTGAAGTAGCTCATCAACTAGAGCGCGATAAACTTCAACATGACCTTTGCTAAAACTTTGTTATGGGTAGTGATAGTTACAACAACTAAAAGAGAGTTAAGTGAGGTAAAACTAAAATGCTTGACACACCATTTTAGGACCAAATATATACTCACACCATGGTCATCATGGTATTCTTTAAACCCTACTTCTTTCATGCTAAAGAAGCCAACACAAGTCCATTTCTCAAATCAGGATCTATTCTATATTCCTATGTCCTAATCTAGTGAGTCCAAATAAGTGAAGTGGAGAGGTTAGATCAATGCCAATTTGATTATATGATTTACCGTAACTCTAGGTGGGATAACTTAAGAACACTAGAGCCATCCCTATAAAGGCCAACTAGGAGACTTTAGACTTTACTCAAATTATAGTTAGGACAAGTCATTTGATATAAGGGTGATCACATCATAAACCCTAATTTTGGTCTAGACTAGAACCATACTTAGGAAGTGACCAATACTTAGACTTATGAAGTTTTGAAGTGGAGTAGATCCTTCATGAACCACACAATGGGGAGATTATATCTTTAATCTCAGAAGGTTGGAACAGCCAAGAATAAATCCTTGATAGAGGGAGTTGATGAAGGTGATAGTATGATCATGTCAAGTACATGATTATGCTTGTTGATGAAGATAATTAGGTTAGATATGGAACCCAGTCTGATGAGCAGATATCATCCTAAAACCAAGGGTGGAGAAGGAATTCAACTGGAGCATATCTCAACTAGGAAACATCCATTCTTATGGAAACCATCTGGAAACCTTAATTTGTGTACAAGTTTCCATTAAGTAAAGTAGATAGAGATAGGTGGAGGAAATCATAAGACTTAAACCCTAGATTCATATTTAGGCTAAAGCCTATATCTTATTGATCAAACCTTGGGGTGACAATTACCTTCTTGAATGAGAGTGATACAATCTTATCAAACTCTAAACTTTTCCTATAGACCTTTGGAAACCTATCCTATAAGTTCCAATCCAACTCATCCATCACCTGGTGATTCCAAGCAAACCATATAAACTTGACATACCTTTAACCAAACAATTGATTCCTAGTAACAACCCTGCTGATAGGAGTCCAGTCCATTACCCACTAAACCACTTACCTTTTGTTATGTATGTGGACCTCAGATAAAGAGATCTTCATTGTAAAAGAGGGGTAGTTTATATTTTCAAGTTAAGTATATAGAAAATAATTAATGCCATTGGTATAACCCCATATAACAATTCCATGTTATTAAGTAGCATAGTAGTGATAAGCATAAAATCATGTCCTTTCATCAAAGTCTAAATAAGAAGAGGATAAGGGACACCTTAAGAAATTAAAGTAAATAATCAAGGTTACTACAATTGACCTTGAAGTAGCCTTAGGACAATCTATATGCCATTAACAAAATAGGAAACCCAATGGTAGAAATAGTATACATGATAATTGTCCTTTCATATAAGTACAAGTTATTGGTTCTATATAAGCACTGCAATAATTTATTCAAACCTATGAAGTATAATTAAAGCTTCAAATGTGTGGTAGTTAAAATATATGCACATTAAGACTCATATTCAAGTCTTACATGTGTCAATGCCATATAAAATCTTTTGAAGACAATATAATGAACTAGTAATGTGTTATTTGTATTTCATAATAATTCTTGAATTCAAAAACCTGCAAAATTGGTTTGAATTCAGATTGGAGAGCAAAATAGATAATTGAAAAAAGAGAAAAAGAATTAGAACAAAAAAAATAGGAGGGAGGAACCTGGCCGCAGCCTAGCCGTTGCAGCCCATCAGACTGGCCCAATAGCCGCCGGCCTGCATACCGGTTCGACGTCGTCTTCCCCGAGCTCCTAAGCAGCTCGGTGGAGCTCATCTGGTCGCCCGATCCGCCGCCGCCTCCTCGACGCATCGGATGAAAGCCGCCGACCCCTCCGAGCCTATAAGAAGCCCCTGCGCCGCCGCCAAACCCTAGTTTCGCTTCGGTCTCCTATCTTCCTCTCTGTTCTGGAAACCTCACCGGCAAACCGCCGCCGGCGACCAACTCCACCCCATTGATTGAAGCCACCCCGGCGACCGTGGTGTACTCCAGGAGAACCACCATGACTCCAGTACCTCGTGTGTCGAGGGAATCGAGCAGGGAGGGCCGGAGCTGAGCAAGTCTACTGATTCCCTTTCACCGGTCATCACCGGATTTCTTCCAATTAAGCTCACCGCTGTCGCCAATTAAAATCTTCGACCATCCTATAAGCATCAGGGTGAGCATACAAATCTCAGGAGCTATCTATTGCATGGAAAAATCAATCGTAGCTCGAGGAGCAGCTTGGCCGCCGTGCGCCGCCGCAGAAGGGCTCGCCGGAGCTCACACCGGTGATCTTTTCGAGGGGGCGCCGCTGCCATTTGGTTCCTCGCGAAGTCCCGATTCGGAATATCCTAGCCGCGTGTTCCCTGGGGCTATAGAGCATCGCCACCGTCGGTGACTGGCTGCCGGCGGTGAGCATCCCTGGCCGGTCAAATATTTTGATCTGGTCCGCTGCCAACGTGGCAGTTGACATGGCCAAGCCCCATCGGTCAGTCACTATGGGTAGACCTAGCCTGGGTACATCTAGTGTCTGCCTGTTATTTCAAAATTCCAGAAAATAGCTAACACTTTACAAATTCATAACTAATTCAAATAAAATCAGAAAAATGCAAATAATATATCAAAATGATCCTAAAAACAAGATCTATTTATTTGTGCTGTAATGTCATATATTTGTGTATAATAATTTTGAGTGAAACTTTAGAACATGATTAAGTACTATTTTCAAAATAGGAATTTGAACCAAATTTGAAACCTAATAAGTTTTAAAAATAGCAAATAAATGTTTGTATGTTCAAACAACCAATTGCAAATGCTTTTCCATGAATTTTGAATCTTAACTTGAACCTTGCTATTAGCACCTTAGGACTCTGGTACAACTTTTCCCATAATTTTAAAGTGCTAAAACCTAGGGAATGTAAATAAATACTAATCCATATTCATATTGATTCCTAACTTTAAACTATTGTTTAACAATTAGGTACTTTAGAATTATATCTAATCATATGGGAGTCTAGTCACTTGTGAGTAGAAGTCAACTCTTAATAAATAATAGTAAGTTAAAAAAAATGCTTTACTAGTTAATATAAAGTTTCTAAAGATAAAAGTTGACAACTTAAAATGGATTTCAATACTAAATACTCTTTTAAGAATATGTTCTTCAAAAGTTATTCTTTTGAAGTACATATAACTTAATCACCTACCATTATTTCTTAGTACTAAAACCATTAACTACCCTAGTGTACTAGTTAGCCATACTTCCTAATTCAACCTTGAGTGGTTAGTTTGATACTCCATTTCAACATAGTATACTTTAGTCAACTAACTATTTGCAACACCTTTGATACAACTTAAAAACTGTTACCTTCCTAACATCACCTAATCACCATTCCTTTAAGTAATAAAAATATCCATTAAGGATTGTGTTCTTCAAAAGTAATACTTTTTAAGAACATATCCAGTAAGCATCACCTCAATTCCTATGTCCTAGAATAAGCAATGACTTATGCATGTTAACATTATCAACAACCCTGGAATCAATCATGAATGGCTTACTTTAGCACTACCTGCTCATGACTAACTATTTGAGTGCCTATGCTTGTTAAGAATGTTATCAATTATAGAAACAACTAGTTATGGTATCAACAATATAAACTACCTTAAATGGCCATGCTCCACTAAAACCCTCTTAACAGTGAATGAAACCTAGCTTGTTACCTTGGTATGCTCAACTAGTATCTACTCTCTGGTTTTGATGGAATCATGCTAATCACTAGAACACTAAACCTTAGGTGTAGTGCTTCTAATCAATAAGAAATATGTTCTTCAAATGTTATTCTTTTAAGAAACGTTGAAAGTAAGTAACAAACCATTCCATTAAGCTTGAACATATATAACTCTATTTGTGTCTTAAGATTGTTGTCAACCCTAAGACTAACTGGGTATTCTTATCAAATAAGAATTACTTCAGCTTTGCTTGTCCATAACCAACTACTTGATTGCTAATAGTATGATACCACTTAAAAGTGTTACTTTCAAGTTTTCACTTATTGCTATACTAGTCTTTTGCAATAGCTCTTGTATTAAGCTTTATTCTTTTACTTTAAAAGTTTGCCAGTCAATCTAAAATCCTTAACAACCTTGTTGTGGAATGAATCTAAAAGTGCAACTCATTATAAAGAAATCATCACAACCTTGTATAATAAACCATCGGGGTTAGGTTACGCTTAGAGCGATGCATAGCATATCTGATGCATATCATGCTGCAATTCTTTTAACATCATCTTTACCAGATGATGGAGCTATTTCAGAATTTGGATTTCCTACGTATCGAAGACCTTGACTTGCATAATCTTGCAGTCAAAAAGGCAAATTTATCTTGCTCATATCTCTTGATTGCACTGATTTTGAAACTACTTGCAAAGTGTTGACTACAAACTCTAACATTTCAAAAAGGATGGAAAACCTATCTTCATAAATAATATGACTAGTGGTTATCGACCAGTGGTGATAACCTAGGATGGCTGGCAGGTGGAACCACAGTAAGATTGTGGTGGTGGAGGTTCCACTTGCATGGGAAAGTAAACCTAGGAATAACTACCAATGCCACAGTTATTCTTGTGCCGTAAAAACCGTGTCATCCAAGAGACTTGGAATGGGACGGGAAAGTCAGCTGTATCTTCTCTCGTTCGCATGTCAACGGACACTCAGCTACCGTTCGCCGTATATCTCGAAAGAATACGTGCACATGGGTGGGACCCCTTAGTGCCCACGGCCACTGGTGTCTATGATGGTCCGCAAGGGACACCTAGGAACTTCATCATTGGGGGTGAATATCAGGGGCACAACCTGCTTGCGTGAATTGGGTGGGCATGCGTTGTGCGGAGAAGGCAGTGATTGGCTTGGATCAATAACTGGGCCCCACACCAAGGAAGTGTGGATGAGCATGCAACTCGGTTGTGCAACAAGGCTTTGATCTCTTTTGGAAGGACACACCTCTGCAGAGTGTAAAAGGATGTGACATGTTACCCCTTGTTCCAGGAAGGAGCTGCGAACGCGGCAGGAAAGGTGCTCTCAAGGCACTAATACCCTGTGTTGGCTGTTGGGCATAGTTTTCACAAGTAAAAGCAATCTTTCAAGAAACCCTTGATAAAACCTTGCATTGGCCTACGACTCTTTTGGGTCCTTGGCTTTAGTTAGTGCATATCACACAACTTCTTTCTAAAGAAACTTGCTGGGTAACGCTCGTTACTCACCCCAATCTCTTAAACCCTTGCTAGACTATGAAGAATTAGATTGAAGGCAACCCAAGGAGACAACCTCAAGACATTGAAGATGAAGATGAAGCATTCTACCAACGTCATGATTATCAGTGGAGTCTACAATTGTAAGAAGCTTGGTGGAAAACTAGAATAGGGTTAGAAAGGAACCAGTTTCCTAATCCTAGATCCTAAGTAGTTAGAGTAACTCTATATTTGAGTAGTAAGCCACATGCATTAGTTGTAGTTTAGTTTAGTCTGCATTGATTCTTTCTCGTTTGTAATCGCCAGGACTAAACCTCTACCTATTGAGGAGGTTCTGAAGATCTTCTGTATGCTGAAAATTGTAATCCTATAGACATACCGTGGACCTGCGATGTTTCTGTTGTACCACTCTGATGGATGTAATACTAGTGAGACGGTGTTTCATTAGTGTTATGTCAACGACTTGCATACTACATATGCAGTGGTATGCTGGGTCACCACACTTGTTAACCAAATAAGAGGGAGTACATTTTTTCATATATATATGCACTCGACTCGCACACCACACCACACACACATCTAGCTAGCTAGTAGCCTTCTAGCTTCCAATAACTCCTAGCAATCTCAAAGCTCAAGCGAGCGTCTAGAGCGGCATACAACACTTGCTTGTCGCTTAATGGAACTTTGGCCCAACCATATATAAGTTCTTCTTCTTCTTCTTCCTCGTCGCCGCCCTTCTTCTTGTTCTTCTCGATCTTCTTCTTCTTCTTCTCAAGCTTTGTCCCAATAGTAGCATTGGACAGATTATATAGACTCGGAATTGGTTTTGTGGTGGGGTTCGGTATGATCACTTGGAGGTCGTGCACCAATGAAATTTGAATTCCGTATGGAGACAGCATGCGCACGTCATTGCCGATAGCCGCGCCACAGAATTTAATGGTGGGGTCCCCCAAGAAATCCCTGAGCAGCTGCGGCATATGATCGGCCCGACATAGTTTGAAGAGCAAAACCTCGGACGCCACCGAGAGTTGAAGGAGGGCGGCACGCTGATGAGGCTTATCCTTAGGGGTGGTGAACTCGCAGTCCAAGCCCACACATTTGACCGGTGCGGCATCGAGGAACCGCTCCTTGACAGCGTGGAGCCACTTCTCCACCGTTGACGCACGGACGGTTTCCGTGATGGTGAATTCCATCCCTTCGGCGGTGAGATTATGCACCCGCGTCGTCGCCGGCTCCATTGAAATGAGATGGAGAGAGAGCTTGCCGCCGGTGAGAGCTTGATTGCCGCCGGCCGGTGAGAGAGCTAGAGCTTTGGTGCTATGGTGGTTTTGAGGAGAGATTAGGAGGAAGATGATGATCAAGAAAGCTAAATGAAGGTTTCTTATATACTAGAGATGGAGAGAAGAAGAAGATCAAGAGAGGGCCGCCGGTGTTGATTACTGAAACCAATTCCGATGCGTTCGTCGTTCCATTACCGAAACAATCGCGTAATGTCGCAGCGATTTCTGAAGCGATACGCGGGAGTGGCGGTTCGTTTGAACTGCCCTTTAGTCCCGGCTCGTGGCTGATACGTCTCAAACATATCTATAATTTTTGATGCTCCATGCTTGTTTTTACACCATTTGCCTATTGTTTCGTTACACTTAGTGGCATTTTTATACATTTTCCGGAACTAACCTATTAACGAAGTGCCACAGTGCCATTTTCCTGTTTTCTGCTGTTTTTGTGTTTCAGAAGTGATACACAGGAAATATTCTCGGAATTGGACGAAACAAGTTCCTAAAGACTTATATCACGGGGAAGCTTCCAGACATCCGAAGAAGAGACGGAGGAGGGCCACGTGGGCCCCACACGCACAGGCGGCGCGGCCAGGCCCCTGGCCGCGCCACCCCTGTGTGAGGGGGCCTGGTCCCTCCTCTGACATCGCCCCTTCGCCTATAAAGACCCCCCGACGAGAAAAACCTAAGGGCCCGATCAGTTTTCCAAAATACATCGCGATCCGCCGCCGCCGTCGACCCGAAGATCGGGAGGGTCCAGAAGCTCTTCCCGGCACCCTGCCGGAGAGGGGAATCGCTACCGGAGGTCTTCTTCATCGCCATGCTTGCCTCCGGAGCGATGAGTGAGTAGTCTACCTTGGACTATGGGTCCATAGCAGTAGCTAGATGGTTGTCTTCTCCACCATGTGCTTCATGTTTAGATCTCATGAGCTGCCATACATGATTGAGATCACCGTTATGTAATTCTATGATGTTGGTTTGTTGGGATCCGATGAATATTGGTGTTTATGATTAAGTTGCTGTACTGAATTATATCTTTTGTTATCTCTATGTTGTTTATGATCTTGCATGCTCTCCGTTGTTAGTAGCTATCTTGGCCGAGTAGTTGCTAGTGACTCCAGGAGGGGGTATTTATGCTCGATAGTGGGTTCATGTCTCTATTTCACCTGGGGGAGTGACAGAAACCTCTAAGGTGGTAGATGTGCTGTTGCTACTAGGGAGAAAACAACATTCATATGCTCAAGGGCATATGCTTTGTTTACATTACACACTTTGCTTAATGCAATTATCTGTTGTTCGCAACTTAATACTTCTAGGGTGTTCGGATGATATCCCCGGGAGTGGATTATTAGTCATAGATGCAGTTGGATGGCGATCTATGTATTTTGTTGTAATGCCCAGAGTAAATCTCATAGTGATCTTCTTGACATATCACGTTATCTTTATTCTATCAATTGCCCAACTGTAATTTGTTTACCCAGCATGTTATTTTATCTATGGAGAGACACCACTAGTGAACTGTGGACCCCGGTCCTATTTTAATCATATTGCAATCACCTGTTTACTTTTCCCGCACTGTTTACTTTACTCGCATACTCTACTGTTTTCCACTCGATACACTCATAACCTTTGTTTCAAGCAAAACGGTGAGATTGACAACCTCATCGCAAGTTGGGAACAAAGTATTTGTTTGTGTGTGTGCAGGTTCCACAACACCTTCAGTCATCATCGTCTCCCTTCTCCTGTTCGATAAACCTTGGTTTCTTAATTGAGGGAAAACTTGCTGCTACACTCATCATACCTTCCTCTTGGGGTTCCCAACGGGCTGGTCATTCACCACGCACAAGGACAGTTTGCTCCCACATCAACTTGGAGTAGCAGCTATTTTTCTAGCGCCGTTGCCGGGGAAGAGAGAAGACTTCTGCGAGGGGAGTTCTTCGCACACACATTCTTTACTTTGTTATTTGTTTTGCTTTACTTTATTTTATTTTACCTGCATTGCTTTTTATATCAAAAACCCAAAAAAATTAGAATCCTTGGTAGCTGTTTTTACTTATTTACTTTCGTTTTGCTGAAATGGGTACTCCTGAAAACACCAAGTTGTGTGACTTTGCTAGCACGAACAATAGTGATTTTATCTGCACTCCTACTGCACCACCTGTTCCTGCTACCACCTTTTATGAAATCAAGCCTGCTTTATTGAACCTTGTTATGAAAGAGCAATTTTCTGGTGCTAGTACTGAAGATGCTGCAGCTCATCTCAACAATTTTGTTGAGCTATGTGAGATGCAGAAATATAAGGATGTTGATAGTGATATTATTAAGCTCAAGTTGTTTCCTTTTTCTTTGAGAGGAAAGGCTAAAGATTGGTTGCTGTCTTTGACTAAGAATAGTATTGATTCATGGGCTAAGTGTAAGGATGCTTTTATTGGTAGATACTATCCTCCTACTAAGATTATAGCTTTGCGCAGCAATATTATGAAGTTTACTCAGTTTGATAATGAACATGTTGCTCAAGCTTGGGAAAGAATGAAATCTATGGTAAAGAATTGCCCCACTCATGGACTGACTACTTGGATGATTATCCAAACTTTTTATGCAGGACTGAATTTTTCTTCAAGGAACCTACTTGATTCAGCTGCTGGAGGCACTTTTATGTCCCTTACCTTGGGCGCCGCATCAAAGCTACTCGACAACATGATGGTAAATTATTCCGAATGGCACACCGAGAGAGCTCCACAAGGTAAGAAGGTAAATTCTGTTGAGGAAACCTCTTCCTTAAGTGATAAGATTGATACCATTATGGCTATGCTTGCTAATGATAAGACTCATGTTGATCCTAATAATGTTCCTTTGGCCTCTCTGGTTGCCCAAGAAGAGCAAGTTGATGTGAATTTCATTAGAAATAACAATTTTAATAACAATGCTTATAGGAACAATTTTGCTAGTAACAATTATAGGCCGTATCCTTCTACCAATAGTAATGGTTATGGTAACTCTTATGGTAATTCCTACAACAACACTAGGGTCGCGCCCTCCGAGCTTGAGGTAATGCTCAAGGACTTCATCGGTAAACAAACTGCTTTTAACAAGTCTGTTGAGGAAAAGTTAGGCAAAATTGATATTCTTGCTTCTAAAGTTGATAGCCTTGCTCATGATGTTGAACTTCTGAAATTAAAACTGTTTCCTAATGATGTGAATGTGAGCAATGTTGTTGCTGCCGCTAATGCTACCCAAGTTGGAATTGATGAAAATATTAGATTATTAGCGGAATTGCATGCCAGGTGGGAAAGAGAAGATGAGATGGCTAGAGAGATGAAGGTATGTACCATTACTACCTCTAATGATGTTGCTCCTACTGGTAGCAATCCTCTTACTTTGATTGGTGTAGAGAAAACTCCCACTCCTTGTGTTAAAAAGCCTAAAACTGCCAAAACTTTTTCTCAAAAGAGTGCTGAAATTTTTCGGAGTGTGGGAGATGATAGCTCTATTTCTTTTAATGATTTTGATGTTGATGGCTGCAATATATCTGAAGTAATTTTGTTCTTGCAAAAGCTTGCTTTGACTCCCAATGCTAGTTCTTTAAATATTGCTTTTACTAAGCATATCACCAATGCTCTCATAAAGATTAGGGATGAAAAGTTGAAGCAAAAAGCCTCTGTTCCCAAGAAGTTAGAAGATGGTTGGGAACCCATCATTGATATGCATGTTAATGGTTATGATTGCCATGCTTTATGTGATCTAGGTGCTAGTATTTCTATCATGCCTAGAAAGATTTATGACATGCTTGATTTACCACCGCTTGAAAAATGTTATTTTGATGTTCCCATTGCTGATGTTGCTAAGAAGAAACCTTTGGGAAGGATTAATGATGTTCTTATTGTGGTTAACAATAACCTTGTTCCCGTTGATTTTCTTGTTATGGACGTTGAATGCCATGCTTCATGTCCTATTATTTTGGGAAGACCCTTTCTTCGAACTGTAGGTGCTATCATTGATATGAGGGAAGGCACTATCAAGTATCAATTCCCATTAAAGAAAGGTATGGAACACTTCCCTAGGAAAAGAAATAAATTACTTTTTGACTCTATTCTTAGAGCAAATTATGAGCTTGATGCTTCATCACTTGATATTACTTGATTCGCACTTTTCTGCGCCTAGCTCAAAGACGTTAAAGAAAAGCACTCTTGGGAGATAACCCATTGTTTACTTTTCAGTACTTTTTCTTTTATTTGAGTCTTGGAAGTCATTACTACTGTAATGACCGCTCCTTATCTTGTTTATTTCGTTTTTGTGCCAAGAGAAGCCTCTAATTTGAGTGAGGTAAAGACTTGGGGATGTTGCTGTCCTGAAACTGTTTTCGGTGCTGCACCGTCAAAATTCGTGAAAATTCTCTGTATATCTTTTGGACCTGCGATTTCTTGTGCATATGCCCCAGGTTATATCCAAACTTTTCTTAGTTGAACACTTTTTGATTTGAGCAACGGAAAATCCCTCAAAAATTCGTCCTTTGTCAGCTGTCCAGTTTTGACAGATTTCTGCCAATATTTGTTTTTGCCACTTTATCGCTTTCTTTTGAGTTCTTTTTGATCATGGAACTCTTGTGGAAGTTGCTACAGTAGTATATACTTTATATGTGGTGGTTTTGGGTTGAAACCTGAAGCTAAAAAAGGTTGAATATATTTTATGCTTACACTAATGTTGCTAATAGAATTGTGTTTAGTTTTGTATGAAGGAAGTTTTCAAGTGTAGGGATTGGAGAATGATGAGATGAGTTGACGAATGGACAAAAGCTCAAGTTTGGGGATGCCCATGCATCACCCCAAGAAATATCCAAGAAGTACAAGCGTCAAAGCTTGGGGATGCCCCCGAGGCACCCCTTCTTCATCGGCAAAAATCAGGTCACCTTTCAAAACACTATATTTTTATTGCTTCATGCACTATGTGTTTTTCTTGGAGCGTCAGTTGTTTTAGTTTTCTTAGTTTGTTTAGTTTGTTTGTTTGCTGCAATAAATGGTTGGACCCCAACAAATTTCCTTTGGAGGAGATGTACTCATTTTCATTTGCAAAGAACGCTCTAGTTTTCACTCTTATTAAAAATCGAGTGTTCTACTTTTTCTGCTACTGCTTTTGGTTTTCGTTTTCGCCTTGATTTGCGTTCAGATCTTGACATATCTTTTCATCATGGTGTATTTTTGCCTCTGATCTTTATTGGTTTTTATCAAAAGAGGTGTTTATAAAAATTTCAAATGGTGATGGAAAAGAGAAAAAGCTTTGTGCAAAATAGTGGTACAAGAAGGAGCTTGTGTAGACTGCGGCTTAGGCTTTTTCATGTCATGCTTGATGTCTTTTTGATAGTATGCTTAGTGGTTTTGCTGTAGCATGACTTGTCTCAAATAACTGAGATTGCTTAATGAGCCTTTGAAAAAATCATGCGTTGTTTTTATTGTATGGAAGCATTATTTTGGTTTTCTCCTTGATGCTTTATTTGGGTTGACTTGGCGCATGCTCACACATGTTAGACTCTTACAAAGTCGCCATTAGCCTTCATGATCATTTAGTTTTTGACTTTTGATGCCATCGTATGCTTCTTTTAATGTCGCTTTGTCGCTTTGCATAATTATGGCCATTACTGCTCTCTTAGTTGGTCGCTCCCAGTCTTTTGCTAGCCCTCGCCTTGTACTGAGTATGAGCTCTACTCGTGCATCCAACTCCTAAAAGCCAAGTTTGCCAAAGTGTCCACCATACATACCTACTAGCAATTTGCTATTCCAAGTAAATTTGACTTGCTTTTATTTTCTCTTCAAATTAAACTCTTACCAGTGTTATGCGAAATTCGGTCAGTAAAGCTCTCACGAACCGGAAGGCACACTTTACTTTTTCCTGTTCTTAAAAATTTGACATTGTGGTCTCTTATGTTGAGTTGTTATGCTTGAAAGTTGTAAGTTGGATTCTAGCCCAGCCATGCAGTCATGGGCAAGCTTTCAACATTGCACTTCTTATTTGAGTTGATATCGTGATCTTTTGTTTATGGATGCCCGCGGTGTGAAATGAATTGGGAATCTTGTGAGGATCATGGAGTTTTTATATGTGTTAGGGAAACGCCGGGCCGCCAATCTAAGCCATGCATAATTCATGGTGGAAATTTGCAGCATACCCATGGTGAACATTCGACGACGCATCTCATAATAAAAAGCTAAACAATATAGCAAATAAAAGAGATGTCGAGGTGTTCATTGTCTGCTTGTCCTGTCATTTTGGTGTGGGCTTGTTCCATGTCATCGGGCACGAAGGTACCCCATTGGCGGTTCTCAATGATACACATATATTTACAATGACAAGAGCCTTGCTTGGGACTCTAAGTAAAGTAGCATGAGGTTTGGGTACTCGTATTCACGGGGCACGAGGTTTTCAACTTATGATTTGTCAAGCATATGCATCATAATTGTTCTCGCATTAACTTTAACCATTCAAGATGCTTATGATGGGGGCAATGAGAGCTCAAAGCCGGTAAGTACCATAATTTTTGAAGGTTATAAAACTTGCAATCACTGCTTCCCTCTGCGAAGGGCCTTTCTTTTACTTTTATGTTGAGTCACCACCTTCTTTCTTTATGCACCATTAAGAGAGCATAGTTGTCATTCTTAGTGTGATATGCATTGTCCCAAAGTTCATTGATTGATTCATATTGTTGGTTTCACTTGTTCTTAAATTATTTGTATCTAGTCGCCCTCTTAAACTTTGAGGTGTCCTATGCATTTATGTTTTGCTCTCTTTGAAAGACAAGCTGAAAACCATTTGTATGTTTTTCCTTATGATTTGAACACACGTTTGACTTTCATTGTTTCATTATCATGATCTTTTGTTTGTGTTCATTTGCATGTTTACAACATGGTTGCTAAGTTCTTATTGTCATGATTATATCTTTCATGCCCATGTTTTAAGTTCTATTGATCCCAGCTCACCAATGCTTGCATATATGATCAAGATTGTGTAGGTGCATGTCACCTCAAAAATTATTCTTTTGTTATCACTTACCTACTCGAGGACGAGCAGGAGTTAAGCTTGGGGATGCTTGATACGTCTCAAACGTATCTATAATTTTTGATGCTCCATGCTTGTTTTTACACCATTTGCCTATTGTTTCGTTACACTTAGTGGCATTTTTATACATTTTCCGGAACTAACCTATTAACGAAGTGCCACAGTGCCAGTTTCCTGTTTTCTGCTGTTTTTGTGTTTCAGAAGTGATACACAGGAAATATTCTCGGAATTGGACGAAACAAGTTCCTGAAGACTTATATCACGGGGAAGCTTCCAGACATCCGAAGAAGAGACGGAGGAGGGCCACGTGGGCCCCACACGCACAGGCGGCGCGGCCAGGCCCCTGGCCGCGCCACCCCTGTGTGAGGGGGCCTGGTCCCTCCTCTGACATCGCCCCTTCGCCTATAAAGACCCCCCGACGAGAAAAATCTAAGGGCCCGATCAGTTTTCCAGAATACATCGCGATCCGCCGCCGCCGTCGACCCGAAGATCGGGAGGGTCCAGAAGCTCTTCCCGGCACCCTGCCGGAGAGGGGAATCGCCACCGGAGGTCTTCTTCATCGCCATGCTTGCCTCCGGAGCGATGAGTGAGTAGTCTACCTTGGACTATGGGTCCATAGCAGTAGCTAGATGGTTGTCTTCTCCACCATGTGCTTCATGTTTAGATCTCATGAGCTGCCATACATGATTGAGATCACCGTTATGTAATTCTATGATGTTGGTTTGTTGGGATTCGATGAATATTGGTGTTTATGATTAAGTTGCTGTACTGAATTATATCTTTTGTTATCTCTATGTTGTTTATGATCTTGGATGCTCTCCGTTGTTAGTAGCTATCTTGGCCGAGTAGTTGCTAGTGACTCCAGGAGGGGGTATTTATGCTCGATAGTGGGTTCATGTCTCTATTTCACCTGGGGGAGTGACAGAAACCTCTAAGGTGGTAGATGTGCTGTTGCTACTAGGGAGAAAACAACATTTATATGCTCAAGGGCATATGCTTTGTTTACATTACACACTTTGCTTAATGCAATTATCTGTTGTTCGCAACTTAATACTTCTAGGGTGTTCGGATGATATCCCCGGGAGTGGATTATTAGTCATAGATGCAGTTGGATGGCGGTCTATGTATTTTGTTGTAATGCCCAGAGTAAATCTCATAGTGATCTTCTTGACATATCACGTTATCTTTATTCTATCAATTGTCCAACTGTAATTTGTTTACCCAGCATGTTATTTTATCTATGGAGAGACACCACTAGTGAACTGTGGACCCCGGTCCTATTTTAATCATATTGCAATCACCTGTTTACTTTTCCCGCACTGTTTACTTTACTCGCATACTCTACTGTTTTCCACTCGATACACTCATAACCTTTGTTTCAAGCAAACCGGTGAGATTGACAACCTCATCGCAAGTTGGGAACAAAGTATTTGTTTGTGTGTGTGCAGGTTCCACAACACCTTCAGTCGTCATCGTCTCCCTTCTCCTGTTCGATAAACCTTGGTTTCTTAATTGAGGGAAAACTTGCTGCTACACTCATCATACCTTCCTCTTGGGGTTCCCAACGGGCTGGTCATTCACCACGCACAAGGACAGTTTTCTCCCACATCAACTTGGAGTAGCAGTGGCTCAATCCGGGACTAGCTAAAGGGTACCCTTTATTCCCGGTTCGTGCCACGAGCCGGGACTAAAGGCCCAAAGGCATTAGTCCCGGCTGGTGGCTGAATCCGGGACCGAAGGGCCCATTTGAACCGGGACTAATGCCCCCTGGTCCACATTTTCAAACGAACCGGGACTGATGGACCCTTTAGCCGCGGACCAAACACGTTGGGGACTAATAGGGGCGAATGGAAGCCCTTTTTTCTA
This sequence comes from Dactylis glomerata, assembly GCA_007115705.1. Classification (NCBI taxonomy): domain Eukaryota; kingdom Viridiplantae; phylum Streptophyta; class Magnoliopsida; order Poales; family Poaceae; genus Dactylis; species Dactylis glomerata. The sequence goes on along the minus strand of QXEO01000456.1, from coordinate 2,133,424 downwards.
CTACTGATAGGTGAAGCAGTGGACTTTGCAATCCTGTACTTGTAGTGTGGCCACTTAGAAATTTTAGTGGCCGCATCGCACCTCCGTAGCTACGGAATAAAAGTTCACGCATTATGATTACCTCAAAAAGTTTGTATATATTTTGATGAGAGGTTAGCATATGTCCTAAATGGACGACATGTATATATGAACATTTTTGTTTCTCCATGCGAGCCACCTTGACAGATGAATGCCACATGCTAGTCCAAAAATTCTGAAACGTGTTTTTGGCAAAGGGAGCAAAATAAGTTCGAAAAGAAACTTCCAGCCCATATTCAACAAACGTGTCGAAGCTGTCTTGTGTAGGATGTGCTGGACATTATTATTTTTGCAACTTGTTGTTGTCGCTCCTTCATCGACGAATAAGAACCATTTTCACCGATGAATAAGAACCATTTTCACAGCGAATTCCAACCCAGCTGCCATCTCCAAGGTTCCATCTACGGAGTGTGTAGACACTGCAAAGCTCTCTCCCACCTCCCTAAGAACTGGCCAGCTGTGTCCGTCATTTTCGCGTTTTAACAGCCTGTCAGCGCAATAACAAAACATCTATTAAGACATGTCCTATCAGCAGTTCAGGATGGGGCTTGGGTAATATGAAAGAAAGCTTTCATCAGAGTAAACAACTAATGTGAAAGAAATCTTCCAATTTGATGATATGATAGGCTTACATTACAAATTACTACAAGAATTTGTTTGGGGAGCCGGAAGTCAGCTCTTTTTCTCTTGACGAGACCCAAACAGATGATATACCCCAGGTGTCTATGGAGGAAAATGGTTTTCTAACTGAACCTTATTCAGAGGAAGAGATTATGAAAGCTATATTTCTAATGGAACACAACAAAGCGCCGGGTCCGGATGGTTTTCCTGCAGAGTTTTATCAAACCTTTTGGGATACCATTAAGTCGGATCTTCTAGATCTGTTCAATGTGTTACACGCTGGACAGCTGGAATTATTCCGTCTAAATTTTGGTGAGGTCATCTTGTTACCCAAGGTTAATCAGGCAGAAAGGATTCAACAGTTTAGACCTATCTGTCTGTTGAACGTAAGTTTCAAGATATTCACGAAAGTAGCCACCATTAGACTTAATACGGTAGCTGATCACATGGTTCGGCCTTCGCAAACCGCTTTTATGCAAGGAAGAAACATCCTCGATGGAGTTGTTATCTTGCACGAAGCGGTTCACGAACTTCATACCAAAAAGTTGAATGGGGTAATTTTAAAATTAGATTTTGAAAAGGCCTATGATAAGGTTAAGTGGTCTTTCCTTCAACAAACACTAAGGATGAAAGGTTTTTCTCCTGAGTGGTGCGCTTTAATCAATAATTTTGTGTCAAGAGGTAGTGTGGCCATTAGAGTTAATGATGACACTGGCCGCTACTTTCAGACCAGAAAGGGGCTCCGACAAGGTGATCCTCTATCACCAATGTTATTTAATATTGTAGCCGATATACTTGCTATATTGATTGAACGTGCTAAGGCGGACGGTCAAATTGAAGGAGTGATTCCTCATCTTGTTGATGGTGGATTATCGATCCTTCAATATGCCGACGACACAATTCTTTTTATGGAACATGACCTGGAGAAAGCTCGAAACCTCAAATTAATTTTGGCGGCTTTTGAACAGCTCTCTGGTCTAAAGATAAACTTCCATAAGAGTGAATTGTTTTGTTTTGGAGAGGCTCAGGACGAAGCTAGCATTTATGCAGAGCTGTTCGGCTGTGGCCAAGGGCAATTCCCTATTCGGTATTTAGGCATTCCGATTCATTATCGGAGATTAACTATTGCCGAATGGAAAGCTGTTGAGGAGAGACTCCAAAAACGCCTAAGTAGTTGGAAAGGTAAATTACTATCCCTGGGGGGGAGATTGGTCCTCATTAACTCAGTACTATCTAATATGGTACTGTATATGATCTCCTTCTTTCTTCTGCCCAAAGGAGTCTTGCATAAACTCGATTATTATCGATCTAGATTCTTTTGGCAAGGGGATAGTGAGAAAAAGAAGTATCGACTGGTAAAATGGAGTGTGGTCTGTAAACCAAAGGACCAAGGTGGGCTTGGAATTCATGACCTTCAGGTCAAAAATTCCGCCTTACTAGGTAAATGGCTCTTCAAGCTGCTTACCGAAGATGGTGTTTGGCAGACCCTCCTTAAGAGGAAGTATATTGGTTCAAAACCGCTGTCCCAAGTTTTATGGAAACCTGGAGACTCGCATTTTTGGGCTGGCCTTATGGCATCAAAGAAATTTTTCTTCCCTTATGGTACTTTCTCTATTAACGACGGATCGCAGATACGGTTTTGGGAGGATACCTGGTTGGATAATGTCCCGTTACGAGATCAGTATCCTGCTTTGTATAGTATAGTCCGGTTTAAAAGTGATACCATTGCTAAGGTAATGACAACCTCACCGCCGGCTGTATCGTTTAGAAGACACCTATTGGGTAACCGGTTAGCTGATTGGACTGCCTTACAACAACGTTTGGAGACCATTCAGCTATCCCCAGGTCCAGATGAATTTCGTTGGAATCTCCACACAAACAGGACCTTCTCAGTAGACTCTCTTTACAAAGCAATTATGCAATCTGATATACCAGTTGATAATAACAAGAAGATTTGGAAGATGAAGATACCGCTAAAAAACAAAAATTTTGCATGGTATTTACGTCGGGGAGTGATCCTAACCAAAGACAACCTTGCTAGGCATAATTGGCATGGAAGTAAAATGTGTGTGTTCTGTCAGCAAGACGAGACTATCAAACACCTTTTCTTCCAATGCCGCTTTGCCAGATCTATATGGTCAATCATCCAAGCTGCTTCCAGCCTGTACCCTCCGACTAATGTTGCCAATGTTTTTGGAAACTGGCTTCATGGTATCGATCTCAGGTTTAGAACGCTAATTAGGGTGGGAGCGATAGCCGTTATCTGGTCGCTTTGGCTATGCAGAAATGACAAAGTTTTTGATAACAAAATTTGTTCTCCTTTGCAGGTTATTTACAGATGTACCGCTACGCTCCGTTTATGGTCACCTCTTCAGCGGCTGGAGAACAGAGACCTGTTTACGGAGGTCTGTACACGACTGGAGGCTACGACGAGGGATATTTTTTCCCCACATGGGTGGCCGCATAATCTTAGGATTGGTCCTCCTACAGCTACTTAGGCGATTTACAATTGCTCGCAACGATATGTATTTTGCCTTCATTTTGAACCTTGAACTTTTGGACGGCTGTGTGCATCGTGTTATGCAGAGGCCGGGTGTATTTTCTTATTATAAGTAATAAATGCCCTTTATCGAAAAAAAGATCCCATGCTATAGCCATGGCATCACATTTGGAACGTGTGGAGACACAGTGGCCTTCAGTCAAGCAAGGCCTTCGCTCTGCTCAGCCTAGCATAAGCACAACAACACTCAACAATGACACCACACATTCCTAAATAACATGGCAGGCCTCAGAAAGAAGTCATGCCAGAAAATAGCTGTCAGATTTGGTTGACATTTTATTTCCAAAAGAGTCTCCACTATCATCTGAACTGGCAGTAAACTCTCCAAGAACATACAAATAAACATTTAGACAGAATAGATCGGCAGCAGTGCTTGTCAAATGCGTAGAGAAGACTATACCCTCTATTGCAACTGATTTGCATAGCAAGATATTAAATAAATTGCTTGCATGACATATAAATGTAATATAAGCAGAAAAGGACAGTTTACATATATAAAAGGAACTAAAAGTGGAATACTGAACCTAGGCTTTGACATTCAGATTAACTCGTCACATGGCAAATAAAATATCTAGAATAGATCATTAACCTGCAAAAGTGACATGAGAGGTTGAGGAGGATTTCAGTGAAAATGAAAGCACACCAGATGCATCTATAGTATCCCTGCATATATAGGAATACGATTTTTGTGAACTAACCTCATCCTAGATGCTCAGGAGCATATGGACGCCCAATTGCTGGTCCTCTCGTTTGGTATGCTCCCCTGTACTGATCCTTTTTTCTTATAGCTCTATAACAGAATTTCACTAAGAAGAAAGAGTAAGATAATTAGATAATCCTAAGAACAACCTATTGGTAAAGTGTGACAATGAACATAATCATGACGCCTCGCTGAAACTGATGGGAGTTATCATTGGTTATGTAAGATAATTAGATGATTTTTGTTGTTATCCTTGGCTTATTTTAAAATTTATATGCTTGGAGATTGGTTTTGGAGGCTCATCAATGACCCAAATTTGACATGGGAATAAAATAGTGCATGGTGGGTAAAAAAATAGAAGGCCCGAGTGAATTCTCACTGAAGCAAATTAAAGTCTAGCAACGGAGCCGGCCGGCGGCTCCGCGCCCAGCTGCGCCTCACAGCGCCGCGCGTTGGGCGGCATGAAGGATCCGGCCGCCGGCGTGAGGAGAGAGTGGAGGAGGAGGTGCCTCGGGGAAGTGGCCCCGTTCTCTCCCCGGCGACCCCTGGTTGGCTGTCGGGGCGGCACGTACGACGGAGCCGGCCGGCGGCTCCGCGCCCAGCTGCGCCTCACAGCGCCGCGCATCCCGCGCCGCCACATCTCCACTGCTGCACCTGAGTTGCGCTCTCCCGTCGTGCATAGCTGCGCGCGCCTGCGCTCCCGCAGCTCCCGAGCGCCTCCTTCCGCTTGCCCGTGCATCGGCGGATTTAGGGTGGCACGGTGGAGCCGGACACCAACGATATGCGGGGAAGGTGGAGGTGCGTCGGCGCTGTATGTTTGGGCGCTTGGACAGCAGGGCAGCTTTAGCGCTCAAGATGGAGGCGGACGCCGGAGCTAGGCGATGTAGAGCGGGCGGATGCGGCGGAGCTTCAAATCTCCGGTAAGGTGGTCCTCCTCCTCTCGTTCTTTCCCATTTTCGTGATTCCTATCTGCAAATTATTCACTTCTCTGAACCTGTTCCATGTCGATGACCCCGGACAGAGAGTTCCGATGGAGAAGGTTGATTTCCTTGATCCGAAGCAGGCGCTCGACCTAGTCCGCTACGAAATCCATGATGGTGCTTCATAACAAGGTATGCAGAATATGGGCTAGATATATGGGAGCTAGTTTCAGTAAGGTTAGAGAAAGATTTTAGTATGCACTAGGTGATTTTTTCTGTAACTAGCAAGGTGGCCCTCTCAAATGTGAGGGCATCATCTTTGGGTTTTAGAAAAATGTTTTAAATGTATTTATTTTGAGGGAATTAAAAAATCTAAATAAAACATAAAAATTATCCCAAAGGATGCCACCAGCTTGCGAAACATCTTATAAATTTGTGGAAGTATGATTATTTTGGTATTTTTAGAGACATCATATTAATGACCACCTGTGTCCTTTGTAAATTATATTCGAGCAATAAATTGAATATTTTTTTACATGATGCTGGATTATTATTCAATGTAAATGTTCACTTTGTCATTCAATATAGTCCAAAAAAAATAAATTGAATAAATTTACACTATAGTTTAGTTTAAAAAATAATTTCACTTCAAATTTTAGTGCCACTTTTACCTGCCACGTTTCAAATATTCTAGCTCGTATTTTACCATGACATAGCCAAAGACACCATCTAACGTCTGTACAGACAGACGATGTCTCTCTGTAATTGGACACGTACGATCGATCGATGAGTTACAACACATTGCAACTTTATTGGGCTGATTTAGTTAAATACTTAACATATAATTAAGCTGATGCTAGCTGATGTCTTTATAATTATCGGTGGCGCACATAAAAAAACAATAGGATCCGGTCGATACGAGCGCGCTGGCCAGCGTACGTTCTCCTAGTCCCTAGTAGAGTCCCTCATGTACGTTCTATTTTTTCTTTTCTTTTCAATTTTCGGATCATTCTTTATTTTCTAAGATCAAAGTAATTACTTGATGATTGTTTCCTTCAATTACTATTATTTATTCTGAGTACGTGACCTTATAGAATGTTCACTATAAAATATGGTCATTTAGATCTTATTCCAAAATATATTAGAAATTGAAGGACTTAGTTATTTACATTTTAATGCCAAACATGCAATATTTTACCTTAAAATCCATGGCATAGATCGCCATATTTTCCTTTAAACTTGTCCTATAATAAAACTACATGTAGTGAATTTACATACAGTCTTAACTAATAACCTAATTATGTCTTAATTGTTTTTGTGTAATTATTTTTTATGCGTTCATAAATAAATTTATACTACAGTTTAGTTTAAACAAATAATTTCAATTCAAATTTTAGTGTCACTTTTACCTATCACGTTCTAAATATTCTAGCTCGTATTTTACCATGACATAGCCGAAGACACCATCTAACGTCTATACGACGGACGCATGTCTCTCTTTAATTGGACAAGTATGATAGATGAGTTACAACACATTGCATCTTTATTGGGCTGATTTAGTTAAATACTTGAACGTATATTTAAGCTAATACTACCTGATGTCCTTACAACCATCGGTAGTGCACATGAAAAAACAACACGATCCGGCCGATAAGAGCGTGCTGCCAGCGTACGTTCTCCTAGTCCCTAGTAGAGTCCCTCATCTACACGTTCTATTTTTATTTTCTTTTCAATTTTCGGATCACTCTTTATTTTTAAAGATAAAATAGGTAGTGTTCAAACAGGTCACGGTACACATAAATCAGACTATATATTTGTATGTACGTAACACTCAGATCTTTTAATCTCAACCTTTAATTATAAATCTAACTGTCTAAATAATTCAGATGATGTGGATTAACGTGATGCCTCTATTTTAGACCTTCGTATTGTGCTTTTAGTATATATAGTAGATAGTAGATTTGGTCACCAGTCTGGTCGCGCTGCACGTTTCTCCCATCGACGACAAAGCATATGTAGTTAGAGTCCTCCTTGTTTGATCAAGTTCAAGTGTGAAGAAAGAAACTGTTGAAGACAAAATTATTTACAGTTGTAGCAACAAAAGCATGGACTCTTCTTTCCATGAACAGGTGGCACTCATGTAACCATGTGATCATGCCATCAAAACTAGAACTTGCAAGCATCGAATAGTACTCAGATTAGTGAAAAAGACCATGGATCATGACTTTATAGGGCTACATGTCTTTGATAAGCAGGAGATTCCTTTATTTGAATTTGCCCTCTGACCAAACTGCCTATAGATCGAGCTATACACATTGTTAAAACCGAAAGAAAGTACCACTAATGGTAAGCACGTTTGTATACGGCGTAGTCACTGCATGCAATATAAGCTTGATGTTGTAACAAGAGTAGCAGTTTCAGTTCAGCTATGTGGTTCAGAACCTCCAAAAAAGTCCAGGAATATAAGGCATAATACGATTCTTGTGCACGCGGTCTTGTGAAAAAACAACGACAACCTAGTACACACTAGTCCAAAAATGGACATCAATACCGGTTCCAGAGGGGCATTTGTACCGGAAATCAAACCGGTACAAAAGATTCGGGACAAAAGCCCCCCCCCCCTCTTTGGTACCGGTTCCTTACGAACCGGTATTAAAGGGGCCTCCACGTTGGCTCCCAGGAGAGAGCAGGGCTAGGGACCTTTGGTACCGGTTTGTAACACGAACCGGTACCAAAGGAATTCAGGGTTTAGGGTTTTAGGAGGGGTTTAGGGGTATCGGACCATTTCATCGTACGAGGATCGCGTCGATGCGCCAGAAACGCGTTTGGATTTAGGAGTACATGAAGATCAAGGTAATACATATCAACTGGGTGCATATAATATAACACATGTAATTGCATAAGATCGCAAATTAAGTACTACATGCATGAAGATCGATCTTCATGCATAGTGGTACTCTCCGAGGCATACTATCTATTACATGTAGCATAGTGGTACTCTCCGAGTCAAGCTATATATTACATGTAGATCTTCATTCATAGTGGTACTCTGCGAAGTTAGGTATGACGTCCCGAAGGAAAAATCCCGCCAATTCCTCGCCAATTGCTTTGAAGCGGTGCTCGATTGGGAGCCTGTCACGCTTTCTTGCCAACTGTAAAAGAATGATATTCAAATGAATACATGAGCTATGTATATATATATATATATATATATATATATATATATATATATATATATCAAATCACAATCAAACAATTATGACTGAAACTTAGCACAAGTTATGGTAACAAAATAAATTTGTGAATATTGTTTTCGTACCTCTCTATTCCTTTGATTATTCGTTCTCTCGCTGACAATCTTATGGATGTTCTCGCAAACATAGTATCCACATAGATTAGTCGCCTCAGGTTGTTGCGCGCATTTCTGTACAAGAATATAATTCAATCAAATAATAATCAAGTATGATAAAGGTGTGTGGACCTAGGTAGTACTACTTACTTTGTTCGCACGTCATATCAGCTTCGGTTTCCATCCACCGGTCGGATCTTCCTGGATGAACGTTTGCCATACGCTGCCCGACAAAAGAAAATGCATAAAAGAGTTATTAATTTGTTGATATCAGGAAATTAACGAAAAAACCGATAAGAATTAAAATTACCTTTTGAGCATATCAAAAGCCGACTTGTATAGTATAGGCTCTTTGGTTAGTGATTCAAAGACTTCAACCTCTCCATCGTACATTTTAATGACGATAAGAATAAAGTGGAACCTGCGCACGTTTAAATATGCAGTGTCATAGATATAAGTCATCAGTTAAAATTTTAACATATGGTGAGCAAAATAGAATGTGTTATAAGACAGTTACACTTACTTGAAGTTGTAAGGCCAAAGTATTATCTTTTTGTCACGTTGTCGCTTCAAAAACCTTAGCAAAGTCTCTGGTGTATCCTTGTTATAGATGGGATCTTCTATGTTTTTTTCATGCATTGTATCTGGGTCAATGAACCCAATGTCCGTGATTTCATCCCTTTTGCATTCGAGCTTCTTCGATTTGCATAATATAGCGCACAAAAAATTAAATTGAGGATAATTTGCAGACAATGAATGAGCTGAGCTAAAGACTTCTCAAATTATATTAATAAATCACTTACAGACAATAGCAACTGATGATAGATTTGTCGATGGCCCGGAGATTGTATAACTGAAAAAGTTCGAGGAAGTCAACGCTCACAGAGTATTCTTCCTGTGGGTGGACTCGCCCTCAACATCGCCAGGGTCATCTCGCCTGATCTTATACCTCCATGCACCACATACCGGGCATGCATTCAAATTCTCGTACTCCCCGTGGTAGAGGATGCAGTCATTGATGCATGCATGTATCTTCTGCACCTCTAATCCTAGAGGGCAGACAACCTTCTTTGCTTCGTACGTACTAGAGGGCAATACGTTCTCCCCTGGAAGCATCTTCTTTATTATTTTTAGCAACTTTTCAAATCCCTTGTCAGAAGTACCATTCTCTGCCTTCCATTGCAGCAATTCCAGTGTGGTACCCAGTTTTTTCTGGCCATCTTCGCAATTTGGGTACAACAGTTTATCTTCGCATCAAGAATGGCCTGACCCAAATCGTCATCGGGGTCATCAAAAATGGGCTCATCAAAAATGGGCTCTTCTTCAGCTTCATCTTCCCCCATACTACTATCACCATCTTCAGTGAACATAGGATAGTTGTCACTATCCTCTTCTTCTTCATTGCCTTCCATTATAACCCCTCTTTCTCCGTGCTTGGTCCAACAATTATAGCCGGGCATGAAACCATTCTCAAGCAGGTGGGAGTGAAGGGTCTTTGAGGTAGAGTAATCCTTCGTATTCCTACAGGAACTACATGGACAATAAATGAAACCATTCGACCGCCTATTTGCCTCCGCCACGTTGAGAAAATAATGCATGCCAGTAATGAAGTCGGGATGGCATCGGTCACCGTACATCCATTGTCGATTCATCTGCATTATATAAGTATATCAAAAATCATTAATTACACAACATCATGGATATATGAGTGACCAACTTAATTAATATTCAAGTTCATCACATAAAACTAAGTTTTTTTTATTAAAAAAAAGAGGCTCACCGAGGTGGTACAGTGCCGGCTAGGGGAAGACGCTGGCGATCGACGGCGGTGAGGACAGGGACGATACTAAAACCTACAAATCATACTTTAATTTGAGCTCAATTGCATACAAAAAGAATGAAATCCCTAACTTAGGCATTTCATCAAACACCTTGCTAGCACTAGAAAAATAATACGAGTTAAACTAGCAAAGAAATGAGCTAAATTAGGAACGCCGGAAGAAAGGATGATATTGCTAACCCTTAGATAGATGGGTGCCGTCAATCTTGATAAAATGGTGGATAAAAATGAAGATTTATTGGAGTGTGAGAGGTGCAAAATGTTTGGAAATGTGAGAGAGAAGAAGGGAAAATGGGAAAATGAGATGCAGGGATGATCGGGCGCCTGAAGAAATAGGGCAGGGGCCCTTTAGTACCGGTTCTTCAGATGAACCGGTACTAAAGGTTCAGCTCTGGCCCACTAAAACCCTTTCGTACCGGTTCCTAGTATGAACCGGTACAAAAGGCCCTCATCGAACCGGTACTGATGTTGCTCGGCCGGCTGGGCAAATGAACCGGTACTAATGCAGCCTTTAGTACCGGTTCATATGGGAACCGGTACTAAAGGCTTAGACCGATGCCCATTTTTCTACTAGTGACAGCAGTAGCAAAGGAAATGTTGCTGACAGGTATGCAACTCATTTATGATGATAAACACACAAAAGTTCAGTATGACTTGGTATTTTCTTTAAATAGGCAGTAGTAGCAAAGTAAATGTTGCTGACAGAGTGCACATCACAGCACTCAATTAGATTTACAGGTCTAGAACTATAAGTCATGGTGACTTGTATGGGCTCATCTTTGGAGCTGATGGTTTGCGTATGCGTTTTAAACCGACCTTTGCAGCAATATTCTCGGTAGCAAATTGTTCTTTAATTGTATCAATATGAGCGTCAGCCGGTATCTTTCTCGAACGTCCACGTTTCTGCCTGGTTTTCTCAGCAACACCAGGTTGGCTTTTTTTCGCACCGTCGTCTTGGTTGGCTTTCTGGGCAACAGCAGGATTGCTAATTTCTACGACGTCGTCTTCTGCACCATTATTTTCCTTTGCTGTGCTGGCTTCGTAGTCCTCTCTCTGTACAACATAAAGTAGTGCGTTAGTTGCAATTGTGAAAGGTACACTAGTAGAAAAACGGTCTTTAGTCCCGGTTGGTAAGGGCCTTTAGTCCCGGTTGTACCAACCGGGACTAACTAATCGGGACTAAAGGTCCTCCTCTTTAGTCCCGGTTGTGCCACAATCCGGGACTAAAGGTTCTCCACGTGGCTGTCCTGAGCGCTGCGGGCTGGAGAACCCTTTAGTCCCGGTTGGTAACACCAACCGGGACTAAAGGTTATTTTGTCATTTTTAAATATTTTCAAAAAAAGTTTCAGATTATTTCAGATTTTCTTGAATTTTCCTATTTTCGGATTTTTGATTTGTTTGACAGTTTCCCCTCTAATCCCTAATCATCACCCCTATTCTTCATGTCAAAGTATATACTCGTGGTCCCACTTCCCGGCCGGTCACCCATCCTCACACTGCTCCACACTCAGCACGCTTAACTTCTCCATTCCTTCTCTACTAGCTTCCAAGACTGCGCTCGCGACTTCTTGATAATACTATGCTATGAATTGTATTAACCCTTAGACTTTGATAACATATAATTTTACTTTTTTGAATTCTAAATAATTTCAAAAATAAGCAACAATGAGCATCAATAAATTTCAAATAATCTTTATGCATAATTTAAATATTAATTTTAAACTCAAAATATTCAAAAAAAAAACAAAAAATTCAAAAAACTTTAAAAATTCCAAAATTAATAAAAAACTTCAAAATAACTAAAAAGTGGAATAAACAACTAAAGAAATTAAAAAAACCTTGAAAAAATCTTTTTTTTCTCATTTTTCTAACAAAAACTAAAATCTTCCTGCTTTCATATTTCCCTTTGGAATTTTGAGAAAGTAGAATTTGTGCAAACGGCCATAGGCCGTTGAAATTGGATGTAAAATTTTGTGTAGATAATTTTTCATATATTATACGTTTTTTTTTGAGTCCGTATGCAAAAGTTAGAGCCGTTTTAATTTGCAACAACCTTTTTTTGCAAAAAAAATCAAATTTCAAATTTTCAAATTTTCCATAAAAGTTAGTTGCATGAGGTACATGCATGTTAAAGGATTTTGAAATTTGAAGTTTTTATCATTTTCATTTATTTATTTTAGACGTTTTTTGAACGCGGGGGAGGGGGGGGGGGGGTAGGCATGAGAGGAAAATTGGGGGAGACCCTTTAGTCCGGGTTGGTAACACCAACCGGGACTAAAGGGTGAGGCTTTAGTCCCGGTTGGAGACACCAACCGGGACTTAGTCCCGGTTCGTATTTCCAACCGGGACTAAAGGTCCCGTTTGAACCGGGACTAAAGATTCCTGGCCCACATAGTCTTTTGAACCGGGACTAATGCTCACATTAGTCCCGGATCAAAACACAACCGGGACTAAAACTCAAATTCGTCCCGGACATTAGGCCTGTTTTCTACTAGTGGTAGGAAATAGATAAAATTAATAGCATGTTCTGTAGCACTAACCGTTATATGATTCTTGTAGGATTCTTTTCGAAGCCGGTTGCAATTGAAACGCAGCAGCCTTGAACATACTTTGAATCTAAAAATATTTACTTGTGCCTAAATTTGATATGGACGTAAATGTTAGGATAGTGCTGATGGCATACAAAATTCAGGATTACAAATGAAATTTAATGTTACCTGCGTGAAATTCTCAGTCATCTTGTCCCCATCCCATCCCAACATATATTTGAGTGTGTATGCCCCGCAAGAATGGCTGCAATTTATATTTGTGTTTCAGAAATCTAGTGTAGGCCAGTAATAATGTACGAAGCAATACGTACCCGTCCTCCTGTTGTGGTATGTTAGTATAGCATCTGGTTTTCCACTGGCTAAAGTTGATCGGCTTTGATGGTGTTACCGAGCCAGCATCGACCGCTTCGTTGATGCACATCTAAATGGACTTCACCGGTTGTATATCGAGTTGTAGAAAGGTTTTCGTTAGGACTTTGAAAATTTACGTGCCACGTGATGGTAAGATGCACAAGATCACACTTACCAGGGCGGTTTCCATTGCCTCGTCACGATATGCTTGTTTGGAGTTGAGGACCTGAATCTCTTCCTTGTCAAAGTTAAAGACTAGCAGATGCCAGTGGCAATCGTCTACATTCACTGGGACACGCACCTGCAAGAAAATAAAAGCAGACTCAGTATGGGCCAGTAGATGGTAGGTAGATAGGATCAATGAGATGAAACATATGTACCATTCGGCGTCCTACAAATTTCTTAGCTATGCGTTCAAGCCACGGGCTTCCTTGTCCCCAAGCAAAACCCCCACACTGGCCTAATAGCTTTCTGGTATCTGTGGTTGATAAGACCGATGCAGTAGCAGTCTCAACATTGCTGATTTCTGCATATGCATTAATAACCTGCACAAGTTTGAATCATTTAATATACCGTAAGTTGGAATGGTTCATAGAGATTGCAGCAGAAAGGCTCACCTCCTCGTAAAAGAATCCTTTGTTGACATTTGGCTTGAGGTGTTGAACCCTTAGGACACGGTCTCCAATGAGAACCACATCAGCAGGATCGTGACTCAAGCGGATGAAAACTGCCGCCTCGAGGTCTTCATCTGTTAACCTGTAATCGTCGTCGAAAATAGGTTTCCGCGGTGGGGTGAGTATGTCCGGCCGGCTGTTTTGCACAACATGCTTTGCGCTTGATGTTGTAGCCATAGTATCACCAAACATTACCGTCGACGCATGACACCGATGAGTTTGTTGTAAGTTATCATTGCGTTTATTGACTTGTTCCTACAACAAAAAGTTGATCAATGTTCAGAAATTGGTTCATGTGATCAATGCGTTGGGTCATAGTTATCACCTTGACGTATACATCCTTTGATGCTGATTGTGTGTTGGTCCAAAGTAGGGATCTCATATCCTGTACCACAAAATACATTAAATGAATAGCTAGCAAGATGTGCGTAAAACTGAAGCTACAGTATCAGATACCTTTAGTTCACTTTTAAGATCTCTAAGTTCGTCCTCCAACCTTAACAACCTTGGTTGAGGGCCAGTTACCCTCTTTATATCTATCAAGTCCTCGTTTATGGAAATAAATTTGTTATCGAATTTGTGCTCCATTCCCATTAGGTGTCTCCCTATCTTCTTCTCATGTTCTGCCATTCGTTCGTTGACGATTTGTAGTATCGAATCCATCTGTGAAAAAAATAGCAACCCATTGTGTACGAAACTAAATGAGTAAGGTCCATGCGACCTTTCTATGGTATGGAACAGTGTATTAGAATGACTTACTTGTTGCATACTAATAGTCTGTCCTTGTGGTTGTGCTCGATACCCAACCTCTTCATCCGCATGTCTATCTTGGTTTCTGGTACCATGAAGATTTGTCTTGTTGGTCGGTTCATTCAGAGCACAGATGTTCATGGTAACCTTGCAAAAGGTAGAATGCATCAGCTGTAAGAAATAAATTAGGTTAGAAATGAAGTCTAGAAAGTTACCACTTCTCTATCTAGTTTGCCAGAATCGTAAACTTCAGTTCTTAGTATTGCCTTGTCTTCATCCCATCGTGCCATCAGCGGAGGTGGTATATTACAATACGTGATACAGCCAGCACGCACATGCTCCCAGTACCAAAACTATAGAATAATTAGTTTATCAATGGTACAGAAATATGCTTGACATGAATCACCGTACAATGTTAAACTAGTGTTCTAGCACTTACTTGCAACAAAGGTAGATTTCCATGAATAGATGATTCACCCGTTTGGTTAAATTTCTGGATGGAACTGAACAAATGATTCAATGTGAAGCATCCCCAGTTTAAATTGGGAAGGTCTGCCACGTTCTCAACAAGGGATAAATAATTCTTCTTAACGTAATCTTTTGAGGTGGGTGCTATAACAGTGCCAATAGCGTACAGAACGATTTGCCTAATGAAATGATCGTCAGGAGTTGTAGAAGCTTTAATCAACTCCTCAAGTTTATTTAATTTTAGTTTCCCGCCAGTTCCATAAGCAAGCAACAGGTGGTTGTCTACTGGCTTTCTCATACGAAGAGTTATATCATTGCCTTCTATCGGAAGGCCCATTATTTGGTTAACGTCCGTTGGAGTGATAGGAATGTCAGTACCACCAATGTGAATAGAATGCTTGTCGCTGCTGTAGCATGGCTAGCCTCACCAACATTACTCGTCGCAGATACACTGGCTGCATATGTGTGAGCCCTCCAAGACCTGTTTTTAATGAGATGGCTTTTTTGTGCTCTGGTGATAGACTCTTCATGGTGTTCGCGTACCTTATCGGTGAGCACCAAACTTTCATTTCTGCATGCTTTTTAGTTAGTTCCTGCAACAGAAAATGAAATATGTATAAGTCTAAAATAATACTGGTCCTAGAATAAATATGTGTGAGTGCAAATTTTAACAAAGAGTTAGTAAATATACCTCTTCTGTTGCTTCTCCTACTTGGGGGGGGGGGGGGGGGGGGGGGGGTAATTCTTTGCCATCATTACTTTTAGCAGAACAGTCCATTTCTTCAAGTTTTGCTCAAAGAGAAACCGGATCACTTCAGTGTTTGTAGTTGTTATATGATTATATGAAAACAGGTGGAAGTAAAAGGTCAAAAATACTCGTATTTGAAATTGTACTCATTCTTCGTACTTGTATGAAAACACGAGTCAAACTTACATTACCTGATATTCTGAAATTCTTTAATAAGTGGTGATGTCAAACCTATTAGATCCTTTCTATCAAATCTGTACAGAAAACCAGGAGATTTTTTTATATCAGTTCAGAACATATCTCCTTACTCTTTTGTGCATAACATATCCCCTTGTATGCATGGTGCTGTATGCATGGCTAGCTATTATGGCGATTGGTGAGTACCAGAAAAGATGGGAAGAAAAGAAGGAAGAGAAACAAATTAAGATTTCCTTTATCCCGTTATGATACTCTTGTTTTCAGCACTGCTCACTATTTGGCAAAGTTGATGATTCAATAACTACTATTTTATTCTGCACATCTTGCAGGGTGGAACTGTGACAGACATGACCATCAATTATGGAGCAGAGATTGAGTTTTTAAAGTTGAAACAATACCTATCAGTTTGTCGTCGGATGATATCGGCCGTGGCGCAATGGCGCTAGACTGCGGCGACAGGTGCGGTGACAGGAACACGCCGGAGCCAGGAACCGATGGGCGTGTGTGGCGCCGGGTTGCGGCGAGAGGGCGGCAGTCAGGGCGGAGCGGAGCAATGAGGAGGTCGCCGTGGTTTTTAATAGGCAGCCTAACTCGTTTTTTCCTGATCATCTGGGTCTTATTTGGCAGGAAATCACGTTTGTTGTCCACGGGTGGGACAATAGTAAAGACTTTATTAATTCCTATTTATGAGCCGAATCAATTTACGGCAACGAAATAAGTTAACGATACGTGTTGACAAATCCTGATTAATAATTGCATCAGATTTTTACAGGAAAAGATCTCATCTCATTAACCATACCTGTTCACAATCACAAATGCTGGGTCCGAATATTTCTTTCTTTTCGTACTAGCCAAGAAAAAATTTGAAGACTTAAATGGTCTTGGTGGAGCGAAAAACTATATTTTTTTTCGTAAAATATTATCAGAAAATTATAATGAATAATCGAAAATTATAGGAACATATTTTCCAAAGCCAAACAATGATTCGTGGGCCTGCCTCTACCACTTTTTTTTGACAATAGGACTTTGACATTATAAGAAACAATGACTAGTATAAAGCATCCTAAGAAAATCGAAAATTACAACGAAATTCTTGGGAAGCCCTTCATTTCCCAGAAACCTTGACCCTATAAACAAAATTAAAACGTGGTTGGTTGCAGACAGGAAGTCGCCGAACGGGTCAAGAGAACCACATCCGCCCTGAAGACGAAGAAGAAGGAAGAACTGCCGATGAAGCTCTTTGACGATCTGAAGATCCCCCACAGCCAGACAAAATCCTCGAAGACCACACTACTCCCACAAGCCTCTCAATGTTGCCGCCGAGATGGGGTTGAAGCCAGGGACAACTTATTGCACGAGGCATCGCCACCACTACCTGAGCGCCGCTCCCACCACTCGAGCTGATCTCTCAGGCCATCGGCAAGCTCGAGGCGGTTGATGGATAGTCCCTCGCTGGTCAGGGCCCAGTTCGTCTTCAGGTCCTCTGCCCTGACCCGTCCAAGCTGAACTGAATGATCTCTCCCTTCTTCTTTGGGAAGGCTGGTAGGTCCTTGGTTGTGGAGCTGGAGAGTGAGGAGGAGCAGGGTGGGTCCGTGCTCCGGATGGCAATGGGGCCCTGAAACCCGCAAAACCGACGGGTACCCACCTTAAATGGGGAGGGTTTGGTAAAAAGTTGGACCCGCCAGATCTAATGGGGCGGGTATGGAGGTGGCAAACCCGCACCAGCAGACCCGCAAACCCGCTCTAAGCCCTAATCCTATACCTAATAATCATATGCCTAAGTAGTAACCACACGTTCACGAGCTGTAAACCACATAACCCACGCGGCCACACACACACAACACACAATACATGCACGCGATTAAATATGGAGTCCTGGAGACAACACACGCTTGCACGCTACCACTACATCACACCGTCACACGCAGAAAATGGGGACGAGGCGGGTACCCGTTGGGGCCCCAAACCCGACAGGGTCGCGGGTTTGGTAAAAAATGAGACCCGCTAAGTTAAATGGGATGGGTATGGAGGGGCCAGACCCGGCCCCGAACCCAGCGGGTGCCACCCCTAGTCCATGCCCCACTCTCCCCCACACTGATCAGGACCACCACAGGGACAAGAGGGAGGATGACGACGACTCCTCGGGATAGGACGACGACGTTGACTCTGACAGGGACAGGCGACGCCACCCACTGCCCGTTCCCTCCCCCGTTGCCGCTCCTCCTTAAGTCGGTCTGACGTTGTTGGTTGCGGATGGGAAGTCGCCGAACAGATCACACTACTCCCACAAGCCTCTCGATGTTGAAGCCGGGGAAACCTTATTGCACAAGGCGCCTCCACCACCACCTGAGTGCCGCTCCCACAAACCTTGACCCTAAAAAAAGAACAAAGCCCTCAAAACAGTAGGCAGAGCCCTCCCACCGACGAGGGCCGAGATCCACCGCGCCTCCATGGCCCAAGTTCTTGTGTGTTTTTCTCTTGTGGACCCAAAGTGGCACATTGGCACTCTTAGTGCAAAACCTTGACACGTGCCGCCATGCTCTACCCCATTGATCGGCACCATAATAGGACACGTGCCTCCATGGCCCAAGTTCTTGTGTGTTTCTCTCTTGTGGACTTATCTACCTGGTTCTCCAGGCAATGCTTATCATCCCTCTTTGATAGGACATCCTGCTTCTCAGTCATGAACTTCTTCAATGTCTCCCCAAAAGCAAGGACTGAAGCAGTGCACTTGACATCGGCCTTGGAGGCTTTGTTGCCCCTTGGAGGGATGATAGTGTAGTGACAATCCACTTATAGATCCATAACACCACAAACACTTTGAGGGATGCTAATGTAGTCACATGGATGCATTAAATGGATGTTACACATGCATTTTAAAGGTTCTGGGACAGTTGACCATGGTTTCACCCATGAAATCTTTTAGTGATGGAGGGATGCCAGTATTATCACATGGATCCATCATTTCATGTCATAGTTGCATTTGAAATGTTTTTGGGGGACAGATGACCATGATTTGACCATTAAAACCATTGTAGCATCATTTGTGCATACCCAAACCACCAACATCCACAACACCACACACACATTAGGTGATGGAGGTTCATATGCTAGGTCACATAGATGCATCATTTCATGTGATAGTTGAATCAACAACCTTTTGGGATAGTTGACCATGGTTTGACCATTCATATCGCTACAGTTGACCATGGTTTTACCCATGAAATGATTGTAGCATATTTTGGTTTCAAGTACCGTTGACCATGGTTTGACCATTGAAGCCGCTAAAATGAAAGTACCATTCATGGGTTTCTACACAAATCCGTCAACATCCACAACAGCACACACACTTCTAGGGATGGAGGGATGCCACTATTTTCACATGGATCCATCATTTCAAGGCACAGTTGCATTTGAAAGGTTTTTAGGATAAACGACCATGCTTTGATCATTGAAACCACTCTAGCATCATTGGTTCCTATCCAAACAATTAGCGCGCGTGGCTAACTCTGGCAAAATATTTTGCGTGTGAATGACTTTGGCGCGCCCGGAGATGCGCGTGAAACTTCTAGCATCATTGGTTCCTATCCAAACAATCCCGAATAATTTGTGTTTCACGTCAATGTGGCATCTGACGTCATTATTCAAAGTAGTTTTAAATAAACAAATTGAAATTAACCACGAGAGGATCCGCTATTAACGGCAGTGAAGCAAACCAATCATACATTCCAAAATACCTAATGGAACCCATATAAGCGGAAGGCATTAATTTCAGAAAGAAATAAGTAAGAATCTTCTCCAAAAATAACTAAATAATTATTACGTGATTTGCAAAATCATCTCTGCCACGCTTAACATTTCTATCTTTCCAAATTTGCAAGAGGCCACGGGATTTCTCCTCGTCCCTCGTTGAGCGTATAAAAGGAAACACACGCGTGGGAGTTTCCTCGTTGATAGGACTCCAGGTTTGGGCGCCGTCAGCGCCTCGCCGTCTCCGTCGTCAGCGCCTCGCCGTCTCCGTCGTCAGCGCCTCGCCGTCTTCGTCGTCAGCGCCTCGCCGTCTTCGTCGCAGCGCCTCGCCGTCTCCGTCTCCGTCGTCAGCGCCTCGCCGTCTTCGTCGCCAGCACCTCGCCGTCTCCGTCGCCAGCGCCTCACCTACTCCGTCGCCAGCGCTCGCCGTCTCTGGTACATATCCCTGTTCCATTTATTTGTGGAGATCATAGACCACGGATAGACTACTAGGTGTTCAGATCGATGGACTACTACTAATAACTAATAAAGAGATGATCTACCTTGTTCAGATCGAAAGACTAACAAGTTGGTCATGTGTAGCGCAGTCCTGGTCCTAATCTAATCAATAGATCATGGATGCAGTATGCAATTTCATGGAAGATCATATGTCATCCTCGTCCTTCTAGTTAGGGTCTCGGGGATCAAATTATTTCATATTCCTTTATACGTAAAATTTTCCATCACAATTTCCTAGTTATCTTAGCATATGTCATCCTAGTCCTTCTAGTTGATGCAACAATGCCAGCTCCAGCTTGGCTATCCTTTACAAGTTTCACCGGTAAAGAATGGATCGTTGCAACATTGTAAAAAATTAAGGTTCTAGGTTGAGTCTCAACTAATATACCAATAATATGCTACCATTTTGGACATTATTCTTTCATATTATGCCACTGATTGTTGGTTTGTGGGTTCATGTAGGTAACATGGAGCCGAAGGTATGGTACAACCGTGAGGATTATGACAAGTATGTGTATCAAGTGCGCCAGGAGATGGACCAGAAGGTGCGACATGAGCGTGAGGAGATGGACACTAAGGTGAAACAAGAACGTGCATCCGTGGACAACATGATAAATCAAGAGCGTGAAAACATACGCCATAAGAGATGCATGAGGAGATGGACAAGAACTTGTTGCGGGAGCGGGAGAAAACAGATGAAAATTTAAAGCATGAACGTGCTGCCATGTACCGCACGGTGGATCAAATCCATGAGGAGATGGACCGGAAGTTACATATGGAGCACACCACAGCTTCCTCATCTGATACATCTGATGCAGCCACGACTCCTCACTTGTTACTTTATTCCTTTCTAAGAAATCTAACCATTTTCTCTCATGCTCTTGAATGGAAGAGGAGTCATATATGAAAGCTCTAAATTCTTCCTTAACCGCGTCATCACTCAGATGGCGTACAATGCTCTGCTGAATGTGCCATACACAAAGCCTATGGTTCGAGCCAAGCCAGATCACCCTGATTGCTCTCTGCATTGCAAGGTCCCCATCGGTGATCACGGACATCGGATGCTTCTGGGACATGGCAGTAGTAAAGGTCATCAACATCCACTCGTAAGCCTCGGTTGTCTCATGAGAAATAATACCACAACCAAATATAACTGTGCTGCGGTGGTGATTCAACCCAACAAATGGCACAAACGGAAGATTGTACTTGTTCGTCCTGTAAGTGCTATCAAAAACAACAACATCGCCGAAAGCCTCGTAGTCATGCCGGGACTGACTATCAGACCAGAACAATCCCTTGAGATGGTCATCTTCATCAACCAGGTACTTGAAGAAAAAACCAGGATCTCTCTCTTGCCGCGCCGTCATGTGACGGATAACCACTTGAGCATCACCGGCGGCGATTGTTTCCTGCTTGTAGAGATGGCAGAAATTATAGATGTCCCTCGTCGTGCATCCAACCTTATCAAATCCACCGTGCTGCATGCGCAGTACATCCATAATTTTGTGTTTTCGGATACCAGATGTTTCCATCTCTATAATGTCTGCTTTCATCTCGTCTGTGATTCCTCTGTGTGAACGCAAGAGACAAGCAAGGTCCGCTGGGGCCAGAGGATGGTTGTGTTCATGGACGAAATCCTTCACATACCACAACCCTGTTTCCTCGACTCTTGCGATGACTAGTTTGGCTTTACACCCAACACGGGTGATATTCCGTGGCCTCCTCTTCATATCTTCTCTTTTCCTCTTCATGTGCTTCTCTTCACGATGACCTTCGCGACTACAGACAAGCTTCCTCAGAACTATCTCCTTGTTGGCTCCATCCCACTCAACATTGTTTCTTCGCACACTAAATCCTTTCTCAAGAGCATATCTATTGTAGAACTTGTATCCGTCATCCTCGCTACTAAAAGTCTTGCTGACGATGTCATGGTACTCATTCTTAGACTCGTCACTCACATCGGCCATATCTTCCTGCATATCAAATACAAATACACAATCAGAAGTTTTAGCACAATAAAAGGATATAGCCAAAAAAATTAAGACATGGATATTATAGGTGATTGATCAATGATTTAAATGACGAGCAGTACTAGTTAACCCTGAGAACTACCACACATCAGTATCAACAACAATCTAGTACAGCACAAGCAGTGGAACTGTTGCTGACACATGCAAGATTTGGGCAGGTCTCTTCTCGGCTATTTCCCCTATCATCAGAGTTTATTACAGTTTTTTCACTCATCCCCAACCCCAACGTGCTACTCCCCACATATGTGAAAACTGATCGTCAGTTTAGCAACCATGTATCACCATTTACAGTCCTGTTGGACATTACAGACCATAGAAACAAAAAAAAAATACTTCTAGCATCTCAAACAACCAGAATTCCGTACTCAAACTAAGTTTATTGCATAACTGGTAGTAAACATTGCATAGCATATAATAAGAAAATATGATTCATATAAGATTGAGCTTCAGTATAGGTTCATGAATCTAGCATCATGTACACATGACAGTTCAAAGGGGATCAGAAGTATCGAAGTGGTGCAAGAATTGGCATAAGAAGAATCTACTAGCTGTAATATCTGAAGGTAAGTCGGACAGTAATATCTTAATCCATTGTTCGACGCCCTATCAAACCTGTTATTATTCGAGGTGTATCAACCATCACACATTACAACTTTTACCAGCAATTAACAATCAATCAACACTAGAAGAACTCTGTCTGAAGAAAGTTGACAATAACACACAAACATATGACATCATAGCCGACCTTGTACAGCACATTAGATAAACAGCACGATAAAAACCAGGTCCTAGTTTTGATTTGTTCCACGACCAACTAAATAGGAAATACACATACATTAAGATAAAACCTTTCCATCATATATATAGCTGATAGCAATTGAAAACGTCAACTGAATTTGCCTCTTACGTGTTCAGACACTGAACTGACAGACGACCAACAAGTTCTAACAGAAGCACTAGGCTCACCTTCAGGCAGTCAGTCGTCCGATCCCGCGGGCCAGGACAACGGTAGCCGCCCACTCCGATTCTGCTGTTGAGGCTGGCGGCTCTGATCCCGCGGAGAGAAGAGCGTCGGCGTTCCAGCGGCCTGGGCCGCGGAGGAGATGTTCTCGGGTCTTGCCTCCGCCCAAACCGCGACCCCGCTTCCACCGAGGCCGCCTGGCGCTCGCAGTCCTCGCAGCGAACCTGGTGAGTGAGGGGGACCGAGCGGCGTCGGCCACGCCGCCACCGAGGCCGCCTGCCGCTCCCCGACGCCTAGTCGGCCTCCGCGCAACCCAGCGACCACGCCGCCACCGAGGCCGCCTGCCGCTCCCCGACGCCTAGTCGGCCTCCGCGCAACCCAGCGACCACGCCGCCACCGAGGCCGCCTGCCGCTCCCCGACGCCTAGTCGGCCTCCGCGCAACCCAGCGACCACGCCGCCACCGAGGCCGCCTGCCGCTCCCCGACGCCTTCTCGCACCTCGATTAGGGTTCCTCGGAGGTCAACGAGCGAGGGGGGTTTGGGAGGGAGCCAGTCCTTAGAGTCAGGGGACAGGGATTGGAAATCAAGGGGTCGCCTGTGGCCTTCTTCCGGTGGCGCCGGCGCCCTGGCGTCGGGACGTGGGGAGAGAAAGGAGATGCGGGCGATGTGTTTTTTTTTTCTGATCACTTGTATCGACTGGGTATGACGTGCGTGGGTATGATGTGCGTTATATCGGACGGGTTGCACTAAATCGAATCATTGTACAATTTTCGAAAAAGTCATCCGCTGTTTTAATCAACGGTCACGATAAATCATACTTGATGGTACCGGACGGTACCACGGTACCATGCCAATCACCGTAAAAGAGCTTTTTTTTTATCTGGTATTTTCCTCGTTTCTACTTCAGGCCCTTCTTCCCGTTGTGCTGTCAAATCAAATAACTACCCCGTTCTTCCATCACTAGACCGTCCAGCGTGCGGTTACTCGGAAAACTCTTCCATTCTGGAACCGCCATGGCGACGGGGTCGCTGCTGCTTATGCTGCCGCGACTATGCCTTCTCCTGTCTTCTCTCACATGCTCCGCGCGCTCGGCGGCGCCGGCGGTGTTTCAGTGGCTCAACGCGAGCGCGGCCGAAAACCGTATGACCATATCCTCCTCAATGAGTCGCTCTCTCCCGTGCTTGCTTGGTTTCTGCCGTCGGCGTTTCCTGCCGTGAGAAATTCTGCCCACGGCTGCGCCTCACTGACTGAATGGCTTTCGCCTGCAGCCCAGATACCGCCGGGCGTCGGCCGCGCCCTCTCGCCCCCTATAATCGGCCACGGCGGCCGCCTCATCGCTTGCTCCGTGAAGAACCTCCTCGCTTTCCATCGGAACGGGTCCTTCGCGTGGATCGTTCCCCTCGGGTACAACTGTAGACAAGATATCAGCTTAGTTACCGAAAGGGACAAGGTAATGATTTAAGCTGTGCCAAATTCTCCACCATTCTAGAAATGCATCAGGCAGACCTTTTTATTCTTCAGTTTTTATCTTTTGGGGTTTCAAGTTCAACAGTTCAGGACTTCGATTTCATCTTCTGGGTAGTCTGTACAAATGCAAAACTTAGCTGAATGAATCACACTGCTCTTACATTGTGCACACTCTTTTGTACTGATGCCCCGTATCAAACAATAAGGTCTGTCGATTGTTGCAGATATATTTGGTGGCAGAAGATAAGGTCATAAAGATAACTCCACAAAACGTACACACGAGCGCCCCATCATCAGAAGTGTTTTTCAGTCACAGTTCAGCACCGGGGAGGTCCGAGGAGATCATCGGCCTATCGACCAGCAGCAGCTACTCATCTCTTTTCATCACCATTGCCAACCGCGGCCTCTTCTCCTTCTCGTTGCGCAGCGGGGAGCTGCAGTGGAGTGCAGGGCCTGTGATCGACCGCTTCGGTTATCGTCTGGGCTGCAAGGGAAACATCTCAGGCTGTTATTTCAGCTCTGCACCGGTTGTCGATCAGTGCGAAGGGACTCTTTATGTAAGGGCTCATTTAAAATGAGTGCTTTTTCTTCCAGCTCCCATGCATGGTTTGCCTTCTCACTTTCTTACCCTGCCCATTTTAATTCCTTATGACTGAACAGATATCGAATACCGAAGGCCAGCTCTATTCGATGTACATCCATAGTCGGCAGTACAGATGGGTCCAAGACTTGAGCCCGATCGACAAAGTGATAACGATTGCACCAGGAAATAATGGGCGCCTATATATTGTCTTCCCAAGAAAGTCGATTGTGATGGGGCTTGATGTTTTGACAGGAAACATTTCATGGCAGCAGGGTGTTGGTCCACTTAGCAATGAGAAAATCTTGCCAGCTGTGGATTCCAATGGTAAAACTGAAAGCAGATCTTTCCAGCGTCATTTATTCGGAACATATTTGTTCGTTCACTGATTCATTCACATATGGAGCAGTTTAGTTTTCATGGGGCAGTAAATTTGCCGTTGTTTAACTGCATTCTCTCCATATTTCCACCAAGATATATTTTTACCTGGTATTTGTATTATGATGGTCATTCATGGTACACTGTTCAATACCTGTAACAGGTTGGATATCAATGGGTTCGTTGGATGGGTTCTTGTATTCAGTTTCTCCAGATGGTGATATCAGAAAGTTTCTTCAGAGAACAGCACCTAACTCGGTGATCCATGCAAGTCCAGTCCTCGACTGCTCAGGGTTTTCCGTGTACATTAGCCAGACCATAATGGATGCAAAATCAAGTCAAACTATCGGTGACTATACCTACATATCAGCAATGAAACCTTCCAGCATCCTATTTACTTTGTTGGCTCCAGCAACTGGAACAATCTACTGGACTGAAAAGTATCCTGGTTTGTTTCTTTGTTTACATGAATGGATCCTTTCTGTTCCTCCAAAATAGTGGCTTAAAAATAATAATTATTTGGTACCCTTTTTCTTGCCAGCAGGACAATTATCAAATTTGTTATCCAATAGTGACCTGGACTACTTTACACTAGATGAGACCATTCTTCTCACTGCTCTATCTGCTGCAAGTAAGTCTTGTTTAGAGAATGAATCTTCTATTAAGCGATTAAGTTGACTGAATAGAGAAACAATAGAAAGGAAAGTGGTAAAATTATACTTAACATCAACTAATTTTCAAAACATTGAGCTCCTGATTTTTTTGTCACAGGAATCGGCAACACCGTGCAATGCTACACGAGAAGTATGCTTCTCCTGTCATGTATGTTTCTAATTGGTTCTCCATCCTAACGCTATACTGATGACTTGGCTTGCTGTATTGCAAGGGCAAAAGATTGCTTGGACCTGCAGAAAAGGAAAACCAATGTTCGTCCACGGTGATCCAGGTGAAATTCAAGCTGTGTCATTTTTTCCATGTTGCTGTTGTTTAGTTAGAAAATGTATAATTGTTGACTAAGTGATCTTATATGTTTACCAGGTGACCACAACCATGTCCTTCTGCTGTTCTTCTTCCAACTATTTGTCATAGTGATACAAGCGGTAGTTGTTCGGTTCTGCTGCATCTTCTGGAAGAAGAAAAAGCTTCAAAAAAACAATGGCTTGCAGAAGTTCTTGGAAAAGCGGGTAATGTGTACTTGAATACAGTAGTACATAGTTTAAGGTGACCTGATCGCCACTGAACTCTTGTCTGACCTCTACCTTATTGAAAATACAGCGTTCTCTTCACACCAGGAGGAGAGTCTTAGGCAAGATAATCTCTGAGCTAGAGCAGAAGGCGGCCGAAGACGGCTCTTCGAACGAAACTCTGGAGCAGCTGGGTGAAATGGTGAAAGCCAAGGAAGGTATTGAGAGGAAGCTGTACACATCATACAGCCTTGGTAGGGATGTGCTGGGTTTGAGGCAAGGATCTCCCATCTTGCCATTATACAATGGAAAGCACAAGAGCCACTCATTTCACGGTGCACAGCGAGAAAGCATCACGGTCTTTAACACGCTCAGCGACAGTTCTTCTTCAGAGGAAGATAGAACAAGCAGTAGCTACTCCAGTGGCAGCAGGAGCTGCAGTGGTAGTAGCTCCGGAGATATGGAATCGGACACAGGGTCTAGGTCAGCAGGAGAGGCTGGACCTTCGAACACTGCAGATGTTGTTGCAGAGGGAGCTCAGGACAAGGTTCAAGCAGATACCGAATCTTCATATGAAGTGTTTACGAATCCTTTGTATGAGCAAGGAGAAAGCAGTAGCAGATCGCTATCGCAGAGGGAAGAATTTCTGATGCCACAGGGCATTGCACCCACCAAGAGAATGTGGCTAAAGAGGAGGCGAACTCTGTCTTCAACAAACTAGAGTTCTATGAAGATTTAGCTTGCTTGATTATGCTTCATAATCATGTTCATAGAAATCTAGGATGTTTATTCTTTTTATCTTGTGGTTCACTGGTTTATAAGTTCATGTTGGATCCCCCATTCAGATTATTTTTCTCTTCTTTTTTATTGGCGGGGGAACCTCCATTAATTCAGACTCAGATTGCATTCAAAAGTCGATATCATGTGAACAGAACATGCTAAAAACTGGTTTTGCCAAATTTGAGCAACATGCAAATGGAAAATATTAAGCTTCAGTAGCAGAAATGAAAGATTGTGTCTCTACAAAGTTGTCAACTCATATCCTCTCCCCTCACCCAATACTTTATAGCTCCAATAATTTAAATGGACATAGATGCTAATATACTCTATGCTGGTTCAGTTAGCCCAGGCAAACTGAATTTAATCAACAGAAATACATGGAAATGACAAATTCCATACCATAGCTGACCAAAAAAAGATATGAACATCTCTATCCTCTGTATGCAGTCAACTCCTGAGCGTCCTAGCGATCTTAGTGCTAGGCTCTTTGACGCGAGAATCCCGGCTGAAATGAAATGTAGTGCAGGATGAGGCCCCAAAACAAAATATCTATGCATGCATCATTCATCTCAAATACAACTGTAAGCTTTCTCTGTGATATGAACTGAAGGACTATACCTGAAGTAGCATTGAAGGGGCCCTCGGGGGAGTTTCAGCTGCTACATGGCTCCGAGTCTTCCTTCCATTGACAGCCAGAACTGAAGGGCTATCGCCTCCAAAGTCCCAGAAGGTACGCTTCTTAGCAGTAGGCGTAGGCGATGTGAACCGGTGGCTCGGGCTCTTCAGCTCGCCTGCAGCTGCTGCATCTTTGTGGGCCTTCCGTATGCTTGCCCTTGTGATCACTCTTCTCTCAGCTGTTGCTGGTTCAAGGTCACTTGAGTTCTTCCTGTTGATCAGACCACGGATGAACTCGTCCTTCTGCTTGAGCTGCTGATAGTGTTCCTTCTTCATCTTCTCGATCTCCGCCTCCAGGGTCTTCACCTTCCTCTGCAGATCTCGGACCTGTGTATTGTCTGCTGGCCTCTTAGGATTTGGTGTGCTGAAACAGCTCCCGTCTAAGATTGACCGCTTCGCCTTTCTTTGAGTTGTGCATGGAGTGGTAACATGAGGCGAGGGGGCAGCAGATTGTTGTGGCGTGGTGTTGGGAGCAAGTGACCGAGCCTGAACATTCAGCAGCTTCTGTTGCTGCTTCACCACCTGCTGCCTCAGCTCACTATTTTCCTTTTGGAGCTCCAGTACTAGCTTTGCCTGCTCAGTATCAGAATCAGAGGCCTTAAATATCTCCTCATTCCCAGCCATCACTGCCTGAAAAATCACAAGATAAGTTCACTCTATCATGAGTTCTAGTAGTCATTAGAATATATATTGTTTACATGTTGCACAATTAAGGTTCCTGACCTTGGTTTTTATCTCCTTGGCACGGTCAGCCCAATGAAGAGTGTTCTGTGTCTCACCAAAGGAAAGATTCGAGGGGCTGATGTTTGCAATCATCACAGTGTTGCAGGACCCCCCGAGAGAATCCTTGAGGAGCTGTGTCAGCTTGGAATTGCGATATGGTACATGCTTTTTCCCCTCCACAAGAGCATTGATGCAACTGCTGAGTGCAAGGAGAGAGCGATTTATGTTAGCTCCTTCAAGCGACCTCTGTGAGCGTTGGTCAGTTGCTAGAGCTCTCTCTGATCCAGCAAGATCTATGAGCGAGAGCTTTCCGACTCGTGTTACAACACTAGCTCCATCCATGTATCTATATTCCACCACAACCTGCAAAATTTCCAACGGTTTACATTTTCGCTGTTTACGGAATCATGTTTTTTACAAGGAGTGAAAGCACACGAGATAGATATTCACCTGCAGTATGGCATGGGAGCGCGATGAGGTTTCATTAGCTCGAGTAGGTTCAGTAGTTCTATTCTGGTTACCTTGCTGAAGTAATTTCATAACCTGTGGTAAACAGCGATGTTAGTTAAGCATGCTATTATCATTTTGATTGGAAACTGCAAATTAATAGTGCCTAAGGAAGAGCTTATTACTTCATCTGTAGAGTATGCTCTATATTGTGTAAGACCAGCAGCAACAGTTCCCTGGAATGCACAATACACCCTTCTGTTAGAATACTCATATAATGATAAGGCTTATAAATTGTACATATTCTGTAAATGTACACAGCAAGGTTTTTTTTCTCGGCCAATATTTCCGAAATATTGCTGGAAACCGAAAATCTAGTTCCCCTCTGAGAAATGCTGATACCTTTCAAAAAAATTCGGTAAGATTTGAATTTGAAGTCCAAAATAAGGTCTAAGACTACGCCCTGATGCAAATATTGAATAGATTGGCCTGGCGTAGTGGCAAGCCTCGTTGAACTTGGGCTAAGGTCACTGGATCGACTCCTGCGCCTGTCTCTGTCTTTTTTGGGTATGTTTACTCTCTCAACCGGAGAAAAAATTTGAAAAAAATTAAAACCCAATGCGTGCACAAAGTTTCTAACCGACAACCTGCGGGTTTACCGCGTGAAGCCAAGATACTATTACCATCAGGCTAGCAGGCCAGTTTAAGAAGAACTGGATATAAATTTTAGTTGTTCTGAAGAAAACGAAATTTGAATTCAAAATGCGTTTGAATTAACTCGGACAGTAAATTAGCGAAAATTTCGAGATTTCGCGGTAACCGTTAATCTCAGTGCCCTCCGGTAAAAAAGTTAACCGAGAAAAAAAACCTTGGTACATAGCATGCGAATTCAGAACATTCAAAATGGATTCATTTGGCAAAATAATATACAATCCTTCCTTCTGCTTGAAGAGCATGTTAAATTTAGTGTATTACTCCAATAACTACTACTCCCTCCGATCGGAAATAAGTGTCGGTGATTTTGTACTGACTTAGTACAAAGTTTATACTAAATCACCAACACTTATTTCCGATCGGAGGGAGTAACTTTATATCAGCAAGAGTAAATTAAGCTCGCTCAAAAAAATTTGCTTCATTAGTTGAAAACATGGCTAGGCATACCTGCTGCTTATCTTCTCTCAGGAGGAGGGGTCTACCAGGAGACAGCAAGTCCCTCACTGTCTCATTGTAGACCTCGAGGTACGACAGCTGAATCGAGTGGCTGCCATCATGGCTCCTCTGCCTCACCTTCGAGAACAAATCCTTGATGGCAAGCACCATTACGCCAGGGTTTTCAATCGTCCCGAGCATGGTATAGGTCTTCCCAGCCCCTGTTGCTCCATAGCAGAATACTGTTCCATTCCTCCCTTGCAGAACACCTTCCACAAGATCTGCTGTTCTGCAATATCACAATGGAGGATTGGACTCATGTTACATTACATACTACCAGGTAAGCATACAGATTGCAATAATTTGGCCTAAGTCAAGAAACTAGTAATCTAGAACCAATATCACAGACCTACCACTGCTGCTGCCTAACAGTTACTATATTAACACTTCTGTAACCAATTTCACAAACCTATAATAAAATGTGTCTGCTAATTTCTAGTATTATCAACCTGTGCAGTTTCATCAGCGTTTAATTTGTCCTAATAACCAGGAAATTACCACTCCTATAACCAATATAACACAGTTACCATTACTTTCACCTAACATTTTACAATACTACCACTTCTATTACCAATTTCACAAACCTATAATAAAATGTGTCTGCTAATGTCTAGTATTATCAACCTGTGCAGAGGTTTGGACCCTGTGCAGTTTTATCAGCGTTTAATTTGTCCTAATAACCAGGAAATTATCACTCTTATAACCAATATAACACAGCTACCATTACTTTCAGCTAACATTTTACAATACTACCACTTCTATTTCCATTTTCACCACAAACCTGTTATGAGATGTATCCTAATGTCTAATAATGCCTTATTAAGTTTTGCAGTTTCAACAGCAAATTTATCACTTTTATTAAATGCAAGGGTCCAAACCTCTGCATTTTTGGGAAAAAAATCTTACTGAGATAACAAAGTAGTTGTCTGAAACATGTGCATCTATAAACAGAATACTATTACATTTCTGTGTACTGTATAGACATGATATGGTAATGCTCTTCTTACGAGGTGCTGTAGACTTCTGCTTGCATCGTGGAGTCGGGGAAGGCGGCGTCGAAACAGAAATGGCGGCCGCGTACCCGCTTCAGGCGAAGGTAGTCGTTCTCGGAGGCCAACTCGGTCAGGTAGACGTCCTTCTTGTTGACGATCTTGACGCAGCTCTTGGAGCCAGCCTCCTTCTCCTTCCTTGACATGGGTCGCAGCCTGACGAACACAAGGATCCGGCTCCCAATTGCCTCGGCATTCCCAGCCCCCATCTCGCCTATAGCCTTCAGCTTGCCGCCGATGCCGCCTCCCAGTGAGAGTTTCCTCGCCGCCGGTGCGGGGAGAGCCGCCGGCATGGCCTTCTTGACGGGGCAAGACATGAAATTGGCGGCGTGGGGCACGTTCTCCTTCTCCTTGGGCTCCGCCGGTCGCGAGAAGACGACGACGTTGTCGTTCTTGGGAGGGGCTCGCGGCTCCGGAGGGGCCACGTTTTCCCTCAGCACCGCCGCCTCCTCAAAGGCGTCTCGGTGGCGCTTCGCCCCCTCGGCGTTCCTTCCACCGTTCTCGTCCCTGTCCTCTCCGACGCTGGCGTGCGCGATGCTGCGGCTACGACGCAGGGCGGCGCCGCCCTGCGAGGAGGCGTGCAGCTGCTTGTGCTGCTCGTATAATTCATTGAGCTCGCGCATCTTCTCCTTGAGCCCGTGGTGCGAGTTGGGTAGGAGCGGCGGGCGCCACGCTGCGCCGCCGTCGTGTCCCGGGGCCGACGCCGGCACCCGCGGGGCCGCCGATGAGCTCCATGGGCGGTCGCCGCCGCGGGTGGCGCTGCCTTGCGACCGTGTGGCGACCGGCATCTGCCAAGACGAGATCTGGTCATCACAGGATAAACTTCAGAATCGACGAAACCAGCAGCTTCCCCACAAAGAAAAGAACCCAAAGAAAACCCAGCAGCAGCTCACCACTTGAACGGCTCCTCGCAAAATTTCCGGATCCGCGCACCAGATCGACGAAATCCCCAGAACGCAGATGCACTAACGCCCTCGAATCGGAGCAAGATCCCAAATTTCCACGGCCGGAATGCTGTGGACGACGGGGGTTGGGGTTTCTTGGTTTGGGATGAGGCGGAGGGAGAGGAGCTGTCTTGTGGAGTCGCAACAGTGGTGGGGAGCTGGGGGAGGACGAGATGCGGCGAGGGGGAAGGCACTGCTGCCGTCGGATCGGAGCTTCGGGGAGATGGACGACGGGTGCGGGGCCGCGGGTTCGAAATCTCAGGGAGGGAGACTGCAACGGTCGGGGGTCCTCTGCTTCCTTCCTCTCTGCCTGCTCGCAGCCAACGGTCCAGAGGCGATGATAGATCTGTAGTCTGCTACACGGGGTCCACGATGACAGTTTTGTGCAGGGATTACGGCCATGATTGCACAGTTATCAGCGGGGCGATTATCACCGGCCTGATTACTCTCTGCTTTCATGTTTCTATGGCCACATTTAAATTTAAATTAATAACGACGTAATTCCAAAAAAAGTGTGAATACTGCCCTAAGATACTGCTTTAATTCCCAGGTGAAACCGAAAAGTTGCTTTTACACATTGTTAAGAGTATGGAAAATGCTTGGAGGAGGAGAGGAGGACCAAAATTAAGGAGACTTGAAGGATTGAAATTTATCTAAAGAGTTGACTTTTGATAGGATTGCATAAAAATCAACTCTCCATGTAGCGGAATCTTAGTCTACTTGTTTTTTTTTTTTGAATGCTTGTGAAAACCAAGTCTGATCGAGAGGCTTGGCTAGAGGGAAGGGCCACCTGAAGCTTGAACATGATACACCAACATTGGTCTCATCAAGGAACCAACAACTCTAGATCCAACGCCAGTTTCAATGGACAGCTCCCCCAGATGGCTTCTCTAAAATAAATGTCAACGCCGCTGTGTCAAAGAATAGTGTCGCTGGTGTAGTGGGCGCTATCTGTCGTGGTGAAAGTGGAGTTCTTCTAGAAGCATCTACGCGTGTAATTGAGGGTATAATTGACCCTGCGACTTTGGAGGCCTATGCATGCTCATAAGGGTCATCTTTAGCACCCGATCTATATGTCTCAAAGATAGTTTAGCCCATAGACTGTTTGATTGTCTCAAGAGAAATCAACGATGGCAGCTTGTCGTCATACTTAACCTGAAGGAAATCAAGGAGAGATGTAGCCACTTCACTGAAAATATAGTCATTCATGAGGGTAGAAAGAAGAATTTAGAAGCTCATGATGTTGAATAAGTGTTATATTCCCTCCTTGTAATACCATTGCATGTAACTGTATCTCCTAGTCTTTAGGATCAGATACGTTCGCTACCACGATCGATCCTCTTTGTATATGTAACAGAACCACTCAATGAATGAACATGGTTTGAGTTCCACTATTCTTCTCGGTATTAGAGCCAAAAGGTCTCAAGTTTGAGACCCTGCTCACATAGTATTAATATTAAAAATAGAAAAAAAGATTCTACGGCCTGCACCGAATTCATGCTAAGGACTAAAATAGCCTAGACGTGAGGAGGAGTGTTAGAATATAACATGATGTAGCTAGGAGCTTTGTTAGCTTGCAACATGGCCGACATGTTTGGCTTGAGATTCCCTGAATCCTATTCTTGTACCAAACATTATCATATCA
Source organism: Dactylis glomerata (assembly GCA_007115705.1). Classification (NCBI taxonomy): domain Eukaryota; kingdom Viridiplantae; phylum Streptophyta; class Magnoliopsida; order Poales; family Poaceae; genus Dactylis; species Dactylis glomerata. Next base: position 2,099,298 of record QXEO01000456.1, on the reverse strand, counting down.
TATAGCTGAATAAAGAAGGATCTGTTGCTAAAAAAAACTTTTTTTGTTTACTTCCTCTCCTTGTCATTTTTTTGGTTTTCTTAGGTTTTTTTAATAAACCTACATCTAGAATGCAGTCTAGTAAGTCCAGGTAGTACTTTTTTTGAGAATCCCAAGGCCTTGTTCAAACCAGCTAGGCCCACCTGGTAAGCCTTGTACGCATCCAATCCATGAAACTCGAGGTGGATATAGCCCAAGCCCAAGCGAAATGCCACAGCTCGTACACGCCCTCCGTCTGAAATGCCAGCAGACGCCTAGTTGTAAAAAAAAAAGTGGACGCCCAGTAGTATCGGCAGCCTGTCAGCGGCTCACGCATCGCCGTTCCCATCCCCACCGATCCCCCTCCACGCGCCACCGCCACTCCTGATGGCCGCCGGCGGCAGCGGCGGCGGAGGAGACATCGGCGCCGACTCCGAGCGGCGCCTCAAGAAGGCCATGGACAAGCTCTACCACTTTCCCAAGCCCAAGCCTAACCCCAGCCCCGGCTCCAAACCCTCCTCGTCGTCGACTCCCAGGTTAGCTCCAGCCTCAGCCTCTTTCCTCTCGAGTGAGCCCCTTTGTGTGGTTGTGAACTGGGTTTGATCTGATCTGGTGTGGCAGCTCGTGGAGGGCGGGGAAGGCGGCCGATGCTCGGAGGAGGTTTGGGGTGGTGCGGGGGTCGCGGCTCCCGCCGCAGATGGCCGCCATGTCAGCCATGTCTCCGCCTCCGCCGTGCCGCCCGTGGGACCGCCGCGACCTTGTGCGGAGGCTCGCTTCGTTCAAGGCCATGACCTGGTTCGCAAAGCCCAAGGTACACACAGTTCCACCCTTCATGTTGCTTGCACTGCGTACCGCTCTAGGTTATCTCTTGCTCTTAATTAACATGGTTTTGCACGCCAACTAACGGATTGATGGGTAATTAGTGGAAAATTTTAGAACAAAGGGGATGTTTGCCGTGATTTTGTCTTGATAGACCAGTTAGAAATATGACTGAAGCTTCTGTATGTTCTGCACTGGCATAAATTGCGTTCATTATGGGGTGCCTGTGTATATATGATCTTCCAATTTTGAGGCACTCGGTTCTCTAGCTCAGTTTTCTTCACTTGGATAGGGAATCGGAAGGAACTATAGTTGTTTGGTTGAACATTTCGGCTGAAACATCTCAATGCTTTTTCGTTGATAGCTGATAGCAAGTTACCTTTTCAGGTTGTTAGTCCTGTTAACTGCGCTAGGAGAGGCTGGACTAATATTGAATCAGACATTATAACGTGTGAGGCATGTGGGGCACGGCTCATGTTCTCCTCTCCTTCCTCATGGACACCACAGCAAGGTGCGTGCATTATTTTTGTTTTACCACTGGGCTTCATCTCAAGCTATGACTAAATAAGGCAATTCTCTTATTCCTCTGTCATTAGTATCAATTAAATGAAACTATGCGCATACACTTCGATGTGGACTTGATGTTGATCAGTTTAGTATTTTAAGATTCAAGAAATGCTGATTTATTGTATTAATGTTGTTTCTATTCCATTTCTATCTGTGGGAGACTTGCTTACATGCATCACCGACTTCCTTGATTTGAACAATCCATTTATTTTCATTTTCTTACATTGAAATTTATCTTTCCTGCAGTTGAAAAGGCTGCTGCTGTTTTCAGCTTGAAGCTGGACACTGGACATAAACTACTCTGTCCATGGATTGACAACATATGTGATGAATCACTTGCCTTATTTCCACCCACACCTCCTCCTGTTTTAGTGGAGAATTACTATGAGTGCTTCTCGTCTCTGCTACGGCTTTCAGCACTTCCAAGAATTTCATGCTCTTCTCTGGGTATCATGAAGAAGAGGAGTCCACAACTAGAACAGTTTCTGTTGAAGCCGTTCTCTTCATCAGTTGTCCTTAAAGGGGGGTTTGTGCTTACTGAAGACTCAACTATTAAGGATCTAGATGGCACTTTTCAAGATGCTGACATATATTATCAGGTCAGACTTTGATTTACACATAATTACTCCTCCTCACCTCTTTGTGGAGTTTGCATCTCTTTGAGGTTTATATTTGCCAAAATCATGTTCATTTTCTTCTATTGATTACTCTTCAGCATTCGTTTCTTATTATTTTTTATGTTACTAATATCTTATATCTTGGGGGCGCCTTTGTAACTGAATTAATTCTGCTTAGCCCTTTATTTCCCTTAACTGGATAGCGTGTTCAACAGTTTGTACCTAATCCCCAGTTGCACATTGCACTTAAATGATACATCTCTTTTCAAAAATATAAAAAGTGATTTTCATTTTGCCCTATAATTTACCATTTGTGACACCAATTACCCTATTTAGCAGAAATTCCCTCCACTTACCCCATTTAATTTATGCCAGATTTTACCCTTTTAAGATTTGGTAGTGTTCTGTCAAGTGAGACCCGGTCATCGGCACTATGTGGCATGCCACATGGAAATTATTTTTTCCTAGAGTTCAGCACTTGCTACCTCTAAATGGAACCAATCTATGCACATCAGTTAGTCAGCTTGAAGATGATGCATGCACAAATAACAAAACACATAAGAAAGAAGGAACCAATGGAACATAAACCTTTGCAGTTGAACATTTTTGGACGAATCAGATGCAAATTTAGTAATGTACCACCTTCTACTGCCTGTCGGCGAGACCGTGTATGCAAGAGGGCTGGCACCTGGATATTTATATCCTGGAACATAGGCAAAAGTCGTGGCAGCTGCAAGAGACACCAGACCGATCACCAGATGAGAAGCACACAGTTATGTGGCTTCAAGGAGATTGACAGAAGCCGAATGAACACACTACTTGCGCATTCCTCAGCAGCTATCTAGCCACGAGGGCATGCCATTTCTCTGCTTTTGTTCCCATTCATTGCTTGGTTCCTGGCTAGGCTCGGCAAGTGTTCCTTTTGTCGAAGCGTGGGCAGCGGTAGGCCGGGCTGTTACCTATGAGCTACACCTCTTTAAGTTCCATTCTATTTTGCATTGGCGCTTCTGTTGCTTGTCCCTTCCTCTCTCCGTGGTTTACTCAATGCAACCAACCTAGATGTGGCACCCCACACCCTACAGAATTCTCTCAAATCTTTAAAGGGGTAAAATTTGGCGCAAGTTTCTCTAAATGGAGTAAGTGTAAAGAATTTCTCGATCCTGTCATATTGCTATTAGCAGGACATAGATATGCCTTTTGTTGATGTAAATCTATACCCAGGAGTTTTGTCATGTAATATTGAAAACCCTGTGTGTAGTCTTTATAAAATCAACTACAACAAATGTTCAGGTCCCAACTGCATACACGATTAAGTAACTTTAAAAATTCTTCTAGTTGCAATCCGATTTGCCTGGCATCCATTGGCAATATATTCTGTACTTAGCTAGGTGTCAAATTGCTTTGATTAGATATTTTGGACCGTTGAGTTGCTGTGAAGTATTTGTGCAGTTTCAGTCTACATTTTCCCATGTTCTTTTGCATGAAATCATTAAGTCTCTTCAGTTGAACTTAATGCATAACTGGCTAGCAGGCATTGAAGATAATAAGCTTATGTGGATGGGAACCGCGCCTACTTCACTATGCTGTTGATTGTGCAACCGAATCTCACATGGATGCGAATTCTACGTCTATATTGGCCCAACCAGAACAAATAAACAACACACTGGAAAATCGGGTTGCAATTTACTCAGGCAAGAAAGTTGATGGTTCTTCAGAAATTGCAGATGCTAATCAGGGAGATCAACATTATGATCCATCATCTGTTGTTTTAGATTGTCATTTTTGTGGAGCCTGTGTTGCCTTGTGGCGTTTTTCACTTGTGGAACGACCTCTTCAACTCTTTAAGCTTGTATCAGATTCTAATATACACGATGAGCAAAGTAATGGGCATGCCAGTGGAGCAGAGCCTTCGAAGTCTGCAAATGTTGGTTTTAATTTCACAATTGCTGGTGGTCCTCCGCCGACTAGACAGAGTTTTCGACCAAGAGTTTCATTTCCTGTTGTCAGTCGACACTTGAAAGCTGACTTGAACTCCCACGGGAAATCGTTTTCATCTGGAAATGACAGCCAAATGGTTCCTGTTGCTTCACATTCTTTAGGGCCCATGAAACGCAAAAGAAGCTTGGACAAGCTTCACATGTTGGAAGGCATTAGTAAAATATCCAAAGGGGCACAGCATGACCATGAAGGTGATAATCCTGAAAAGGATATTGCAAACATGGAACTGAGCACTGAGCACAATCAAGGGTCTTCACATTCAGATACAAGTAATGGTACCAATATGGAAGAAGTCTTAAATGAAGAACCAGAATCAGGTGTTGCCAGAAGCGCTACAAGAGAAGAACTTGCTAATGACCAGAACTTGGTACAAACTCACACAAACAGTTCCAAGGCGGTTGAAGTTGGCGCAATCACAAAATCGTCTGTCAACTCAGAAAAATGTGTACAACCATCAGGTAAGGAATTCATGAATGTTTAGTTTACTTCAACTGTAATATGATCACCATTAGTTCGATTGCTAAGTATTCTACGCTGCTGGTACAGTTTAAGGAATACAAGGGCACTAAAAAGTAGTACTTAATAGAAAGTTGAAGGGAACGAAATTGCAGGGAAATACTAAGAGCTGGGAACTTCTAACTCCTTAAGCAGGAATAGCTGCTTAAACAGTTAACACACTGATGTACAATAACAGATCTTAGTTTTTTGGCCCTTCTGGTGGAGGTCAAATTAGTTATTTATCGCTAGTCTATTAGGATCTTACGTGAAGACTGCATACGTAATTACACATACTATCTCTTATTCACTGCTCTCATCTTTCAATCAACAGGAAAAGAAGGTCTGTATGACAAAATGAACGAGTTTGATCCTATCAAGCAGCACCGGACGTTCTGCCCTTGGACATCCCCTGATGACGGTGAAGCCTTGCCAGGATGGAGGCTGACTCTTTCGGCATTACTTGCTCAGGATAAAAAAACTGATGGAGATTCACAAGTGGAGGCTCAGCTCAGCCTCCTCAATGAGGTAGTGTTCTTTTGTTGAATCATGTCTTGTTTCTTCTGAATCGTGGCCTCACAATTGGTTTCTATAATATCAGGAGGATGATCCCGTTACATCTGTTAGAAAGCTTTTCATGTCACCACCATCCAAAAAGTTGAGGCTACGTCAAGCCGAGAAGAGCTGACAACTGTGTTCGGTTGTTGTGGAATTCGGGTCGAGCCAGTGTAGGCATGTCAAGAGATTCAACCAGACTACCAGATCGATGGAAACATTTGTGCCTAAACAGCACCCTACACACATGTTTGGGGTGGGAATGATTAGAGGAATACAGAAGGAATTGTGATTTGGAGGACTGTTCAGGGGCATTACCACACCAGAATCTCCCTGTAAAGACAATTCATTGGTTGCTCCTGTTATGGCGGTTAGTGAAATCTCGGAGGGCATTGTGCATTCATCTCCTCTACCCCGCTTGTTGCACATGCTGTAATCCTCCGGAATTTTGTACTACTGTTTTAATCAACACGACTGACAGCAGCACCACCATCGAATATGCGTCAATTAAAACGGAGTGGAGGGAGTAGTAGCTTAGTAATGGTGTCGTTTGCTGTTCATGACCACCTGTAAACTGTTAAACTCTGAAAGTACTTTTTGTGCCGCGAAACCGGTTGACAGCATGCCTTCCCCTGCATGGAATGGGATTTGAAACATCTAATACCATAATGCCCGTGCCAGCTTAATTTTCTGGAATGCGATTACAGGGCGTTGGCAACAGAATTGCGGTTATGTCTTCCTGTTCTGGAAACAAATGATCTGTGGCATCTTGCACGGACTCTTCATGCGAGTTGCGCGCGATTACGTAATGGCGTCGGCAACAACGCCAATTGCATTGGATGATCGCTTGTACTCGTGAACATGATCATTAAGACTCCTCCTCATTGCAGCAAAGCCATGATATCTAAGTCCTACTCTCCCTTTCGTTCACTAATATAAGATACTTTAACTTTTTGTAGATTTACTTATTTTGGTCGACTACTTTTAACATGCAGATTTACTTATTTTAATCTATATCTAGTCGATTTTGAAACATCTAAAATATCTTATACCCCTAAAGTAGACTATTGGTGAATGGACGGAGTATGTTTTAGGTTCGACTATGTCTGAGAATCCAACTTCAAGAAGACTTCTATGGAGTTTCCATCTCCAACTTCTAAAAAAAGGAAAATGCTCGTCATCAGGCGACCGACCGCGCTCTCCAATCAGTCTTTCCGAGGCACGCGCACTTTCTAGACTGCGGGTAGCTCTGCATTTTTTTTACTTTATGTGCATTCAGCCGTGGTAACCAGAAAAATGCATGCGGTAGCAGTCCTTACAGCGCTAGGGCCAGGACTAATTGACGGGTTCTAGGTAACTAGGTATCCATAAAATCTAAAATATTAGTAGACGACAAGCAAATACCACCCGGGCAATCAGCCAGGAGGCTAGCCGGGCTCCACCCAGGAGCCGGGTAGCTCCTTCCCGGATTACCGGCTGGGGAAGATCTCCCGACTAGGCCTAACTAAGGGCCCACAGTACAGAGGACAACAAAGACGTCAGGCATGACGCACCACAGCAAGACATAGTGACCCTCAAGGAAATATGCCCTAGAGGAAAATAATAAATGGTTTATTTGCATATTTCATATAGTTCACAATAAGTTTAATACTGTGCTATAACTGTGTCAGTCGGAAAACGCCGATACACGTGTGGTATTAAACAACCAAGAGTCCCTAGTAAACCTCTATACTAGCTCATTGGTCAACTGATGATTAGTTTCCGGATCATGTGATAATTACGTCAATTGACAATGAGGTTCATGCCACTGTGTAAATGTCATGATGGACATACCCAATATTATTATGTAACACGATCATGTCACGATATTCATGTTGCAATAATAAGAAATGTTGTAACCTAATCCTTAGTCTGTGAGATCATGTTTAATCACTACTTCCGGAGGAAGCTTTGATTGCATCAACCATCACACGGTAAATCGAGTGACTGAAAAGGTGTCTCTTGGGTTTCCAATGGAATATGTTGAGATGTATGCATCAAGAGCAGGATTTATTCATCCGCGTGACGAAAAGATACTCTGGGCCCACTTGGTGAGATTTCATCCAATGTTGCAACATGTGACTAGGTCACGGGGATGGAACATCACGGAACGAGTTAATTGCAATGTCGGTAACAAGATTGAACTAGGTATGGAGATACCGATGATCAAGTCTCAGATATTGCAAGTATCGCTGAAACAAAGAGAATAGGACAACGACGTTTACGGTTCAATGGCAAAATTCCTTCGTGTGAATACAAAGGGATCATCACGGATATCCAGATCCGATTGATGATCATTTATCGGAGAAGAGTCTCGGTAATGTCTGGAGTATTCCTGAACCGTAGGGTAATACACTTAAGGGTGCGATGACATTAAGATGTTTTGTTATATCTGGAATTGTCAAAGTGTTGATAGGAGGAAGTCGAAAAAGTTCCGCAGAGATTCAAAAGTTGTTTGGAGTGTTCCGAAAGGAGTTTTGGAGCAACGGGGAATTAAATAATAAAGTAATAGATATTAATTAATGAATTAATATTAACAAACATTATTTAATTAATAAATAAAGGCAGTCCACCTAATTGGACCCTCCCTGGAAGGAGAGCCCATTAGGGGGCCGGCCAGGCCACCCCAGATGGGCCCCAAGGGGCCCATGCGCCTGGGGGACCCTAGGGTCAGGGTTTGGGGCGTGCTAGGGCAGCTGATACGTCTCAAACGTATCTATAATTTTTGATGCTCCATGCTTGTTTATACACCATTTGCTTTGAGTTTTGTTACACTTCGTGGCATTTTTATGCATTTTCTGGAACTAACCTATTAACAAGATGCCACAGTTCCAGTTCCCTGTTTTCTGCCGTTTTTGTGTTTCAGAAAAGTTACACAGGAAATATTCTCAGAATTGGACGAAACAAAAGCTGAACCTCCTATTTTTACCGAAGCTTCGCGAAGACCGAAGATGAGACGGAGGGGGGCCAGGAGCCAGGCTCACCACAGGGGGGCGCACCCAGCCCCTGGCCGCGCCACCCCATGGTGAGGCCAGCTGGCCCCACCTCTGACGATGCCCTTTCGCCTATAAAGTCCCCTCGACGGGAAAAACCTAAGGGACGGATCTCTTTTCCATGAAACATACTGCAAGCCGCCGCCGTCGCCGTCGCGAGATCGGGAGGATCGAGGAGCTCTTCCCGGCACCCTGCCGGAGGCCTTCTACACCACCATGGTCGTCTCTGGAGTGATGTGTGAGTAGTCTACCTTGGACTACGGGTCCATAGCAGTAGCTAGATGGTTGTCTCCTCCACCATGTGCTTCATGTTTAGATCTTGTGAGCTACCCTACATGATCAAGATCATCTTTACGCAATCATACATGTTGTGTTTGTTGGGATCCGATGAGTATTGGTACTATGTTAAGTTGATATGCTGAATATATATCTTTATGTTATCTCTATGTTATTTATGATCTTGCATGCTTTCCGTTGCTAGTAGCTATCTTGGCCGAGTAGATGCTAGTAACTCCAAGAGGGAGTATTTATGCTCGATAGTTGGGTTCATGCCTCTATTTAATCTGGGGGAGTGACAGAAACCTCTAAGGTTGTAGATGTGCTGTTGCCACTAGGGAGAAAACAACATTCTTGTGTCCAAGGACATTTGCTTTGTTTACATTACGCACTTTGTTTAATGCAATTATCTATTGTTCGCAACTTAATACTCAAGGGGTTCTCGGATGACTCCCCGCGAGTAGATTTTTAGTCATAGATGCAGTTGGATGGCGGTCTATGTATTTTGTCGTAATGCCCAGTGTGAATCTCATAGTGATCCTCATGACATATGTACGTTATCTTTATTCTATCAATTGCTCAACTGTAATTTGTTTACCCAGCATGTGTTATTTATCTTATGGAGAGACATCACTAGTGAACTGTGGACCCCGGTCCAATTTCCTTTACATTACTATACCGTTTTACTTTTACTCGTACTGTTTACTTTCTTGCAAACTATTATCCTATTACCACTCGATATGCTTAATCCTTTGTTTATCGCAAACCGGTGAGATTAACAACCTCATCGTAAGTTGGGAGCAAAGTTTTTGGTTGTGTTGTGTGCAGGTTTCACGTTGCTGCTAGATGAAGACGCACCAACAATATTCCTGGCGCTATTGTCTGGAGTGTCACGAAGCTAGCAAGCATCACCTTCTGAAGTTTGGCTTTCTCCTACTGGTTCGATAAACCTTGGTTTCACAACTAAGGGAAGACTTGCTGCTGTGCTCATCATACCTTCTTCTTGGAGTTCCCAACGAGCTGTTCTTACAAGCCATCAACGAGTTTTCTGGCGCCGTTGCCGGGGAGGAAGAAGACTTCTGCAAGAGAAGTCTCTCACGCACAATCTTTTACTTTGTTTTTGTTTTGCTTTTTTTTGTTTTTGCTTGCATCATTTTGTCAAAAATACAAAAAAATTAGTTTCCTTTATAGTTGCTTTTATTTACTTGCTTTTAGTTTTGCTAGAATGGGTACTCCTGGAAACACCAAGTTGTGTGATTTTACTAGCACCAAAAACAATGATTTTATCTGCACTCCTATTGCACCACCTGCTCCTGAGGCAAATTTTTATGAGATCAAACCTGCTTTGCTGAATCTTGTTATGAAAGAGCAATTTTCCGGTGCCAGTTCTGATGATGCTGCAGCTCATCTCAACAATTTTGTTGAGCTATGTGAGATGCAAAAGTATAAGGATATAGATGGTAATATTATTAAGCTTAAGTTGTTTCCTTTCTCTTTAAGAGGAAGAGCTAAGGATTGGTTGCTATCTTTGCCTAGAAATAGTATTGATTCTTGGGATAAGTGTAAGGATGCTTTTATTGGAAAATACTATCACCCTGCTAAGATTATAGCTTTGCGTAGTGATATTATGAAGTTTAGACAGTTTGATAATGAACTTGTTGCTCAGGCTTGGGAAAGAATGAAATCTATGATAAAGAATTGTCCCACTCATGGACTGACTACTTGGATGATTGTCCAAACTTTTTATGCTGGACTGAATTTTTCTTCAAAGAACCTATTGGATTCAGCTGCTGGAGGCACTTTTATGTCCCTTACCTTGGGCGCCGCAACTAAGCTTCTCGACAACATGATGGTAAATTATTCTGAGTGGCACACCAAGAGAGCTCCACCAGGTAAGAAGGTAAATTCTGTTGAGGAGGACTCTTCCTTGAGTGATAAGATTGATGCTATTATGCTTATGCTTTCTAATGATAGAGCTCAAGTTGATCCTAATAATGTTCCTTTAGCCTCTTTGGTTGCTCAAGAAGAGCATGTTGATGTAAACTTCATTAGAAATAATAATTTCAACAACAGTGCTTATGGGAACAATTTTGCTAGCAACAATTATAGGCCGTATCCTTCTACCAATGGTAATGGTTATGGTAACTCTTATGGTAATTCCTCCAACAACACTAGGGGCGCGCCCTCTGAGCTTGAAGTCATGCTCAAGGACTTCATCGGTAAGCAAACTGCTTTTAACAGGTCTATTGAGGAAAAGTTGGGTAAAATTAATATTCTTACTTCTAAAGTTGATAGCCTTGCTCTTGATGTTGAACTTCTGAAACTAAAAGTGTTTCCTAATGATGTTAAAGAAAGCAATACTTTTGCCGCTACTAATGCCATACAAGTTAAAATTGATGAAAATGTTAGGATGTTAGCAGAATTGCATGCTAGGTGGGAAAGAGAATATGAGATGGCTAGAAAGATGAAGGTATGTACTATTACTACTTCTAATGATGTTGTTCCAAATACTATCAATCATCTTACTTTGATTGGTATAGAGAAAACTCCTACTCCTTGTGCAAAAAAGCCCAAAACTGCAAAAACATTTCTCAAAAGAGTGCTGAAATTTTTCGGAGTATGGGAGATGATAGCTCTATTTCCTTTAATGATTTTGATGTTGATGGCTGCAATATATCTTAAGTTATTTTTTTCTTGCGAAAGCTTGCTTTGAGTCCTAATGCTAGTTCTTTGAATATTGCTTTTACAAATCATATTACCAATGCTCTCATGAAAATTAGGGAGGAAAAGTTGAAACAAAAAGCTTCTATTCCCAAGAAGTTAGAAGATGGTTGGGAGCCCATCATTGATATGCATGTTAATGGTTTTGATTGCCATGCTTTATGTGATCTAGGTACTAGTATTTCTATTATGCCTAGAAAGATTTATGATATGCTTGGTTTACCACCGCTTGAAAAGTGTTATTTTGATGTTCCTCTTGCTGATGTTGCTAAGAAGAAACCTTTGGGAAGGATTAATGATGTTCTTATTATGGTTAAAAATAACCTTGTTCCCGTTGATTTTCTTGTTATGGATGTTGAATGCAATGCTTCATGTCCTATTATTTTGGGAAGACCTTTTTTTCGAACCGTAGGTGCCATCATTGATATGAAGGAAGGCACCATCAAATATCAATTCCCACTCAAGAAAGGTATGGAACACTTTCCTAGAAGAAGGAATAAATTACTTTTTGACTCTATTCTTAGAGCAAATTATGAACTTGATGCTTTATCGTTTGATATTACTTGATTTCCACTTTCTACGCCTAGCTCAAAGGCATTAAAGAAAAGCACTCTTGGGAGATAATCTAATATTTTCTTTTCAGTACTTTTTTTATTTGAGTCTTGGAAGTTATTAATACTGTAATAACTGCTCCTTATCCTTTTTTATTTCGTTGTTGTGCCAAGAGGAACCTCTAATTTGAGGGAGGTAAGATTTGGGGAAGTTGCTATCCTGAAACAGATTTCTGCGCTGCACCGTAAAAATTCGTGAAAATTCTCAGAATATCTTTTTGATCTGCTATTTCTTGTGCATATGTCCCAGGTTATATCCAAACTTTCATTAGTTTTACACTTTTCGATTTGAGCAACAGAAGGTCCTCTAAAAAATCAACCTTTGTCAGTTGTTCTGTTTTGACAGATTTCTGCCACTATTTGTGTTTGTCTCTTGATCGCTTTATTTTTGAGTTCTTTTGATCATGGAACTTTTGGGGAAGTTGCTACAGTAGTATATGCTTTATATGTGGTATTTTTTAGTTGAAACCTGAACCAAAAGGGTTGATTTACTATTATGTTTATACTAACGTTGCTAATAGAATTGTGTGAAGTTTTGTATGAAGAAAGTTTTCAAGTGTAGGGATTGGAGAATGATGAGATGAGATGAAGAATGGACAAAATCTCAAGCTTGGGGATGCCTATGTCACCCCAAGAAATATCCAAGAGGTACAAGCTTCAAAGCTTGGGGATGCCCTCGAGGCACCCCTTCTTCATCGGCAAAAATCAGGTCACCTTTCAACACACTATATTTTTATTGCTTCATGCACTATGCGTTTTTCTTGGAGCGTCTTTACTTTTGCTTTTAGTTTTATTTTGTTTTGTTTGCTGCAATAAATGGTTGGACCCCAACAAATTTACTTTGGAGGAGATGTACTTGTTTTTCATTGCCAAGAACACTCCGTTTTTCACTCTTATCGTTCAACGAGTGTTCTCTTTTTCTACAACTGCGTTTAGCTTTCGTTTTTCACCTTGATTTTTCTTCAGATCTTGTTATATCTTTGCATCAAGGTTTATTTGGACCTCTGGTCTATGTTGGTATTCATCAAAAGAGTTGTTTCAAAAAGGTTTGAATGGTGTTGGAAAAGAGAAAAAGTTTCATGCAAAAAAGTGGTACAAAAAGGAGCTTGTTTAGACTGCGGCTTAGACTTTTGCATGCCATGCTTGATGTCGTTTTGATAGTATGCTTAGTGATTTTTGCTGTAGCATGAATTTTCTCAAATGACTGAGATTGCTTAATGAGCATTTGAAAAAATCATGCGTTATTCTTATTATGTGGAAGCATTTATTTGGTTTTCTCCTTTGATGCTTTATTTTGGTTGACTTGGCGCATGCTTACAACATGTTTGACTCTAACAAGTCACCATAAGCCTCTATGATCATTTGGTTTTTGACTTGTGATGCCATTTTATGCTTCTTTTAATAATGCTTTGTCGCTTTGCATGATTATGGCCGTTATTGCCCTCTTAGTTGGTCGCTCCCAGTCTTTTGCTAGCCCTCGTTTTGTACTGAGTATGAGCTCTACTCGTGCATCCAACTCCCAAAAACCAAGTTATGACAATGTGTCCACCATACATACCTATTAGCAATTTGCTATTCCAAAGTACATTTGACTTGCTTTTATCTATCCTTTGAATTAAACTCTTTTTGGTGTTATGTGAAAATTAGTCAGTAAAGCTCTCACGAATCTGATGGCACACTTTACTTTTCTTGCTTTTAAAATTTTGACATTGTGGTTCTCTTATGTTGACGTTATGCTTGCAAGTTGTAAGTTGGGAATTAGCCAAACCATGTCTTCATGGGGAAAGCTTTCAACATTGCACTTCTCTTATTTGAGTTGATATCGTGATCTTTTGTTTATGGATACTCGCGATGTGAAACAAGTTGGGAATCTTGTGGGATCATGGAGTTTGTATATGTGTTAGAGAAATGCATGGGCCGCTAATCTAAGCCATGCATTATTCATGGTGGAAATTTACAGCATGCCTATAGTGGACATTCGACGATGCATCTCACAATAAAAAGCTATACCAATGGTAAATAAAAGAGATGCCGAGGTGTTCATTGTGTGTTTGTCCTGTCATTTTGATGTGGGATTGTTCCATGTCATCGGGCAAGGAGGTATACCCTATTGGCGGTTCTCGATAATACGTGTATACTTACAATGACAAGAGCTTGCTTGGGACCCTAAGTCGAGTAGCATGAGGTTTGGGTATTCGTACTTCACGGGATACGAGGTTTTCAACTTATGATTTGTCAAGCATATGCTCATAATTGTACTCGCATTAACTTTAACTATTCGAGATGCCTATGATGGGGGCAATGAGAGCTCAAAGCTAGTAAGTACCATAATTTTTGAAGGTTTATAAAACTTGCAATCACTGCTTCCCTCTACGAAGGGTCTTTCTTTTACTTTTATGTTGAGTCTCCACCTTCTACCTTTATGCACCATCTAAGAGAGCATAGTTGCCATTCTGAGTTTAATGTGCATAGTCCCAAAGTTTATCATTGATTGATTCATGATTATGGTTTCACTTGTTCTTAAATTATTTGTATCTAGTCGCCCTCTTAAACTTGAATGTGTCCTATGCAGTTATGTTTTGCTATTCCATGAAGGACAACCTGAAAACCATTTGCTATGTTTTTCCATATGATTTGAACACACGTTTGACTTTCATTGTTTCATTATTCGTGATCTTTTGTTTGTGTTTCTTTTCATGTTATAACATGGTTGCTAAGTTCTTATTGTCAAGATTATGTCTTTTATGCCCATGTTTTAAGTTCTTTGATCCGAGCACTCAATGCTTTGCATAGATGATCAAGATTGTGATGGTGCATGTCACCTCAAAAATTATTCTTTTGTTATCACTTACCTACTCGAGGACGAGCAGGATTTATGCTTGGGGATGCTTGATACGTCTCAAACATATCTATAATTTTTGATGCTCCATGCTTGTTTATACACCATTTGCTTTGAGTTTTGTTACACTTTGTGGCGTTTTTATGCATTTTCCGGAACTAACCTATTAACAAGATGCCACAGTGCTAGTTCCCTGTTTTCTGCTGGTTTTGTGTTTCAGAAAAGTTACACAAGAAATATTCTCGGAATTGGACGAAACAAAAGCTGAACCTCCTATTTTTACCGAAGCTTCACGAAGACCGAAGATGAGACGGAGGGGGGCCAGGAGCCAAGCCCACCACAGGGGGGCGCGGCCTAGCCCCTGGCCGCGCCACCCCATGGTGAGGCCAGCTAGCCCCACCTCTAACGATGCCCTTTCGCCTATAAAGTCCCCTCGACGGGAAAAACCTAAGGGATGGATCTCTTTTCCACGAAACATACTGCAAGCTGCTGCCGTTGCCGTCGCGAGATCGGGAGGATCCAGGAGCTCTTCCCGGCACCCTGCCGGAGGCCTTCTACACTACCGTGGTTACCTCCGGAGTGATGTGTGAGTAGTCTACCTTGGACTACGGGTCCATAGCAGTAGCTAGATGGTTGTCTCCTCCACCATGTGCGTCATGTTTAGATCTTGTGAGCTGTCCTATATGATCAAGATCATCTTTATGTAATCATACATTTTGTGTTTGTTGGGATCCGATGAGTATTGGTACCATGTTAAGTTGATGTGCTGAATATATATCTTTATGTTATCTCTATGTTATTTATGATCTTGCATGCTTTCCGTTGCTAGTAGCTATCTTGGCCGAGTAGATGCTAGTAACTCCAAGAGGGAGTATTTATGCTCGATAGTTGGGTTCATGCCTCTATTTAATCTGGGGGAGTGACAGAAACCTCTAAGGTTGTAGATGTGCTATTGCCACTAGGGAGAAAACAACATTCTTGTGTCCAAGAACATTTGCTTTGTTTACATTATGCACTTTGCTTAATGCAATTATCTGTTGTTCACAACTTAATACTCAAGGGGTTCTCGGATGACTCCCCGCGAGTGGATATTTAGTCATAGATGCAGTTGGATGGCGGTCTATGTATTTTGTCGTAATGCCCAGAGTGAATCTCATAGTGATCCTCATGACATATGTACGTTATCTTTATTCTATCAATTGCCCAACTGTAATTTGTTTACCCAGCATGTGTTATTTATCTTATGGAGAGACACCACTAGTGAACTGTGGACCCTGGTCCAATTTCCTTTACATTGCTATACCATTTTACTTTTACTCGCACTGTTTACTTTCTTGCAAACTATTATCCTATTACCACTCAATACGCTCAATCCTTTGTTTACAGCAAACCGGTGAGATTGACAACCTCATCGTAAGTTAGGAGCAAAGTTCTTGGTTGTGTTGTGTGTAGGTTTCACGTTGCTGCTAGGTGAAGACGCACCAGCAATATTCCTGGCGCCATTTTCTGGAGTGTCACGAAGCTAGCAAGCATCATCTTCTGAAGTTTGGCTTTCTCCTACTGGTTCGATAAACCTTGGTTTCACAATTGAGGGAAGACTTGCTGCTGTGCTCATCATACCTTTCTCTTGGGGTTCCCAACGAGCTATTCTTACAAGCCATCAGCAGCCGCCGGCCCTAGCCCCTCCCTTGGCCGCCGGACCTAGGGGTTCCTTGGTGGGGGGGAGGGAGGGAAGCTCTCCCCCATCCCCCTATATAAATGCCCCCTTGGAGGAGAGTTGGACACAAGTGGATTGAGGGAGCTCCTTGGAAGAGCTCTCCTCTCCTTTCGCTCTCATGCATCACCCATCTCCCCTCTCTCTATCTCTCTCTATCTCTCGTGTGGCTTCCAGAAGGGCTGCGTAGGAGCGAGGGCGACTCCATCGCTGCACGACGAAGTGCTGCAGGAATTTCGGATCAGATCCAAACTGATCTACTTCCGCAATCTCGGCTGGATCCGAGATCCAGAAGGAGTTATCATGCACCGTACGTGTAAGAGTACTACGAGGTGCTGCACGTGTGGTACTAAGTTGTTGCAACGGTTTTATCGCACTGGTGCCACGACATCGAGATCTTCATGACCTTGAAGTCGGCTACGTCGTCTTCCGTCAACGCTTGTGCAGGAGCGTAGTTCCCGTGTTCGATCGACAAGTGTATATCACAGAGTCTCCAGTTAATCTTTACATCATTACTCCTAGATAGATCTTGGGCATTCGGGGTTGTGTAGGCAATAATTTTTTGTTATTTGCTCCGAACCCCAACAGTGGTATCAGAGCCGATCTATGCATAGTATGCTTGTACGATTAGAACATATAGCAATATGTGGGCGTCGATCCTCTCATTATTATCCTCCCATGTGCATTTGCTTATATATGTGGCATAGTTAGATTGAAGCGGTCCGAAAACCGACTGTACATGTTTCACGCGAGACTGGTTCTGCGACTGACATACGGCTTGCACCGTATAACAGTAGTTTGTCGGGTGTCTGTTTCTCCAACTATAGTGGATATGGCGTCTGCAACGGAGGGCCCTTAACAGGGAAGTAAAAAACAATTCGTTGATCAATGTTGTGGTTTCATGTTCGTAGGTAAGAACGGTTCTTGTGCGAAATCCCTAGAATCCACGTAAAACATGCAAAAGATAAAGTAGAATAGTCTAACTTTGTTTTGCAGCGGGGCATGTGATATGATATGCTTGATACAGTAAGTTATGTGATACTAATTGCAGCTTCACAACTATGGTGCCGTGGACTTGGCGCCGTACCGGTGAAAGGATGGAGATCATGTCGGATTGCTCGATGGAGATCAGGTGCGTCGATGAAGAAACCATATCATATCACGCATTATTATGTTTGATGTTATTGTGTGATTCTTATTTGTGCTAGTATTTAGATACACGACGGTAGCATAAAATAAGATAATACCTAATTAAATACCAAATAAAATGTGTTCTCTCTTAGTGAAGCAATCTGATGTCTACGCACTTCTATTCTTGTAGACACTTGTTGGGCCTCCAAGTGCAGAGGTTTGTAGAACAGCAGCAAGTTTCCCTTAAGTGGATCACCCAAGGTTTATCAAACTCAGGGAGGTTAGAGGTCAAAGCTATCCCTCTCAAACAACCCTGCAATTACGATACAGAAAGTCTCTTGTGTCCCCAACACACCCAATACACTTGTCAGATGTATAGGTGCACTAGTTCGGCGAAGAGATAGTGAAATACAAGTAGTAGTGATGATTATAAGTAGCAAACGTGGTGTGAAATAAATATCGCTGCGAGCAAACAAGTAACAAAATAGCAAATAAACGGTGTGCAAAGCTTGGAAACAAGGCCTAGGGATCATACTTTCACTAGTGGACACACTCCCAACAATATAACATGAATGAACAAATAGAAAACTTCTCTCCACTATGGTACTCTGAATTACTCTCCTATTGAATAACACTAATCATTGTGTAGTGGCTACAGAAGCACCCCTTAAAGTTCATCAAGTACTTGACAAACACCACTCATAGAGACATCCAAATCAAAGCACAACTCAAGATAGATATCATTGCAACTTAGACCAAGTACTAACACGGTGCACACACTGTCACCATTACACCATGCAAGGAGGAATAGATCACTCAAACTATCATAGCAATAATTATTCTCATAATCCACAAGAGATCACAATCATAGCCTAAACCAAGTACCACCATGATGCACGCACTGTCACCGTTACACCAAGGCAGGAGGAATAGATTACTTTAACAATCACCACTAGAGTACACATAACATCTGAATAATAACATCTACTTGTTCAACATGATACAAAGCTCACGATCACATAAAGATCACATCATGGGAGAGAGAGGTGAACCACATAGCTACCGGTAGAGCCCTCAGCCCCGGGGATGAACTACTCCCTCCTCATCATAGGAGACAGCAAGGTTGATGGAGATGGCGGTGAGGTCGATGGAGACGGCGGAGATGGCGATGGAGATCGATGGAGATGGCTCCCGGGGCACTTCCCCGTCCTGGCAGGGTGCCGGAACAGAGACTTCTGTCCCCCGAAATTCGTCGGTGGCGGCGGCGGAACTGCGGAACTCTTTCTGGAAAATTGCCGACTCCCCTAGGGTTTTCTGTCCCGAGGCTTCTTATAGGCGAAGGGGCGATGTCAGGGGTGGGACCATGCGCCCTCACACATGGCTGGCGCGGCCAGGGGCCTGGCTGCGCCACCATGGTGTGTGGGGCCCCTGTGGCCCATCTCCTACTCCTCTTCGGATCTCTGGAAGCTTCCGGGTAAAATAAGACTTCAGGATGTGGTTTCGTCCAATTCCGAGAATATTTCCTGTGTATCACTTCTGAACACAAAAACAGCAGAAAACAGGGAACTGGCACTGTGGCACTTGTTAATAGGTTAGTTCCGGAAAATGCATAAAAGTGCCACTAAGTGTAACGAAACAATAGGCAAATGGTGTAAAAACAAGCATGGAGCATCAAAAATTATAGATACGTTTGAGACGTATCAAGCATCCCCAAGCTTAACTCCTGCTTGTCCTCGAGTAGGTAAGTGATAACAAAAGAATAATTTTTGAGGTGACATGCACCTACACAATCTTGATCACATATGTAAGAATTGTGAGCTGGGATCATAAGAACTTAAAACATGGGCATGAAGATATAATCATGACAACAGGAACTTAGCAACCATGTTGTAAACATGCAAATGAACGCAAACAAAAGATCATGAAAATGAAACAATGAAAGTCAAACGTGTGTTCAAATCATATGGAAAAACATACAAATGGTTTTCAGCTTGTCCTTCATGGAGAGCAAAACATAAATGCATAGGACACCTCAAAGTTTAAGAGGGCGACTAGATACAAATAATTTAAGAACAAGTGAAACCAATCATCATGAATCAATCAATGAACTTTGGGACAATGCATATCACACTAAGAATGACAACTATGCTCTCTTAATGGTGCATAAAGAAAGAAGGTGGTGACTCAACATAAAAGTAGAAGAAAGGCCCTTCGCAGAGGGAAGCAGTGATTGCAAGTTTTATAACCTTCAAAAATTATGGTACTTACCGGCTTTGAGCTCTCATTGCCCCCATCATAAGCATCTTGAATGGTTAAAGTTAATGCGAGAACAATTATGATGCATATGCTTGACAAATCATAAGTTGAAAACCCCGTGCCCCGTGAATACGAGTACCCAAACCTCATGCTACTTTACTTAGAGTCCCAAGCAAGGCTCTTGTCATTGTAAGTATATGCATATCATTGAGAACCGCCAATGGGGTACCTCCGTGCCCGATGACATGGAACAAGCCCACACCAAAATGACAGGACAAGCAGACAATGAACACCTCGACATCTCTTTTATTTGCCTTTTGTTTAGCTTTTTATTGTGAGATGCGTCGTCGAATGTTCACCATGGGTATGCTGCAAATTTCCACCATGAATTATGCATGGCTTAGATTGGCGGCCCGGCGTTTCCCTAACACATATACAAACTCCATGATCCCCACAAGATTCCCAATTCATTTCACACCGCGGGCATCCATAAACAAAAGATCACGATATCAACTCAATTAAGAAGTGCAATGTTGAAAGCTTGCCCATGACAGCATGGCTGGGCTAGAATCCAACTTACAACTTGCAAGCATAACAACTCAACATAAAAGACCACAATGTCAAATTTTTAAGAACAGGAAAAAGTAAAGTGTGCCTTCCGGTTCGTGAGAGCTTTACTGACCGAATTTCGCATAACACTGGTAAGAGTTTAATTTGAAGAGAAAATAAAAGCAAGTCAAATTTACTTGGAATAGCAAATTGCTAGTAGGTATGTATGGTGGACACTTTGGAAAACTTTGGCTTTTAGGAGTTGGATGCACGAGTAGAGCTCATACTCAGTACAAAATGAGGGCTAGCAAAAGGCTGGGAGCGACCAACTAAGAGAGCAATAATGGCCATAATCATGCAGAGCGACAAAGCAACATTAAAAGAAGCATAAGATGGCATCAAAAGTCAAAAACTAAATGATCATAGAGGCTATTGGCGACTTTGTAGGAGTCTAACATGTGTGAGCATGCGCCAAGTCAACCCAAATAAAGCATCAAGGAGAAAACCAAAATAATGCTTCCATACAATAAAAACAACGCATGATTTTTTCAGAGGCTCATTAAGCAGTCTCAGTTATTTGAGACAAGTCATGCTACAGAAAAACCACTAAGCATACTATCAAAAAGACATCAAGCACGACATGCAAAAGCCTAGGCCGCAGTTTACACAAGCTCCTTCTTGTACCACTTTTTTGCATAAAGCTTTTTCTCTTTTCAAACACCATTCAAACTTTTTATAAACACCTCTTTTGATGAAAATCAATAAAGATCAGAGGAAAAAATACACCTTGATAAATAAATATAAGAAGATCTGAACGCAAATCAAGGCGAAAACAAAAACCAAAAGCAGTAGCAGAAAAAGAAGAACACTCGGTGAACGATAAGAGTGAAAAACTGAGTGTTCTTGGCAAATGAAAACGAGTTCATCTCCCTCCAAAACAATATGATGTGATCAAACCATTTATTGCAGCAAACTAAACTAAACTAATACTGAAAACAAAAACAACTGACGCTCCAAGAAAAATGCATAGTGCATGAAGCAATAAAAATATAGTGTTTTGAAAGGTGACCTGATTTTTGCCGATGAAGAAGGGGTGCCTCGGGGGCATCCCCAAGCTTTGACGCTTGTACTTCTTGGATATTTCTTGGGGTGATGCATGGGCATCCCCAAGCTTGAGCTTTTTTCCATTCTTCAACTCATCTCATCATTCTCCAATCCCTACACTTGAAAACTTCCTTCATACAAAACTAAACACAATTCTATTAGCAACATTAGTGTAAGCATAAAATATATTCAACCTCTTTTAGCTTCAGGTTTCAACTCAAAACCACCACATATAAAGTAAATACTACTGTAGCAACTTCCCAAAAGGTTCCATGATCAAAAGAACTCAAAAGAAAGCGATAAAGTGGCAAACACAAATATTGGCAGAAATCTGTCAAAACTGAACAGCTGACAAAGGTCGAATTTTTGAAAGGTTTTCTGTTACTCAAATCAAAAAGTGTTCAACTAACAAAAGTTTGGATAAAACCTGGGGCATATGCACAAGAAATCGCAGGTCCAAAAGATAAACAGAGAATTTATACGAATTTTTACGGTGCAGCACCGAAAACAGTTTCTGGACAGCAACATCCCCAAATCTTTACCTCGCTCAAATTAGAGGCTTCTCTTGGCACAAAAACGAAATAAACAAGATAAGGAGCGGTTATTACAGTAGTAATAACTTCCAAGACTCAAATAAAAGAAAAAGTACTGAAAAGAAACATTGGGTTATCTCCCAAGAGTGCTTTTCTTTAACGCCTTTGAGCTAGGCGCAGTAATTTGCAAAGATGCTCATGTGGGCGCCATATAAGAGCTTGAGGCAAAGGCGCCATATAGGAACTTAAAGAAATAGAGAGCATCAAAAAGCAAATGTGGAACACATTTAAATCTAAACCACTTCCTATGAAAAATAGTCTTGTAAAGAGACAAGTCATAAAAGCGCAAAGCAAAAAGCATAGGAAGGCAAAACAAGTACAACTTCAAGAATTGCAACATAAAGAGGGGAAACTCAATATTGTTGAGATCCATCAAACCTTGTTTCCCTCTCTCATAGTAACTTTCAGTAGCATCATGAATAGAACTAACAATATAACTATCACATAAAGCATCCCTATCATGAGCCACATGCATAAAAGGATTAATACTCCCTACATGAACAATAGTAGTAGGAGCAGATTCAATAGAATAATTATTCTCATCACCATAATCATCAAAAATAGGAGGCATATTATAATCATAACTATTTTTCTCCTCAAAAGTAGGTGAATTGAAAACATTATACTCATCATCATAAACTAGAGGCTTAGTATCATCACAAGATAGAGAACTACTATGTCACATAGCATACTCATCAAACATATCATCATAAGAAGGAACATGGATAGCACTAATGGTACAACAATTATTAACCTTAGAATTGGTACCAAAAAGATTTTCAATATCAAAAGTAGAGTGCTTTTCCCAATCATGATCACTAACATAAGTAATAGGCATAGGAACATCATCCCAATCAGAATTATCATAATCTATAGCAGGATCATAACGCTTAGGGGAAGATACCGTGTCCTCTCGCCTCTTACTCCTCTTCTTCTTCTTCTTCTTCTTCTTCTTCTTCTTACTCTTCTTACTCTCTCCTTTAGGAAGGAGAGACTTGAAGGGCATCTTCTCCACATATTCTTTAGGAGGGAAAGGCATCTTCTCCACATAATCTGGCTTGCTGACAGAAACAACAGAAGAAACTTTGGAGGATTTCTCCTCTCTATTAATAAGATCGAAACATCTATTAGTCCTATCATAGCTTGGCAAAACATCATGTTTAATAAGATCTTGTAAGTAAGTATTTGTGAGGCAATCTTTAGCACAATAGAGATGACAACCACGAAGGGTGCTATTAAGATCAACATCATTAATGTCTACCAAAGCAATCTTTCTAGATATCTCTTCACAATTCAAAAACAAAGTAAGCTCATCATACTGATTGAAAGTAATCTTATCATCACAATACAAATCTGCGGTACTCGTTCGATTAATTGGGCATTGAAAATTAAAGTGCCCCTTTTCACCGCAAAATTCACAAAGAAAAGGATAAAGCTCACAAACCCATTCACCAAGCACATCTAGATCCTTAAGCCACATACTGGTTTCTTCATTTGCGTGGGTGATGCAATAATCTTCCTTGTTGTAACTCTGTTCACAAGGTCTATGTACTCCACAAAAATTAACATGCTTATAAGAAATAGGACTTTTAGAAGTTTGAGCATGTTTATTGCAATCATCAATAACAGTATCACTTTCTATGCAAGTATCCTTAAAAGGTTCATGATACACGTCCCCATTTCCTTTAGGAACATTTATATGGGAAGCAAAGGCTTTAAAGCAATCAACCATAATTTGAGGATCAAGACCATACTTAGCACTAAGCTCTTGAAAATTAGCAGTTTCAGCGAAAGACTTAATGCAATCAAACTCATAGTTCATACCTGATCCTTTACCTTTGTCGTTTTCCCATCCTTCAGCATTCTCTTGTATACGGTCAAGAAGTTTCCACTTAGCATCTTCCTTCATATGAGTGAATGATCCAAAACAAGAAGCATCCAAATAATCCTTATCAGGAAGAGTAAGCCGTGCATAAAAATTATCAATAACAATATTGCGGGGAAGATCATGAATAGGACATTTATGCATTAGTAACTTCAATCTTCCCCAAGCTTGGGCAATGCTTTCTCCCTCATGCGGATGAAAATTATAAATGTAATTCCTATCTTTATAAACCTGACTAGAAGGATAGAATTTAGAATAAAAGAGAGGTTCAATTTCCTCCCAATCAATAGATCGGCCATCCTTCAATGTTTTATACCATTCCTCAGCTCTGCCTTTCAGCGAAAAAGAGAATAGCTTCTTATTAACTTGGTTCATTGAAATACCTGCACACTGGAACAACTCGCATAATTCATGTATAAAGAGCAGATGATCACCAGGATGGACAGTTCCATCTCCTAAATAGCAGTTATCCCTAATACGTTTAACAATCTTCATAGGTATTTTAAAAGGATGGGGAGCACAAGCATCATTAGAAACATCACATATGGGAGATAAAATATCATCAGAGCAACCTTTCTCCACTAAAGCTGGGGGACTAAAGATATCATACTCAACAAAACCAGCTTCCCCAAGCTTAGACTTTTCTATAGCATTAGCATTAACAGTATTCAAAGCATTCGTACTAATAACATTGCTATGCGAAATAAGCTCCAAAGGATTTTCAATTTTCTCTTCAAATCTAAAATCAGGAAAAAGACTAAAGAACTCTTTATTTTCCATTAAGCCTAGCTAGTGAAAATAAAAACAAGAAACAAAAAGATGTAATTGCAGAATCTAAAGGAAATAACTCCGAGCACTCACACAGGAGGATGCGAGTACCTTTTACCTTACCTCCCCGGCAACGGCGCCAGAAAAGAGCTTGATGTCTACGCACTTCTATTCTTGTAGACACTTGTTGGGCCTCCAAGTGCAGAGGTTTGTAGAACAGCAGCAAGTTTCCCTTAAGTGGATCACCCAAGGTTTATCAAACTCAGGGAGGTTAGAGGTCAAAGCTATCCCTCTCAAACAACCCTGCAATTACGATACAGAAAGTCTCTTGTGTCCCCAACACACCCAATACACTTGTCAGATGTATAGGTGCACTAGTTCGGCGAAGAGATAGTGAAATACAAGTAGTAGTGATGATTATAAGTAGCAAACGTGGTGTGAAATAAATATCGCTGCGAGCAAACAAGTAACAAAATAGCAAATAAACGGTGTGCAAAGCTTGGAAACAAGGCCTAGGGATCATACTTTCACTAGTGGACACACTCCCAACAATATAACATGAATGAACAAATAGAAAACTTCTCTCCACTATGGTACTCTGAATTACTCTCCTATTGAATAACACTAATCATTGTGTAGTGGCTACAGAAGCACCCCTTAAAGTTCATCAAGTACTTGACAAACACCACTCATAGAGACATCCAAATCAAAGCACAACTCAAGATAGATATCATTGCAACTTAGACCAAGTACTAACACGGTGCACACACTGTCACCATTACACCATGCAAGGAGGAATAGATCACTCAAACTATCATAGCAATAATTATTCTCATAATCCACAAGAGATCACAATCATAGCCTAAACCAAGTACCACCATGATGCACGCACTCAGAAAAGAGCTTGATGTCTACGCACTTCTATTCTTGTAGACACTTGTTGGGCCTCCAAGTGCAGAGGTTTGTAGAACAGCAGCAAGTTTCCCTTAAGTGGATCACCCAAGGTTTATCGAACTCAGGGAGGAAGAGGTGAAAGCTATCCCTCTCAAGCAACCCTGCAATTACGATACAGAAAGTCTCTTGTGTCCCCAACACACCCAATACACTTGTCAGATGTATAGGTGCACTAGTTCGGCGAAGAGATAGTGAAATACAAGTGGTATATATGATTATAAGTAGTAACTGCAATATGGAATAAAAATCGCTGCGAGCAAACATGTAACAAAACAGCAAGTAAACGGTGTGCAAAGCTTGGAAACAAGGCCTAGGGATCATACTTTCACTAGTGGACACACTCCCAACAATATAACATGAATGAACAAATAGAAAACTTCTCTCCACTATGGTACTCTGAATTACTCTCCTATTGAATAACACTAATCATTGTGTAGTGGCTACAGAAGCACCCCTTAAAGTTCATCAAGTACTTGACAAACACCACTCATAGAGACATCCAAATCAAAGCACAACTCAAGATAGATATCATTGCAACTTAGACCAAGTACTAACACGGTGCACACACTGTCACCATTACACCATGCAAGGAGGAATAGATCACTCAAACTATCATAGCAATAATTATTCTCATAATCCACAAGAGATCACAATCATAGCCTAAACCAAGTACCACCATGATGCACGCACTGTCACCGTTACACCAAGGCAGGAGGAATAGATTACTTTAACAATCACCACTAGAGTACACATAACATCTGAATAATAACATCTACTTGTTCAACATGATACAAAGCTCACGATCACATAAAGATCACATCATGGGAGAGAGAGGTGAACCACATAGCTACCGGTAGAGCCCTCAGCCCCGGGGATGAACTACTCCCTCCTCATCATAGGAGACAGCAAGGTTGATGGAGATGGCGGTGAGGTCGATGGAGACGGCGGAGATGGCGATGGAGATTGATGGAGATGGCTCCGGGGGCACTTCCCCGTCCCGGCAGGGTGCCGGAACAGAGACTTCTGTCCCCCGAAATTCGTCGGTGGCGGCGGCAGAACTACGGAACTCTTTCTGGAAAATTGCCGACTCCCCTAGGGTTTTCTGTCCCGAGGCTTCTTATAGGCGAAGGGGCGATGTCAGGGGTGGGACCAGGCGCCCTCACACATGGCTGGCGCAGCCAGGGGCCTGGCCGCGCCACCATGGTGTGTGGGGCCCCTGTGGCCCATCTCCTACTCCTCTTCGGATCTCTGGAAGCTTCCGGGTAAAATAAGACTTCAGGATGTGGTTTCGTCCAATTCCGAGAATATTTCCCGTGTATCACTTCTGAACACAAAAACAGCAGAAAACAGGGAACTGGCACTGTGGTACTTGTTAATAGGTTAGTTCCGGAAAATGCATAAAAGTGCCACTAAGTGTAACGAAACAATAGGCAAATGGTGTAAAAACAAGCATGGAGCATCAAAAATTATAGATACGTTT
This sequence comes from Dactylis glomerata, assembly GCA_007115705.1. Taxonomy (NCBI): domain Eukaryota; kingdom Viridiplantae; phylum Streptophyta; class Magnoliopsida; order Poales; family Poaceae; genus Dactylis; species Dactylis glomerata. Next base: position 2,072,316 of record QXEO01000456.1, on the reverse strand, counting down.
GAGACGTATCACAATCACCAACAAAGTTCTTGGTTATGAAGCCGGCTGACGATCAGGGGCTAGAGATATCGAAGTTCGCATAAGGCGTGGGTACAAGCCATGTATGTGTCGTGCATACACTAAGGTTGTTTTGGTGAGCCCTAGTATGTGTAGACATGGCCTCGGGAACACGGAGACCGAAAGGTCGAGCATGGATCACATGGATGATGTGAATGACATAAGTTCTATCTACCTTTGAAATTATATTGCCGGCCGTGACGATCGGGGGCAGTATAGTGTATGAGGACCGTGTAATCACTAGAACATTTTAGGGATGTTGTTCTAAGTGGGAGCTCATGGGATTTGTGCTCATATTAGGAACTTAGTTTTAATATCTTTGCAAATTTGTGTAGATGAATAGTCCACATCCATCTTAGTCCTTTTATGCATAAATAAAATTTGAAAATGATGGGTCAAAGTTTATCATTTATACCAACGCATGAGGAATGTCCTAAAATAAAATGAATAGCTCTCTGTGATAAAATAACCATTAGGAGTCACATTAGGGGACTTCGCGATCTAGAATGATAATGGTGATTATCATGATCGTGGTGACAATTCTATAAAAGTCCATAGCACCGTGCTTCATACCGTGAAATCTGAATTGTGGGAGCGTTCTTCAAGCACCAACTTATATTTGATGGTTGTTGAACTTGAGGCACCATTTGCATCGCAAGCCAGAATTATGAAGGATGTGTACTTGGACATGTTTATTTCAATTAAGTTGGAAGAGAACATCTGCTTAAAAGTTGTACGGCAACCATGATAGGATTCATGAATGCCTCACTGACTAGGACTACTAGGATGACAAATGAATTTGCGATAGATGGGGTGTTGTGTTGACTTCCTCCCATGTACAAAGACATTGTCATGTGCCATGCAAGGGGAATTGTTCACCTTCCGTGGATTACGCACTCGATGGAGAACCGTGAAAGTAGAACCAATTGCAGGGGAAATTGTCAACCCGGAAAGGGTATATTTGATATACAAGTTATAAATGTTTCATGTTAAACATTTATATCATATTTTGTGTATTCAACACAAATTCCTGTTTATTCAAAAACATGATCTTCTGCATAAGAATTACATGAAGGAGCTTATGGTATGTGTTAATGGAAATCAAGAAGTTGATGGCCATGAACACCATACCTCCACATTTATTATCAGGACTAGTGATAGAATAAATTTTGTGATCAATAATGGTTGAGGACCTAATTTGTGTGTCTTGCAATTCGCGAGACAAAGTTATGGTCACATTATGATTATGAATGCATTATTCTTGTTTATCCTTGATAATTATGTAATGAGCATTTATAAACATTAATTATCCAAGCTAAATAATGACTTCATACTTAAATGGCACTACCGTTTGAATGTCATATTTTATGATTAAGTATATGAGAAAATTTCATATTGATGAAATGTATTATTGTCAAATGATTTAATCTTTATATAATATGAAACATTTTTCATTTGACGAAATGACTCAAACTCCGTGTTATGGAGAGTACGCCTAATTGTTGAGAACATACTGATGATTTCAACATAGGAAAAAGGATTGCATTTTAATTTTTTGAAGTGTTATACATGTCAATGTATAGTATTCATACAAGTTGTGGATATCATGATTTTGTATTCTTCGTTAGAAATCCAAAGTGAATATTTTTATTTATGGGGTTTTGAATTCATTTGATGTGTTCAAAAAATTTGTAAATGAAGAAGGAATTATAATTAAGTCCTTTTGATTTTGATCAAAGCGACAAGATTGTAAGTTGTGATTTTGATGTAAGAATTTGTAGAAGTCATTGTAACAAATAAACACCCAAAACACTTCAATATGTTGATTTGTGTTATAAATCATAACTTGTTAAATATTATGTGATGCCAAATTATCTCCTATAGTATTAGCATTTAAGAGCGATTCATTAAAATAGCAAACACTCATTTTAATAAATAGGAAGCCATAAATACTATATAAGTTATAGCATGATTCATAGAAACTTTGAATTATACATGATAATTCAAAATTAATATGAATAATTCTTTGTAGTGTGTCCTTATATGTAATATGGACACATTCCCATTAACTAAAAAGTGCAAAATAGTATTGCGAAGTTTTGGTGCACTCGAGAGAAAAGGTATTCTCGGTAAGGGTGCTAAAAGGAAGAAAATAAAGGACCAAAATAAATTTATTGAATTTATCTTGATAATGTCAGAATAGCGCAACAGAATATGTTTTAGAGCGAAGGTCTACATTAGGAAAGAGAAAATTAATGATGATGATCATATAATTTTCAATTATAGTCATTTATTGAAGAAAATCAAGTTTGAGTATGACACTCTCCACATTTCCATGCTTGCACTGATGGATGTATTCATAAGCCCAACCAACACAATCTTGGATATTTAAAATGAGACACACAGTTGGAACTGAAAAGCATGTTGATTGCCTCATGGGTAGTCTGTAGACTGTCGGACTGTTGGTTGGGAAATGCTATATGCTTGGCCTACAAAAAGGTCGATCAGTAAAACATCCACCATCAGACTGTTGGTCGGCGAACGAATGTCAGTTGGCAATACAATATTGGTCGACAAAGAATATGTTGGCCGGGAAAGCTTTTGCAATGGTGTCAAACTGTCGGTCCGCAATACAAAGTCGGTCGGGAATGACCTTTGCTGACCGGACTTATGGTGACAGACAAGGTCGGTCGGCAAAAACCATTCCCGACTGACTTTTGGTCATTGAAACGAGTTTTCCCCACCAACTTGTTGGTCGGCGATCTAGTGCTGTGGTGTAGTGTTTCTTGATTTTTAAAAACCATATTGATTAATATGTGATGCATGTAAAAATATATGCATGAACTTTGTAGTTTATTGATGCATATTCCTACATATTATAATGTTATTCATTGTTATAGTCATGTTTTATAATGTTTTATAGGGATTTTCCATCGATCCCCCTTATTTTGGTTATAACTCTGCAGGACAGAAAAATCCTGTTTTGCGTATTTTTTAGTTCCAGGGACCTTCCCGGACTCAAATTGACCTGGGATTTTTGGAGCGTTAATTTTTATCACGAGAAACACCTAAAGAGGAAGAAGTCAATGATATGAGACCCAGGGGCCGAACAACCATAGGTGGCACGACCACCAGGCCAGGCCGCGCCACCCATGCTCGTTGGGTCCTCGAGCCTCCGCTGCCGTCCATCTTTGTCTCCAAATGCTCAGCTTGACCTAAAAACGCCTATATATAGCCCCCCCCCTGGACGATCGCGATCGAGGGCGACAGAGAAACACAAAACAGAGAAACAGAGGCTGTTCCAGTGAAGATTGGAGGGGGAAATGCTGCCAGATTCGCCCCTAGATGCTTCTCCACCCTCTCTGATATCAACACCATCATCAGTGCCATGAAGAGGGAGTAGTCCACCTCTGGACTATGGATTTGTGGCCGTAGCTTATCCTATTTCTCTCTTATGCTTCAATGTTTAGACATTATATGAGCTGCCCAACATGATTATGATGCATAGTATGTAATTCCTATGTGGTGGATCTTTATATTATTGGATGATTGATGAGATGTGATATGTTATTATGTTCTTGATGTATGAGTAGATTCATATTATTACCCTGTTCTTTATTACTTATTCTGATCCAACATATATACGAGAGCGTGAAAGGGGGATGGTGCATATTAGATGGAGTAACTAGGTAGTGGTGATTGAATAGAGACAGTGTTCATGATCTGCTAGGGTATTTTACCTTCTTCCACGGTTACCCCACTAGGGATAAAAATAATGCATTTGTTATATTTTCTAGGTGACAGCTTAGAATCCCGAGAGACATTTATAGACACACTTTCTATCGTAATATGTCCAAGTGGTAACATATTTGTTGTTCAACATCATGTCAAAGTATCTAAGGCTATAATCTATTAATTCTTAATACTAGATTGCTTGAATTTTATTCCTTTCTAGTGGAGTATAAGTAAGATGTGTTGCATCATCTTTAAATTAGGATGTGATGCCCATATGAATATTATCAAGATAACATAATAAAAATCATGTCAATGTTTCGGTCATCCACTTTGCGCATAATGCCACCAAAAATTTACGAGAGAGTAGGCTAGTGAACCCATGAACCCCGGTCCAATTTAAACCATAAGAAACACCTTTTCGACGCATTCACACACTCTTTTATTTTAAGCATCATTATATTCCTAAAATACAAAAACATATTTACTTTCTTGCACACACAACCAAAACCCAAAAACATCATTACCGCATCATATTTTCAGCATCATCTCATTGTTTTACTGGTTGCTTGAAGAAGAACGAGTGGAGCATTTTCAATTGTTCCCCGAGAGTTCGATATTAAACCCCAAGTTCCTCATGGGGAAAATTTACTCTTGCTACAACACTTTGCACTTGAAGTCCCGATGAGTTGGCACCTTTGCTTAGTGTCATCAATATGCACCAATTTCAGGATTTTGTCTTATAGTCTATTAGCAATAATTTTGGTGATCAATTTCAGACATAAGTTAAGCAAAGAGATCGGCCTAAAATCATTAGGGCTCTCCGGAGATAGGGTTTTGGGTATCAAAGTGATAAATGAATCATTGAAACTTTGTAGGTTAACCGAGCAATTCCAAAACTCTTGGCACAATATGTAAAAGTCATATTTTATGACAGGCTAACAAACCTTGAGAAATAAACCAGAGAATCCATCTGGCCCAGGAGAATGGTCATTGGGCATATGAGCCACCACTAAATCAATTTCTTCACTTGTGAAAGGATGAGACAGATCTTGCAGACCATCAAGATGTTTCAAGAAGGGGCTGAAATCAAATGAAGTGGAAATGGGCATAGTCACCCCAAGCCTTTGTTTGAAGGAGTGCCATGATAATCTAGCTTTTTCATGATGTTCAACAGCAATAGAACCATCTTCCCGAGAGAGATACAAAATAGTATTTTTTTATATACCTTATTGTTTCCATTGAGTGGAAAAAGGATGTGTTCTCATCTCCAAGTTTAGCCCAACGAGCTGTACATCTTTTCTTCCAATACTCCTGCTTACACAACAACAAATGTTGAAGTCTTTTTTTTACAATATTCCGAAAACTCCATTTAGAGATGTGTAAGATACGTTGCTCCTTGTAATCATGCAATATCATGATAACATAATTACAATTGGCAATTAAGACATCAAGCACCTGAAAAGAAGCACTCCATTTCTTCAAACCTTTACAAAGTAACTTTAGTTTACCCAAAATGCACTTAGCAGCATCTCCTGGACAATTAATATTCCATATAGTATTGACCACATCCAGAAACCCCGTCAATCTGATCCAATAATCCTCAAAACGGAAAACTTTCGCTTTAGGAATAGAAGTGCCAATAGAAACAACACAAGGAACATGATCTAAGGTCGGTCTAGCTAAAGGATTGACTAGAGTATTTGGAAACTTTAGAGTCCAAGATGTCGATGTGAAAAACCAGTCAAGCTGAACCATCAAAGGATCAACCTGCATGTTACTCCATGTGAAGGACCGGCCCTTAATCAGGAGTTCAATTAGTCAAAGGTAACTAATTATCTCATTGAACATGATAGTATCAGTCATGTTTGCACCATCACGATCTCTATTTTCAACAAAATGATAGAAATTAAAATCTCCAAGAATAAGCCAAAGATCATCATTTCCAATATTTGGAGAAAAAAGCCAAGCTACAAAATTTTCTCTTGCCACACCTTCACAAGGACCATAGACATTTACAATCACAAAAGAATCATTTGATATAAAATAAGTGAAAGTGAGAGCCAAGCCAAAGCATTCTTCCAATAGAATTTGTCCCGTGAACATTGCACCATTCCATAAAACCAGGAGACCCCCTGAAGCTCCATCCGAAGGGATATAAGAAAATTTATCAAATCTCTTGGGAGCAAAGTTTTTATATAGCAAGTATCAAAATTACTTTGTTTTGTTTCTTGAATGCAAACAATAGAAGCATTACTTTCTTCTAGCTTGATACGAATAGAAGTCCATTTAACTTAGTCATTAATACCCCAAATATTCCAACTTAAAACAAACCACATGCGAGTCTGATTCAATCTTAAACCACACAATAAGGTCTTAGCAGAGATGAAACACACAACAAGTATAAAGGGACAGATACTTATTACAAAAGGGCACTTAAAAGCAAGAGCAGTAGATTTATTTAGCATGATCCTTCATGAGCTACTCGACAGAGAGCTCATCAGGGTCAATCTGACAGTCTTTGATGCCAATGCGCTGCATCTCCTCAATCTGAAGCACAGCTGGAGGAATTCCCTTAGAAGCTTTAGACTTGGCCTTGTGTGTGTCAGTAAGCATTTGTTCCTTAAAACCTGCATTATTGAGGTGAGTGCAGTAGCGAACCATGGATTTCACCACATGAGCTTCAGTAGTCGAGGAAACTTTGCATGGACGGCCACGTTTGCGAGTGCTCATCACCACAAAAGAAGAAGCATCACGAGGAGATTATGGCCCCATCACCTAATCCAAGCTAACTTTAGCAGCAGCTCGCCCGCTTGGCTTCCCTTCCTTAGAAGAAGAACGACCAATGTTGAGGTCATAGAGAGGTTACCACACTCAGCGACTGTTATCCATCAACGAGGAGAAGGGGTTTCCCAGAAATGCTTGGAAGCATAGATAGCATGCATTGAGAGTGGAATAACTATCCTTTCGCATGGAAAGAGTGATACTCGGGACATGTTGATGGTTGCAAGGTCATACTTGTGGCCGTAGCCAGCCAAAATCTATGGAAGGTTCTCATAATGATCTCAACATGCTCCAACGCTCTCCGGTATTTGCTAGACTTGCGGAAGACAATTCCTCACTAGTCAACTATGAGGTTGTGGGTCATCCATACAACAAGGGTTAGTACTTAGCTTATGGTATCTATCCAGAGTGCCCGGTATTTGTGAATATATGTCGTGATCCTTAAGTGGACAAATACAAGAGGTTTGCGAAAAAACAGGAGGCTTGACGAAAGGGTGTGGAGCGAGCAGTTGGTGTGCTGCAGTCTCATTGGGCCATTGTTCGACACCCTGTAAGGTCATGGAGAGTTCTGCGAGTGTGGGACTGGAGTTCACGACCGCTAGTGTGATTATGCACAATATGATAGCTGAAGAGGAGCGTGATAATAGTACCTATGATCAAGGGTGGGAATTCTAGGGTGAGTTGGTCGCTCCTAATCCCAGACCGGCATTGTTCTAGGAATTACTTTATAGACATCATGAGATTCGATATCGGGCAACCCACAATGCCCTACAAGAAGATTTGATTAACCATATTCAGATTCATGCGGGAAACGACCCCGTAGACAATGCCATAAAAAACCTATGTGAATTTAAATCATCTAATTTTATTGACCATTGAACTATTTCATTTTATTTATTGTAAACTTTTAATAATTATTTGCACTATTTATAATCTTAATTCATAACTATTTATAATTTTATTGTTGTTCGCGGTGCACAATAGAAAACTAGTCAAAATGGTTCTTCGATGGCCAGAACACGTGGCACGTCCCAAAATATGTCAAGTCGCTGGGTTTACCCCCGGCCCAAACGGGCAACACGCGTCCTTTGACCACTTCGCGCATGCGGGCCAATCCAGAAGGACTAATTCAGACCAAGTCAGACACCAAAATAGAAATCCCTAGCCACCGCACGTCTCCGTCTAGCATCGATAGGTCCCCGCCTCCTCTCTTTGTTGATCTAGCGGCGAGAGGGGGTTGGGACCTCAGACCTGCGCTTGGCGCTGTAGTTGGGTCCCTAAAGTTATGGTTTGGTTAAACAATAATAAATTTATGGTGGCTATTGATGTCTACGCACGCGTCTGTTCTTGTAGACAGTGTTGGGCCTCCAAGTGCAGAGGTTTGTAGAGCAGCAGTAAGTTTCCCTTAAGTGGATCACCCAAGGTTTATCGAAGTCAGGAGGAAGGGGTCAAAGCTATCCCTCTCAAGCAACGCTGCAATTATGATACAAAAAGTCTCTTATGTCCCCAACACACCCAATACACTTGTCAGATGTATAGGTGCACTAGTTCGGCGAAGAGATAGTGAAATACAAGTAGTAGTGATGATTATAAGTAGCAAATGTGATCTGAAATAAATATCGCTGCGAGCAAACATATAACAAAACAGTAAGTAAACGGTGTGCAATGCTTGGAAACAAGGCCTAGGGATCATACTTTCACTAGTGGACACACTCCCAACAAATATAACATAATTGAACCAATAGATACTATCATCAATATGCAACTCAAAACAATTCTCCAATGGAAAACATACACTAATTATGCGTAGGGCTACGAAGCACTCCTCAAAGTCCGTATGTACCCAAACTAGATTGTCCCACACTATCACCATGAACGCACTAGATGGTTCCAACAAATACCAATATTTCATAGAGACATTAACCAAAAAGATACACATGATGCACACACTAGTCACCTTTACACCATGATACGAGGTATCTCCGGAGAGTACAATAATAAAGCATAGGAGTAGCATAATATCTGAATAATAACATCTACCAATTCAACTAGATACAAAGCTCACGATCACATAAAGATCACATCACGGGAGAGAGAGGTGAACCACATAGCTACCGGTAGAGCCTCAGTCCCGGGGGAGAACTACTCCCTCCTCATCATAGGAGACAACAAGGTTAATGGAGATGGCGGTGAGGTCGATGGAGATGGCGGAGACGGCGATGGAGACCGATGGAGATGGCTCCGGGGGCACTTCCCCATCCCAGCAGGGTGCCGGAACAGAGACTTCTGTCCCCCAAAATTCGTCGGCGGCGGCGGCGGCAGAGCTACGGAACTGTTCTGGGAAAAACACCGATTTTCTTAGGGTTTTCCATCCCGAGGCTTTATATAGGCGAAGGGGCGTCATCAGGGGGCTGCCAGGGCGCCCTCACACGTAGGGGGCGCGGCCAGGGGCCAGGCCGCGCCGCCCTATTGTGTGGGGCCCTCGTGGCCCCACTCCGTCTCCTCTTCAGTTCTCTGGAAGCTTCAGTGAATTTCTGGACGTTCGGCTTTTGTTTCGTCCAATTCCGAGAATATTTCCCGTGTAACTTTTCTGAAACACAAAAAAAGCAGAAAACAGGGAACTGGCACTGTGGCAACTTGTTAATAGGTTAGTTCCGGAAATCGCATAAAAACGCCACGAAGTGTAACGAAACACAAGGCAGATGGTGTAAAAACAAGCATGGAGCATCAAAAATTATAGATACGTTTGAGACGTATCAGCATCCCCAAGCTTAACTCCTGCTCGTCCTCGAGTAGGTAAGTGATAACAAAAAAAATAATTTTTGAGGTGTGATGGCGTGGTGATGAATAGTGCCAGAGAACTTGTTGGCGTGTAATTAATGAAGTAAATGACCGGCCAGTTGGAAACCCCAAGAGCAAGGTGTGATGAATATAGCAGCAAGTTTTTCCCTCAGTAAGAAACCAAGGTTATCAATCCAGTAGGAGGACGAAATACGACAGAAGGTGATGCCCGCTAGCTTCGCGACAGCTTCGGACAATTTATAGGGCGCCTCGTCCAAGCTTTGCTTTGCGAGCGGCAACGTGGAACCTGCACACAACAAAACCAAATACTTTGTTCCCAACTTACGATGAGGTTGTCAATCTCACCGGTTTGCTTGAAACAAAGAATATGAGCGTATCGAGTGGAAAGCAATAGTAATATGCGAGTAAAGTAAACAGTGCGAGTAAAGTAAATAGGTGATAGCAATATAAAGGAAATAGGACCAGGGTCCACAGTTCACTAGTGGTGTCTCTCCATAAGATAAAATAACACATGCTGGGTAAACAAATTACAGTTGGGCAATTGATAGAATAGAGACAACGTGCATATGATGAGAGGATCACTATGAGATTTACTCTGGGCATTACAACAAGATACATAGACCGCCATCTAACTGCATCTATGACTAATAATCCACTTGTGGCGAATCAATCCGAGAACTCCACAAGTATTAAGTTGCGAACAACATATAATTGCATTAAGCAAAGTGTGTAATATAAACAAAGCATATGCCCTCGAGCATATGAATATTGTTTCCCCCCTAGTAGCAACAGCACATATACAACCTTAGAGGTTTCTGTCACTCCCCCAGATTAAATAGAGGTATGAACCCACTATCGAGCATAAATACCCCCTCTTGGAGTCACTAGCAACTACTCGGCCAAGATAGCTACTAACAACGGAGAGCATGCAAGATCATAAACAACATAGAGATAATATAAGATAATATTCAGTACATCAACTCAATCATAACACCAATATTCATCGGATCCCAACAAACATTATGTAGAATTACATAACGGTGATCTCGATCATGTAAGGCAGCTCATGAGATCTAAACATGAAGCACATGGTGGAGAAGACAACCATCTAGCTACTGCTATGGACCCATAGTCCAAGGTAGACTACTCACTCATCGCGCCGGAGGCAAGCATGGCGATGAAGAAGACCTCCGGTGGCGATTCCCCTCTCCGGCAGGGTGCCGGGAAGAGCTTCTGGACCCTCCCGATCTTCGGGTCGATGGCGGCGGCGGATCGCGATGTGTTCTAGAAAAGTAATCGGGTCTTTAGGTTTTTCCCGTCGGGGGGTCTTTATAGGCGAAGGGGCAGCGTCAGGTGTGGGCCAAGGCACCGTCACACATAGGGGGCGCGGCCAGGGGCCAGGCCGCGCTGCCCTATTGTGTGGGGCCCTCGTGGCCCCACCCCGTCTCCTATTCGGTTCTCTGGAAGCTTCGGTGAATTTTTGGATGTTTGGCTTTTGTTTTGTCCAATTTCGAGAATATTTCATGTGTAACTTTTCTGAAACACAAAAACAGCAGAAAACAGGGAACTGGCACTGTGGCGACTTGTTAATAGGTTAGTTCCGGAAAATGCATAAAAGTGCCACAAAGTGTAACGAAACACTAAGCAAATGGTGTAAAAACAAGCATGGAGCATCAAAAATTATAGATACATTTGAGACGTATCAAGGTGACATGCACCTACACAATCTTGATCATCTATGAAAGCATTGAGTGCTGGGATCATAAGAACTTAAAATATGGGCATGAAAGACATAATCTTGATAGAAGAAACTTAGCAACCATATTATAACATGAAATAGAACACAAACAAAAGATCATGAACAATGAAACAATGAAAGTCAAACGTGTGTTCAAATCATAAGGAAAAACATACAAATGGTTTTCAGCTTGTCCTTCATGGAGAGCAAAACATAAATGCATAGGACACCTTCAAGTTCAAGAGGGCGACTAGATACAAATAATTTAAGAACAAGTGAAACCAATGATCATGAATCAATCAATGAAAACTTTGGGACAATGCACATTATACTCAGAATGACAACTATGCTCTCTTAGACGGTGCATAAAGGTAGAAGGTGGTGACTCAACATAAAAGTAAAAGAAAGGCCCTTCGCAGAGGGAAGCAGTGATTGCAAGTTTTATAAACCTTCAAAAATTATGGTACTTACTAGCTTTGAGATCTCATTGCCCCCATCATAAGCATCTTGAATGGTTAAAGTTAATGCAAGTACAATTATGATGCATATGCTTGACAAATCATAAGTTGAAAACCTCGTGTCCCGTGAATACGAGTACCCAAACCTCGTGCTGCTTTGCTTAGGTCCCAAGCAAGTTCTTGTCATTGTAAGTATACGTGTATCATCGAGAACCGCTGATGTCTACGCACTTCTATTCTTGTAGACACTTGTTGGGCCTCCAAGTGCAGAGGTTTGTAGAACAGCAGCAAGTTTCCCTTAAGTGGATCACCCAAGGTTTATCGAACTCAGGGAGGTTAGAGGTCAAAGCTATCCCTCTCAAGCAACCCTGCAATTACGATACAGAAAGTCTCTTGTGTCCCCAACACACCCAATACACTTGTCAGATGTATAGGTGCACTAGTTCGGCGAAGAGATAGTGAAATACAAGTGGTATAGATGATTATAGGTAGTAAATGTGATGTGAAATAAATATCGCTGCAAGCAAACATGTAACAAAATAGCAAGTAAACGATGTGCAATGCTTGGAAACAAGACCTAGGGATCATACTTTCACTAGTGGACACACTCCCAACAATATAACATGATTGAACAAATAAACAACTTCTCTCCACTATGGTACTCTGAATTACTCTCCTATTGAATAACACTAATCATTGTGTAGTGGCTACAGAAGCACCCCTTAAAGTTCATCAAGTACTTGACAAACACAACTCATAGAGATATCCAAATCAGATCACAATTCAAGATAGAAATCATTGCGACTTAGACCAAGTACTAACACGGTTGATACGTCCAAAACGTATCTACTTTCCCGAACACTTTTGCTATTGTTTCTCCTCTAATTTGTGTGTTTTGAATACAACTAACACGGACTGACGCTGTTTTCAGCAGAATTGCTCTGGTGTCTCGTTTTTGTGCAGAAATTCAACTTCCAGTAAAAATTTGGGAAAAATCATGAAAAATCCTATTTCACCAGAAGACCCACGGAGCCAGAAGACAGGAGGGAGAAGGGGCTCGAGGGGCCGTCACACGGTGGTGGCGTGGCCCAGCCCTGGCCGCGCCACCCCTGCGTGAGGGGGCCCCAGCACCCCTCTCGACCTCCCCTCTCGCGTACATATACCCCCTGACGACATAATATCGGGGAGACGGCGTTTTTCTCAGATAGACTTCCGCTGGGCCACCGCCATCAGAAACCGCGATTCGGAACCAGGAACTCCGTTCTGGCACCCTGCCGGGACGGGGAATCGGAGGAGATCTTCATCACCATCACCACCGACGCTCCTCCATCGACCATCCATGACTCCCCCATCCATGTGTGAGTAATTCCCCCGCTGTAGGTGAGGGGATGGTAGGGATTGGATGAGATTGTTCATGTAATTTGATATGAGATTGATAGGGCATAGTGCCTAGTATCTTTATTTAGTGCCTATGACATTGTTGCAACTTGTTGTGCTTAATGCTTGTCACTTTGGGCCCGAGTGCCATGATTTCAGATCTGAACATGTTATTATTTCTATGATGATACTTGTTGTTTATGGTCTTACCTACAAGTTGTATACACATATTGTTGTCCGGAACCCGAGGCCCCAAAGTGACAGAAATTGGGATAACCGGAGGGGATGGCTATGATGTGAGGATCACATGTGTTCACCGAGTGCTAATGCTTTGCTCCGGTACTCTATTAAAAGGAGTACCTTAATTACCAGTAGTTTCCCTTGAGGCCCTGCTGCAACAGGCTGGTAGGACAAAAGATGTCGTGCAAGTTTCTCCTTGCGAGCACGTACGACTATATACGGAACACATGCCTATGATTGTTTGTACTAGGATGCTTTATCATTATTTATTTGCAATGCCCATATCTCATTGATTTCATGAATTATCTTATCCATGCAACGCCCGTAATCCATCCCTATGCCTACAGTATTTGTTCCTACTGTTTACAACTGTTACTATCACCGCTGCTATTTTACTACTGCTGTTACTGTTTCACTGCTGTCACTGCTATAAAACTGTTGTTACTGATAAACCGCTGCGAGTAAGACTGTTTCCAGGTGCAGCTGAATTGACAACTCATCTGTTAAGGCTTACATATATTCTTTGGCTCCCCTTGTGTCAAATCAATAAATTTGGGTAATACTTCCCTCGAAGACTGTTGCGATCCCCTATACTTGTGGGTCATCAAGACTATTTTCTGGCGCCATTGCCGGGGAGCATAGCTTTATTTGTAAGTTCACTTGGTATTCATATTGTTCGCTGCAATCCTTTCATCATGGGTAAACCTCGTGATGGAAAAGTTCCTATATTGCCATCCACTACAAGAAGAGGTACGACTCTCAACACCTCTGTTGCTCTTGATTTGCCATCTGTTATGAGTAAGTTGCTTACACCACCACACCCACACGCTACTGCTACTACTTCTGCTGAGATTGAAAGTGACACTGATAATTTAGATGATGCTTCTACTGTGCTTGATGAGAGAGGTTCACTAGGTTCCTTTTTAGATGCTACTATTGCTAGAGCTAAGTTGGGAAACACCACTGTTACACCTGTTAGTTCACCTGAGTCTAGGGAATGTTCTAGTGATGATTATGATGATGATGCTTACATTGAGCTTAATGATGATTTTATTGCAGAAGCACGTGCTGCTCGTAATGCAGGTAATGTTAAAGAACTTCTTGCCAGACGTTCTGTTAGATACAATTTGTCTCCTGATCCTAAGTTTGCTGCTTCTCCTATAAATATTAGAGACAAGGATTATGATTTCTCTTTGGATTTATCTTACATATCTATTGTTGAGAAAACTCCTTTTTGTGGTACTAAAGATGAGAGTGCTATGGAGCACATGAATGAGCTTTCTACTTTGAGTAATTTGTTTTCTGATGATATTAAGCTCCGCACTTACTTTGTTGCTAAGATTTTTCCTTTCTCGTTGAAAGATGCTGCTAAAACTTGGTTTAATAGCTTGTCTCCTGGATCTCTTACTAGTCCTATTGCTTTGGTTAATGCTTTCTTTCAGAAATATTTTCCCGCTAGTGCTCAACATGCTGCTGTGCAGAAAATCTTTGATTTTGAACAGGGAAAAGGAGAGATACTGCCTGAATCTTGGACAAGGTTTTGTTCTTTAATTAGAGCTTTGCCTAAAGAACCATTGCCTAAAAATGAACTCCTTGATATATTTTATAATGGACTAACGGATGAATCTAAGTCATATTTGGATAGTTGTGCTGGTTGTGTTTTCAGTGAAAGAACTCCGGCTGAAGCTGAAGAATTAATGGCTAAAATAAGCCGGAATCATGATGATTGGACTTTAGCTGAGCCAACACCAGCACCAACTCCTGCGCCATCTACAGAGCCTACGCCGAAGAAGAGAGGGATGATTGAATTAAATGATGAAGTTATGAAGGAAGCTAAGAAATCTCTTAAGGAGAAAGGTATTAAGGCCGAAGATGTGAAGAATTTACCTCCTATTGAAGAATTATGTAAGCTAATCCCTCACTCATCTACTATTGAGGTACACTCTCTCCAACGCTTTGATGAAAGAGATATTCCTTATACTAAACCTCCTGATCAATGCTTAGATGAATTTGATAATTTTATTGTTAAGCAAGAAAATTTTAATAGAATGGTGCATAATCATCTGTTGGAGAATTCTAGAGTTATTAACAAGTTGCAGGATATTGTGGAGAGAACCGCCAATGATGTGAAGATACTTGCTAAACATTTTCAAATGGTTCAAACACAAATTGATCAGCTTACCAAGGTGCAGAAAGACCTGCTAGTTAATGCTGCAAGAGAGAAGCAAGCATGTGAAATACGCACAAGAAGTGGTGCTGCTACTCAAGACCCATTATATCCTGAAGGACATCCTAAGAGGGTTGAGCAAGATTCTCAACGCACTTCAAGTGATGATATTCCTTCCAAGAAGAAGAAGAAGAAGCATAAAACAAATGCAGAATCCTCTGATATAGGTAAAGATCCTAACAGTGTTTCTATTTCTGATGCTGAAACTGAACCAGGAGATGCTTCCGACAAAGAAGAAGATAAAGAAGAAGTTGAAGAAGAACCGGAAAAGAGTGATAAAAATGCAAAGTACACCAAAGAAGACTTCATAGCCAACAAGCATGGTAAGGAGAGGGAACCTTGGGTACAGAAGCCAATGCCTTTTCCTAGTAAGAAACACAAGTCCAAGGAAGAAGAACACTACAACAGGTTTTGTGAATGGATGAGACCTTTATTTTTGCAAATTCCTTTGACTGATGCTATTAGAATGCCACCTTATGCAAAATATATGAAAGATATTGTCACTAACAAAAGGAAAATTCCTAGTGAGGAAATTTCCACTCTACTTGCTAACTATTCTTTTGATGGTAAAGTTCCAGAGAAGCTTGGAGATCCAGGTATACCAACTATTCCTTGCTCCATTAAAAATAACTATGTTAGAACTGCTTTATGTGATTTGGGAGCTGGAGTTAGTGTAATGCCCTTTTCCCTTTATAAGAGACTTGATTTAGAAAAATTGGTTTCAACTGATATATCCTTGCAGATGGCTGATAAGTCTACTACTATTCCTATTGGTATATGTGAGAATGTTCCTGTTCAAGTTGCTAACAGCTGTTTAATATTAACTGATTTTGTTGTGTTGGAAATGCCTGAAGATGATAATATGTCTATTATTCTTGGGAGACCTTTTCTAAACACTGCAGGTGCTGTTATTAATTGCAATCAAGGAAAAGTCACTTTTAATGTTAATGACAAAGAATAAACAGTTTATTTTCCCAAGAAGATTGATAGGAGGAATGCTCTAAATTCAATCAAGCATGTTGAGACCATCAAAGTTGGCCAAATTATTTGTTCAGAGCAAAAGCCCAAGGAAGAATATCAAATTGTTATGGTTGGGGCTATACCTATCAAAGTTGAGGTAACATAAGCATTAAGTGAAGTGCAAAGTTTTGCCTCATATAAAGTTAGTTTGGTAACAAGACTTGATCAACCTTGTTAGCAAAGTGAATTTATATGAACGAAACTTCGTTTTCACCGCATCCACTCCACCTCACTTGTATTTACTTTCATCAAATTTTATTCCTTCAGTTTAGTTGCATGATTAAGAGTATCTCAGAGCTGCTGCATGCTTAGTTTTGATTTGCTTGAAATCTTTTCATCCTCATTTTTTTTCTGAGTTTTATCAATATGCCAATTTCTGAAAAATCCTCGAAAATAAAGTTTCTCGAAAAATTCCAGAAAATTCTTTATAAATTTTTATGTCAAAAATGGGGCAGAGAGACACCTGGGAGGCACCAGGTGGGGCAGCCACGCCACCTCACACACAGGTGGCGCGGCCCAGCCCTGGCCGCGCCACCCATGGGTGAGGGTGCCCCACCAGGCCACTCACTCATCTCTTCTTCCCCTGCTATTTCTCTCTCCCGAAAAACACCGTCCCATTTGCTCAAGCTCGAGTTCTTGCTGTCCTTCACCTGGATTTTTCGATTTCCTTGTTCAGCCCAACATTTCTGCTGAAACTTGGATCATTTGCTCTCCGGTATGTGACTCCTCCACTTGTCCAAGTAGATTTTCTTTTGGTAAAGTATTTTGTGAGTATTTTAGCATTGTAGGTGACAGTATAAATGAGTATGCATGTTTGTTCTCTTGCTTAGAATTGATATTTTGATGCATGATAGCTCTCTAGTAATTCACTATAGTAGTTTCCTACATTTGCTTGTCTTTAAATCACTTTTTATGAGTTTGTTGAAAAATTTCAGAGAAAGGAGATGGCCAACTTCACATATGGAGAAGTGTTTGAAACTGATGCACCAAGGTCATCAAGGCCCTCGAGATCCACTGCTCAATATAGGATATCTTATAATGAGGATCTCATGTCACCAAACCCTGAAGGGGATGATGGAGATGCACATCCATCCTCCTTCCCTTGTTTTAACTTTTTGAGTGATGCAGGGATTCTTGATGATTTCTTGCTCCTTATTAACAGGGTTGGGTTGACTGATTACGTGGCAGATGAAAGAGACCAATATGCTTTGCTTACATAGATTTTCGTTGAAAGTTTTAAATTTATTAATTCTCATTACAATCCTTCCGTTGCATTTAAGATTTATGATAAGTCTATCACCATGTCTTTGGGGAGGTTCTGCTCTATTTTAGGTATTCCCATGTTTGGAACGGCCAAGAAGATACAAAATCACCCCGCTGATTTGTTGGAGCTTTACCGAGGGGTGACCAATGATGATGATCGCAACGCACAGCGTGGCAAGATAAGAAATATTCAACTCCCAGCTATTAGATATTTTACTTACTATCTTGCAACTAGTATACTTGGTAGAGAAAACACTAGTAATATCTCCAACTATCATTTAGCTTTTCTAGCCACCGCTCTTGATGTTGGTAGAAAGTATAACCTTGGTGATGTTATTGCTCGTCGCCTAGCCGCTAGGGGGCCTATTTATGGAGGTATTATTGCCGCGCGTATTGTTGCTGAGCTAGGACTTTCTATTGCTCCTAATGATGTATTGTTGGCTCCACAGAGGCTTGATCTTGCTGCTATGAAACTCCATCACTTTGTTACTGCTAACTCTTGTGCAGGGAAATTAGTTTACAGGATGTTATTCATTGATGGAGAGGAAAGGGAAATTCCCTTGCCTCAGCCTAACTTGTTCAGCGTCCACTTGAAGCCATGGTCGCGCACGAAGGTGGAGTTGGACGATCAGCTTAGGCTGCTCGGTTTCAATATCCAACATGGCATGGTGGTCCAGGAGGAAGAGGAGGAGCCGCCCTATCACTTCACCACATACCACTCCGGGGAATCCTCGAACTCATATCAGGACGATGGTGCTTCTTCGTCACACTATGGAGGTGCCACCTCATGGCCGAGTTGGCCGAGTTGGGATTGATCTCCACTTAGGCCAAAAGCCTAAGCTTGGGGGGGAGGTACGCCGACGATTCACTCATCTACATATCATATTCTGTCGGTCCTTTGTATATTCATGTTTCGCTTTCTTTACTGTTCTCGTTCTTGTTTTCATTTCTTCCAAAACACAAAAAGACCAAAAATATTTCCGTTGTTTCTCTCTATTTGGTTCTTTAGTTTTCTACCTTTGGTCTGCTTTATTTGCTATTTTCGGTTCGCTACTTGAAAAACCCAAAAGTATTTTGCTTTGTTGCTATTTCCTTCCGCTTTTGCTTCAAAAATTGAAAACCCCAAAAATATTTGTTGTTCTTCTTCGGTTTTGTAAAGTTTGTTGCAGAGTTCAGTTCCCCGTTACTCCATTGGAGCTTGGTATTCACTTTATATTATTCAAGCCACACAAGTGAAGAGCAATAATGACGATATATGACAATCCGAGATGTGGTAAGAGGCTGGTATGAACTCTATTTGTTTTCATTTTTGTACATATACTCATTTATGTGGACATGCTTAGTCGGTTCATGTAAGGTATATGTTATCTAATGGATGCTTTGTAGTTCTTGCTCTCGTATGATTAGTTTCTATTTACTATTAGCCTGTAGCATGTCATGTAGACGCTTGCATGCATTGTTTTATTCATAGTATGGTATGATATTGTGGTATCCACCTCTGAAAGCTTCATTTGAATCGACTTGGCACATGCTCAAGCATGCATATGACTGAACAAAAAGTCAATTAAGCCTCGATGATCTAAATTGCCTCAGAGTTCTTGTATCATTTTTATGCCTATATTAATTTTGTTTTGTCGCAAGCATGATTATGACAGTTTTTGCTCTCTCGATTGTCGCTTCCCAGTCTTTTGCTAGCCTTCACTTGTACCGAGTATGAGCTCTACTCGTGCATCCAATTACCAAAAACCAAGTCATCCAAAGAGTCCACTATAAATTCCTATGTATGGTATTTGTAAGCCATTCCAAGTAAATTTTCATGTGCTACCTTTCAAAACTTTCAACTACTTCTCATTTTGTGCCGCTGTTTTTAGCTCATGGGGACGTAGTGGTCGGAATTGCTATCTTCCATATTAAATTGAGTACCCCTCGACTAGGCAGCTTCATCTGCTCATCATTAATTTTGCAAGGGAGCTGGTCAGACCATTATAATCTTAATCCTAAAAGAAAGAAAAAAGGCACTCCTCCAAAGGAATGTGAAAGTTGGTGGGCACCCGATGGAATCGGTTAGCCATGGTTTGAGAAAGAAAAAGGTGGGGAGGAGTGCCAAAGCTTTATAAAAGAGCACCAATGTGCCAAATTTCAAAGAACTCGGAACCGCTCTCACTTGTTTATTTTGGAAGATAGCAAGTCCCCATTGCTAGTCGTTGACATAGAACAACCACCTCCCAAAATAAACTTTTATCTCTGTTTTACAAATGAAAAGCTCTAGCACATGTTAAATCACTGCTTCCCTCTGCGAAGGGCCATTCGTTTACTTTTATGTTGAGTCACCATCTTCTAACTTTAAGCACTTCTTGAGAGCATAACTGTTATTCTTAGTGTAATGTGCTTGTCCCAGAACACGGATAATTGTGGTATAACTTTGATGCTTGTATCTTTGATATTTCTACTTCTAGTCTTCCCTTGGACTTCAGAGGTGCCTCAGCATTTATGTTTTGCTCTACAAATAAAGGCAAGCGGGATACCACTCATTCATATCATTTATGCATATTACAATCGTGTAGCTTCTCATGCACATGTTACTTGTTATTAGTGTATTGGCACTCTTTCATAGCTTGCTTGACTATAAGGTGACATTAGTTGCATATTTCTTATTATGAATTCCCTGAGTACTTGATCACATAGTTAGTATGTATACATCATATGAGCAAATGTGTTCGTGAAAGTTTCTTTTATCGCTCTCAGTTGTTAACTGAATTGCTTGAGGACAAGCAAATAGCTAAGCTTGGGGGGAGTTGATACGTCCAAAACGTATCTACTTTCCCGAACACTTTTGCTATTGTTTCTCCTCTAATTTGTGTGTTTTGAATACAACTAACACGGACTGACGCTGTTTTCAGCAGAATTGCTCTGGTGTCTCGTTTTTGTGCAGAAATTCAACTTCCAGTAAAAATTTGGGAAAAATCATGAAAAATCCTATTTCACCAGAAGACCCACGGAGCCAGAAGACAGGAGGGAGAAGGGGCTCGAGGGGCCGTCACACGGTGGTGGCGCGGCCCAGCCCTGGCCGCGCCACCCCTGCGTGAGGGGGCCCCAGCACCCCTCTCGACCTGCCCTCTCGCGTACATATACCCCCTGACGACATAATATCGGGGAGACGGCGTTTTTCCCAGATAGACTTCCGCTGCGCCGCCGCCATCAGAAACCGTGATTCGGAACCAGGAACTCCGTTCTGGCATCCTGCCGGGATGGGGAATCGGAGGAGATCTTCATCACCATCACCACCGATGCTCCTCCATCGACCATCCATGACTCCCCCATCCATGTGTGAGTAATTCCCCCGCTGTAGGTGAGGGGATGGTAGGGATTGGATGAGATTGTTCATGTAATTTGATATGAGATTGATAGGGCATAGTGCCCAGTATCTTTATTTAGTGCCTATGACATTGTTGCAACTTGTTGTGCTTAATGCTTGTCACTTTGGGCCCGAGTGCCATGATTTCAGATCTGAACATGTTATTATTTCTATGATGATACTTGTTGTTTATGGTCTTACCTACAAGTTGTATACACATATTGTTGTCCGGAACCCGAGGCCCCAAAGTGACAGAAATTGGGATAACCGGAGGGGATGGCTATGATGTGAGGATCACATGTGTTCACCGAGTGCTAATGCTTTGCTCCGGTACTCTATTAAAAGGAGTACCTTAATTACCAGTAGTTTCCCTTGAGGCCCTGCTGCAACAGGCTGGTAGGACAAAAGATGTCGTGCAAGTTTCTCCTTGCGAGCACGTACGACTATATACGGAACACATGCCTATGATTGTTTGTACTAGGATGCTTTATCATTATTTATTTGCAATGCCCATATCTCATTGATTTCATGAATTATCTTATCCATGCAACGCCCGTAATCCATCCCTATGCCTACAGTATTTGTTCCTACTGTTTACAACTGTTACTATCACCGCTGCTATTTTACTACTGCTGTTACTGTTTCACTGCTGTCACTGCTATAAAACTGTTGTTACTGATAAACCGCTGCGAGTAAGACTGTTTCCAGGTGCAGCTGAATTGACAACTCATCTGTTAAGGCTTACATATATTCTTTGGCTCCCCTTGTGTCGAATCAATAAATTTGGGTAATACTTCACTCGAAGACTGTTGCGATCCCCTATACTTGTGGGTCATCAACGGTGCACACACTGTCAACTTTACACCATGAAAGGAGGAATAGATCACTCAATACTATCATAGTAATAATTACTCTCATAATCCACAAGAGATCACAATCATAGCCTAAACCAAGTACCACCATGATGCACGCACTGTCACCGTTACACCAAGGAAGGAGGAATAGATTACTTTAACAATCACCACTAGAGTATACATAACATCTGAATAATAACATCTACTTGTTCAACATGATACAAAGCTCACGATCACATAAAGATCACATCATGGGAGAGAGAGGTGAACCACATAGCTACCGGTAGAGCCCTCAGCCCCGGGGATGAACTACTCCCTCCTCATCATAGAAGACAGCAAGGTTGATGGAGATGGCGGTGAGGTCGATGGAGACCGATGGAGATGGCTCCGGGGGCACTTCCCCGTCCCGGCAGGGTGCCAGAACAGAGACTTCTGTCCCCCGAAATTCGTCGGTGGCGGTGGCGGAACTACGGAACTCTTTCTGGAAAATTGCCGACTCCCCTAGGGTTTTCCGTCCCGAGGCTTTATATAGGCGAAGGGGCGTCGCGAGAGGGCAGCCAGGGGCTCCTCACACATGGGTGGCGCGGCCAGGGCCTGGGCCGCACCACCCTAGTGTGAGGGCAGGCCCTGGCCCCTCTCCGGCTCTCTTTCGGATGTCTGGATGCTCCCGGGAAAAATAAGACTTCTGGAACTTGTTTCGTCCAATTCCGAGAATATTTCCTGTGTATCACTTCTGAAACACAAAAACAGCAGAAAACAGGGAACTGGCACTGTGGCACTTGTTAATAGGTTAGTTCCGGAAAATGCATAAAAGTGCCACGAAGTGTAACGAAACATCGGGTAAATGGTGTAAAAACAAGCATGGAGCATCAAAAATTATAGATATGTTTGAGACGTATCAAGCATCCCCAAGCTTAACTCCTGCTCGTGCTCGAGTAGGTAAGTGATAACAAAAGAAATAATTTTTGAGGTGACATGCACCATCACAATCTTGATCATATATGTAAGCATTGTGAGCTGGGATCATAAAAACTTAAAACATGGGCATGAAGATATAATCATGAAAATAAGAACTTAGCAACCATGTTATAAACATGAAAATGAACACAAACAAAAGATCATGAAAAATGGAAACAATGAAAGTCAAACGTGTGTTCAAATCATATGGAAAACATACAAATGGTTTTCAGCTTGTCCCTTCAAGAGAGGAAAACATAAATGCATAGGACACCCTTCAAGTTTAAGAGGCGACTAGATACAATAATTTAAGAACAAGTGAAACCAACAATATGAGTCAATCAATGAACTTTGGGACAATGCATATCACACTAAGAATGACAACTATGCTCTCTTAATGGTGCATAAAGAAAGAAGGTGATGACTCAACAAAAAGTAAAAGAAAGGCCCTTCGCAGAGGAAGCAGTGATGCAAGTTTTATAACCTTCAAAAATTATGGTACTTACCGGCTTTGAGCTCTCATTGCCCCCATCATAAGCATCTTGAATGGTTAAAGTTAATGCGAGAACAATTATGATGCATATGCTTGACAAATCATAAGTTGAAAACCTCGTGCCCCGTGAATACGAGTACCCAAACCTCATGCTACTTTACTTAGAGTCCCAAGCAAGGCTCTTGTCATTGTAAGTATATGCATATCATTGAGAACTGCCAATGGGGTACCTCCGTGCCCGATGACATGGAACAAGCCCACACCAAAATGACAGGACAAGCAGACAATGAACACCTCGACATCTCTTTTATTTGCTATATTGTTTAGCTTTTTATTGTGAGATGCGTCGTCGAATGTTCACCATGGGTATGCTGCAAATTTCCACCATGAATTATGCATGGCTTAGATTGGCGGCCCGGCGTTTCCCTAACACATATACAAACTCCATGATCCCCACAAGATTCCCAATTCATTTCACACCGCGGGCATCCATAAACAAAAGATCACGATATCAACTCAAATAAGAAGTGCAATGTTGAAAGCTTGCCCCATGACAGCATGGCTGGGCTAGAATCCAACTTACAACTTGCAAGCATAACAACTCAACATAAGAGACCACAATGTCAAATTTTTAAGAACAGAAAAAAGTAAAGTGTGCCTTCCGGTTCGTGAGAGCTTTACTAACCGAATTTCGCATAACACTGGTAAGAGTTTAATTTGAAAAGAAAATAAAAGCAAGTCAAATTTACTTGGAATAGCAAATTGCTAGTAGGTATGTATGGTGGACACTTTGGAAAACTTTGGCTTTTAGGAGTTGGATGCACGAGTAGAGCTCATACTCAGTACAAGGTGAGGGCTAGCAAAAGACTGGGAGCGACCAACTAAGAGAGCAATAATGGCCATAATCATGCAAAGCGACAAAGCGACATTAAAAGAAGCATAAGATGGCATCAAAAGTCAAAAACTAAATGATCATGAAGGCTATTGGCGACTTTGTGTCGTGGTGAAACAACATATGCCATAGGATGGCTTAAATGGGGGCCGAACTAGATGCTGGAGGATTCGGGAGAGGGGAACGAGCTAAAAAGCACGACAGAAAGAGACACTGATCTACCCAGGTTCGGGGCTCTCGTAAGGAGATAACACCCCTACTCCTGCTCTACTGATTGTATATATGGGTCGATGTAGTACACCACAATGGTGCTTCCAAGCTCTCTGCTAGAGAAGGAAGATGAACTGCTAAGTGTAGGAGTACAGAGTGACCAACCTACCTTCAACCTTCCAACCTTCTTCCAGCGACCAACCCTTTACCAGGGCTCCCTATGCCACCTTATATAGTGGTGGCCAGGGTTACAACGGTCATAGAAGACCAGGAGACACCAACTACACTCCAAACAGGACTTGCTGTCGAGGGCAGACGCCCACGACTTTCTCCCTGATTGCTCTCGATGGGACTCCCCTTGCTGTACCTTGTACCTCTTGAACTGTGACCTTACCATTCTGAGGTAAGCTTGTACTTGTGCACAGTGAGGGTAGGTAACCTCCACTGTGCACCCTGCCATCTTACTCTGCTACCATGCTTGGATGTTTTCTTCCTTGATTGTAGGGATGTGACACCTTGGTTGACTTAAGTATCCCGGATATGACCGTTGGCCATACCCAGGACTTATATGCCGGACCAACGACCTACGGGGGTCGAGTAATCCGGCCTCCCCTGCTCCTGCACAACACACAAAATAATTAGGCCAGCATATCTGAGTATATGCCGGCACACCTATACTAGTATCCCGGCTATACCGGCATATCCAGACACCAGCCGGGATATACATATATGCCGGCCTGGCCGATGCTCCTATATTCCGGCCAGGCCTTTTCTTGGTCAACTGGCATAAAAGTCAACCATAGACCTTGTGTCTTTCTAGTCTCTTGACCCTACCGGGGGTCATCCCCCCGACACTAGTCCCCGAAGCTGCCGAGGTTCCCCAGTCATAACTGTGGAGCCTTGACAGGTTCAACATACCTTTCTTCATTATGCCCCGGCGATCAGATTTATATGCCGGCACATCTGCACATATCCCGGCCTCTGTTCCTGTTCCAAAACTTATTCCGGCCGGTCCCGAGGGTATTCCGGACGGAACATATACATCGGGCAATTAATCCGACATATAGACGAGTCTTCCTCGAGAAGCCATGTCTGACAGCTTTGCATCGAAACTTGTAACTGCCCTGCCACCTCGAACGGTCACCCACGATGTGACGGTTCACAGTGCAGCAGTTACTTCTCGCCATCATTGCGTCATGGCACGGTTACAGGAACCGCCGCCCCACTCCGTGCCGCCACGTGGCGCCTCGCCGCAGAAACGGTCGGGGGAGTGGAGCACTATCCTCCCACGATCCCCACGACCGGCCTCCTTCGCTATAAATACGGGGTGGGGGTAACTTATTCTTTTTACCCCCGCCACAGTGCCTTCTTCCTCAGATCCTTTGCCTCCTGCGCTCCGCCGCCGGACCAAGAAACCGAGAAGGGAAGCTGCCGCCGTCGTCCACCTGCACGCCGGCGCCTCCGCTTGCCGACGTCCGGCGTCATCGTCGACGACGCCACCGCCGCCTCTTCTCCCCGCAGCCTTGCAGGGAGATTGGATCTTCCTCTGCACACTTGCCGCCGCCGCTCCATCGCCGTAGGCCAAGCTCCGGTGAGTTCCTCTTCCTCTGTTCTTCCTTTCCCTGCTCTTCTGCAACTAGGCTGCGGTAGCCTCACTGGTTTGTATCCATGGTAGTTCCTTTGCTGGATATTTCGTTGCTTCGATTAGCATTGCTAGCAGTGTTTCGTAACAGCTCACAGGTGTTCTTCCGCAGAAATTATATCCCTGATTATTTCCGATTTTAACTGCCTCGGTAGATCTTCTATTCCTGCTAACATCTGTGAGAGTGGTATGCCGGAGAGACTAACCTCCCTCTTTTCTCCGGCCTTGATAGGAATAACATCACGGGACTCCGGCTCTCACGCCTTATCCCGGCCACTAAGATGGCATCTTCAAGCATGACGGCTACCTCGGCCTCTGAGGAAGATACCTCGGCCCGAGCTCAAGGACGCTCCGGCTGGGAGGGGTCGGAGGTTACTCCGGCCGAGATATCCTGGGTCACCTCCACCAGGAGAGTCCCGGAGGGCGTAGCATGCCGGCTACCAGCGGGAGAAACTGTGCCGGCACCTGAACCCGGCGAACGCGTCGTCTTCATCGCCCACTTCGAGCGGGGCTTCGGTCTGCCGGCATCGGACTTCTTCCGGGACTTCCTCAACACCTACGAGCTACAACCTCATCATATCCCGGCCAATGCCGTGATGATCCTCTCCGCCTTCGCTGCTTTTTGCGAGGGCTATGCCGGCATAGAGGCCCTTACTCAAGGCTGGGCGAAGTACTTCCAACTGCGGAAGCAAGTCGTCCAAGAGCCGCCTCGGAGCAAGGACGACCCGCCGGAGACGGCCCAGGAAAAGAAGGACCGCCCCATGACCCTCTGCGGCGCGGCCACCATCATGTCCCGAAAGGGCTCGGACTTCCCCAAGGTGGAACTCCTGGAATCTTGCAAGAAGTGGCAGAAAAGCTTCTTCTACGTCAAGAACACCACCGACGAGGATCTGCTCAACCTGCCGCCATTTGTGGACGAGCCACCCTTGGCCATGACGAACTGGACCTATAACCCGAAGAACTCGGTGATGCCGGTGAATGCGCTTCACCGGGTTAAGGGCGAGCTCCTGGATGCCGGTCTTACTCCTCAAGACCTGG
The DNA here is from genome assembly GCA_007115705.1 of Dactylis glomerata. Lineage (NCBI taxonomy): Eukaryota > Viridiplantae > Streptophyta > Magnoliopsida > Poales > Poaceae > Dactylis > Dactylis glomerata. Next base: position 2,045,177 of record QXEO01000456.1, on the reverse strand, counting down.
TGGCCTGCTATATAAGCCGGCGCGTCTCCCCTCTGCAGCGCCGGTCGCACAAGATCTGTCAGATGAGCGGGCCAATGGACCCCACCCGGCACTCCACACACGAGCTGACTCCGGCCGACATTCTGCGCCGGATTAAGGATGTCTGCAAGTCCTCTCAGGCCACTTTTGCCTGGGGGCTAGAACCATACAGCCGGGATAGGCCCGCCCCAACGGTAAACCATCTTATCCGATACATAAAGTCCATGTCCGGCACATAGATACTTAAGCCGACACATGTCTGTTTGCCGACACATATCATATTGATCCGACATACCTCTTCCACCGGCATATTTCCTTGTCTGAATACTTGACTTTGCTGTTTATACAGAAATTCAGCTTCCAAACCATGGAGAACTCCCGGATCAAGATCGCGGCGGACCGCACCGTTGCGGATGTTGAAGATCCGGATCATTGGGATAAGCTTCCCAGGAGCACCCGTGCTGCAGCTGCCATGGGTAAGGGCTCTTCATCCCGGCATTATACTCAAGACCGGAGTGAGATTGATTCTGACGAGGAGATCCTGCTGTACTATGACCCGATGCCACTTGCGTACGCCTTTCCAGAAACACCTATTGCTCACGAGTTTGCAATGCCGTCCTCAGCTATCCCGGACGATATGGTTATCGACGCCGCCCCTCTGAACCAGGGACCTCCTTCCACCGGCGGACGTGCCGGCCGGAAGCGAGGTGTGAAGCCCCCGTCCGACATACCTCAGAGGTCGAAAAGGCAGAAGGTCGGCGTGCCCAAACAGAAGAAACAGAGGCCTGTTGCCTCGGGGTAAATTTCCTTTTCTTTGCATTTCCTCCGACATATCTCTTGTTTGTATTACTGACTTGGTGTTTTCTCTCTTTCAGTGCTCCTCTTGCGCCGGAACAAGCTTCTGGCTTGAGTGGCGACCCGAAGGTTACCAAGCCCGCTGCCCCTGCTACCTCCGACATTCCCTCTGCCAGTCACACGAGCTCCCCGGCGCCGGCATCCTCGCCTGCGCCCGACAAGACCTCCTCCCCGGCGAAGGACGTTCCTCCGCCGGAACAAGACACCTCTGCCCCCGACGTCCACATGGACTCGGGGGCTCAACAGGAACCTCCGGCTCCTGATGTCCACATGGACACAGGAGCCCACCAAGAAGCACCAGACTCCGGCGCGCCCACCGGCGACGCCGGCACAACTGAAAACGCCGGAGCAGACATCAAGGGTAAAGGCCCTTTAGTGCCGGAAGTCCGGACTATTCCGGATCCTGCCTCTGCTGGCCAAGATGCACCGGCCGCGCCGGAACAGCCCGCACCCGAGACTCCTTCAGCTGACAAGACCCCAGCACCGGCCAAGACCACTGCACCGGCCAAGACCACTGCACCGGCCAAGTCCACTGCCCCGGCCAAGACCACTGCACCGGCCCAGACCGGCACGTTGAAGATTCAGCCGGCCAAGTCCGGCACACCATCTGCCGCAACTGCTCCTCCTAAGGCAGCGTCCCGGACCAGCTCTGCTCTGGCCCTGCATCTTGGCAGGGCAGCAGCCCGGCCGGGGTACCGGACCAGCTTCTTCGACACCCCAGAACTCGAGGGCCTCGTCCCTCTTGCGACGAAAAGTGATCAGAGCCTCGGCTCTCTTAAGGAGCAGTGCATCAAGTGGAACGACGCCAGCAACATGGACACTGCGGACTCAAGGAGCAAGAAGCTGGCCGAAGCCAAGACCAGTGGCGACCCAAGCGACTTCCTGGCAGCGAAGCCCATACCGATCGCCAGCGAGCTCCTCAGCATCCAGCAAAGACTTCACAAGTTGGCCTCTGCCACCAACGTAAGTCCTCTCTATTTACACACATATCCCCAGTCCCCGAAAATGTCGGCTGTCCGGGATATGGACATCCGGGATTTTCTCATAGTCCTTTAGCTAGCTTCTTTTGAATTAACTGCCGACATATGAGCTCGATCCGAGCTTCAAATCCTAGTCACCGAGGGCCGGGATAGGTGCGCAGCACCTGTGCCGGGTCTTTAACAATTTCACATCTCTATTATCTTTCAAATCCTCTTGACCGGGATATAAGCTCGATTCGAGCTTCAAATCCTAGTCACCGAGAGCCGGGATAGGTGCGCAGCACCTGTGCCGGGTCTTTAAAAGAATGATCACTTGATAAAATCTTCACTTTAATTATCATGTCAAATTTCTCTGCTGACATTTCAAATCCCGGCATTTTTGCAGCGCATGAACAACACCCGGGCCGACATGTTCCATGAGTTGGTGTGCGAGCACCGGAAGCTATCTGACGCACACAGCAAGCTTCAGCAGGAGCTGTCCCAGAAAGGTAATCTTTGCCGACATACTGCTGTATGCCGGATATCTTTCCTCTCTTTACTTTGCAATGCTTACTCTTGCCGACACGTAACCTTGTGCCGACATTCTTCAGCTGGTGCCGAAGCGCAAGTCACCGAGCTTCTCAAGAGGGTGAAAGAGCTTACTGGTATGCCGGATCCTGCTGTTACCCGGATAGCTACTTTATACTTCAAATCCTTTACTCTTTGTCACTGTTTTCTTTCTTCAAATCCTTTTAACTTGAAATCTTTGCAGATGAGAAGGCTGCACTGGAGGCACGCCACCAGGATTGTGTGTCCTCGGTGGATGTGGCCAAGCAACTGGACGACCGGGATGCCGGTCACAAGGCCGAGGTTGAGCAGTTGAAGGGCCGGATCACCGAGCTGCTGGACGAAAAGGAACAGAGGGAGGGCCTACTGAAGAAAACCCAGACCCTGCTTGTTACCTCCGAGACTGATGCCTCCAACGCCCACGCTGAACTGGATAGCCTGAAGGAGCAGGCCACCAAATGGGAGGTTACAGTTGCACAGCTGAATGCCGACCTTGCCCGTAAGCTTCAAATCCTTTCCCCTTTTATCCTTCCGACATAGTGTAATCTTTTTCGGCATAGCATCTATGCCGACATATTTTCCTTTTGCTAACATTGTTTCTATTCTGCAGGCATGTTTCCCGCTTCCGTCGCTGACGTTGAGAGGGCTTTGCAGTTGGACCGAGAAAACCGGGGTGTTCCGGTTGACTCGCCCAACTGGGACATGTCGGAGCAGCTGCTGGCCCTGCAGTCCCGGAAGGAGGCCATGACCCTTTACACTGAAGAGCTCTTCTACGGCGCCCAGGAGGCATTCTCTGCCCTCTGGCCGGGACAAAGGACTCCCACTGACCCGGTTGACCTCGGCAACGACCTGCAGCTTGCCAAGGTTCGCCTCCGGGAGTGGCGAGATTCCGGCGCGAGGGTTGGAGCTGACGAAGCCCTCAGCTACTTCTTGTCCTGGTATGAAAAGGCAGACTTGGAGACTTTGCGCACCGTGCGCGAAGGATCCATCTGGACCACGGATCCGGATCATATCCGTCGCCGCAAGGAGTTGGCCCATAGTTATGTGGACTATGCCGACACCGACAAATTCGTCCGGGACATCCGCGAGCCGGAGAAGAATGACGATGCCGGGACATCTGCCGCTGCTGAGGGTTCCGACTCCAGCCAAGATGAAGATGAAGCTGAGGAAGCCGACACTGAAGCTCCGGAACAGGCATCTGCCCGGGCGGAGGCGACGGCTCCATTCCATCTGCTGGGTCCGGCACACCTGAGGCCGACATCTCGACTGCTACTGCTCCACCTGCTGGCGGCCCCGCGTCTGCCCCTTGAATCTTTGCACCAAAAACACTTTAAGCTTTATCAGATCCCCGGTATGCCGGGTGCAGTTGTAATATACACGTTTAATTTCCTTTGGTTTGCTACCTGAACAAGTTTTATCTTGGTTTGCTTGTTACTAATGCCGGATCATCTTTTGGCTAAGTCACCGAGTTGTTTTCCTGTTTCCTCAATTTCACAACCTTGGCTACTTGTCTACCTTAATTGGCTTTCGACGTATGAGTCTCAAGGTTGCTTCCTCGAACATACAGTACTTTAACTTTGAGACTTAGACTTCAAATCATCCGACACTTTAAATTTTAACTTTAGCTTTAACGAAAATGTCGGTTCGCTTGCTTTGTATTTCCTTAGCCGTTTTCCATGTGTAGACAATCTCCGGCATCTACTCTTGCTAGCCATGAAGCCGGGTTTCGGACAGCAGCTGAGTCGAAGAGTGGCCTTTGGTGCCGACACATTACTAGGCCGACATAGGAAACATTCAAATAAAGCCAGCCGGCATATAACAAAAAACTGTAAATAAACAACAAATATACCTCAGAGCTAGTTACCCGGCTTCTTCGGGATGCCGGTATTTCATTCATTAGTCTTGTGCCGGCACAACACGCCGGCATACAAAGGAAAATATGGAAATACATACATTGTGTTGCTCAGGAGTAAAAGGGGCGCAGTAGAGCTATGTTCCATGGCCTCTTGGTTTCTTCTCCGGACCTGTCCGCCTTATTCTTCTTGGGGTCCTGCGCATCTATAAGATAATAGGCATCATTGTGCAGAGCTCTGCTCACAATGAATGGCCCCTCCCATGGAGGAGTTAACTTATGCCGGCCTTCTGTTCCTTGCTTTAGCCGGAGTACTAGATCTCCCTCTTGAAATCTCCTTGGATTTACCTTCTGCGCATGATAGCGTCTGAGGTTCTGCTGATATACTGCTGTTCTTGACAGAGTTATTTCCCTTGCTTCCTCTAGCAGATCAACATCATTTTCTCTGGCTTCTTTAGCCTCTTCCTCAGTATATAGCACTATTCTTGGTGCATCATGTATTACATCTGTTGGAAGCACAGCTTCTGCTCCATACACCAGGAAAAATGGTGTGTAGCCTGTTGATCTATTCGGAGTTGTTCTTAAACTCCACAGCACTGCTGGCAGCTCATCTAGCCAACATCCCGGAGTTTTCTCCAGGGGCTCTATCAGCCGGGGTTTTATGCCGGATAATACTAGCCCATTCGATCTCTCTACTTGGCCATTGGCACAAGGGTGGGCAACCGACGCAACGTCCAGCCGGATTCCCACCTCCTCACAAAATCTGGCAAATGGCCCTTGGGCAAAGTTTGACCCATTGTCAGTGATGATGCTATGAGGAACACCATATCTCAAGATTATATCCTTTAAGAATTTCACTGCTGTGTGACCATCACACTTGCTTATGGGCTTCACTTCAATCCACTTGGTGAACTTGTCCACCATGACCAGGATATGGGTCATTTTCCCTCTGGCCGGCTTAAAAGCCCCGACCATATCCAGGCCCCAAACAGCAAAGGGCCAGGTTATTGGGATAGTTTTCAGGGCAGATGCCGGCTGATGAATCTGGTGGGCATATCTTTGACACCCATTACATTTCCGGACCAAGTTTTCTGCCTCTTGCAGTGCCGTTGGCCAATAAAAGCCATGCCGGAATACCTTTGCCACCAATGCCCTGGACGAAGCATGGTGACCACACTCCCCCTGGTGAATTTCCCGGAGCATCTCCAGACCCTCCGCAGATTCGACACATCTCTGCAATACTCCGGTGGTACTTCTCTTGTATATTTCTTTGTTGATGATGGTATACGCTTTGGATCTCCTTATAACCCGGCGGGCCTCGGTTTCATCCGCCGGCACTTGACCATCCACCATGAAGTTCATGATAGGACGTGCCCATGAGGGCACTTCCCTGACAGTGAACACTGCCTGATCTATTTCCATCATTTCGACCGACACATAATCGATCTCCATGGGCTGCGAAGTCCCCGGGACTGAAGAATCAGTCCCCGGGTATGCCGGAGCAGTCCCCGGGTATACCGGCACAACCTCTTGGCACATTTTACCCTTGCCTTTAGTTTTGCTCCGGAATACTGTACTAACAGCATATGCCGGCCCAGTCCCCGGGACTGAGGAAACAGTCCCCGGGTTATCCGTCCTGGCTCCGGCATCTATCTCCATTGGAACTGCTTCGTCTGGACCTGGCGGGACATAAATGGAGGATGACTCCGGCGAGGGTTTGATCGATGGCTTCCTCAGATGCTCCAGCGAAATGCCGGGCGGGATTGAATCTCGGGAAGACCCCAGCTTGGATAATGCATCGGCTGCATCGTTCTGAGCCCGGAGAACGTGCCGGAACTCACAACCTTCAAAGTAACCACTTAACTGCTGCACTAGGAAACGGTATGATGCCATGTTAGCATCATGCGCGTCCCATATGCCGGAACACTGCTGAATCACTAAGTCAGAATCCCCGAAGCACATAATCCGGCGAATTCCTATGTCCTTAGACACCTTCAGGCCATGCACAAGTGCCTCATATTCCGCCACATTATTTGATGCTGCAAAGTGAATCTGCAGGACGTATCTCAGCTGGTCATTCTTTGGTGAACTGAGAACTATGCCGGCACCCAAGCCATGGATTGTCTTGGACCCATCGAAATGCATCCTCCAATAATTGGCATCTGGCAATGGTGGCTCATACTGTATCTCGGCCCAGTCAATAAAGAAATCAGCCAAGACCTGGGACTTGATTGTATCCCTCTTATCGTACTGCGGTGTATATGGTGAAAGCTCTATTGCCCACTTTGCTATCCGGCCGCTGGCATCTTTGTTGCCTATAATTTCCGAGATAGGGGCCTCGGCCACTACCCGGATTGGATGCTCTTGGAAGTAATGCTTGAGCTTCTTGGCCGCCATATAGACACCATAGGTCATCTTCTGATAGTGGGGGTAATTTTGCTTTGAGGTGGAGAGGACTTCACTCAGATAATATACCGGCCGCTGCACGGTTTTGCCTCCTTCCTCTCGCTCTACTACCACCACAGCACTGACAACTCGGTTGGTTGCCGCTATATAGAGCAACATTGGCTCCCGGGGCATCGGAGACGCTAATACCGGCGCTGTTGACAACAACTGTTTCAATTCCTTGAAAGCTGCATCTGCTTGCGTTGTCCAGACAAATGTGTCGGACTTTTTCATCAACTGATATAACGGCAGAGCTTTCTCTCCCAGCCGGCTTATGAAGCGGCTCAGGGATGCGAGGCACCCAGTGAACTTCTGTACTTCCCTCAAATCTGTCGGCGGCTTCATCCTTTCTATGGCACGAATCTTGCCGGGATTCACCTCAATACCCCGGCTGGAAACAAGGAAACCGAGCAACTTGCCCGCCGGCACACCAAAGGTGCACTTAGCCGGATTCAACTTCATCCGGAATCTCCTCAGGTTCCCAAAGGTTTCCCGGAGATCATCTATGAGAGTCTTGCTCTCCTTGGTTTTTATGACGATATCATCGACATATACCTGCACATTTTTATCTATCTGATCGTGCAAACACTTTTGCATACACCTTTGGTAAGTTGCGCCGGCATTTCTTAAACCGAACGGCATAGTGAGATAGCAATAAGCCCCGTACGGGGTAATAAAGGATGTCTTTATTTGATCTGGCTCATACAAGGGGATCTGGTGGAAACCAGAATAGGCATCTACAAATGATAACAGTTCACATCCGGCTGTGGAATCAATCACTTGATCGATCCGAGGCAGCGGGAATGGATCTTTAGGACATGCCTTGTTCAAGTTGGTGTAATCAACACACATCCGCCATACTTTCACTATGGCGGGCTCATCTTTCTTCTTTTCCACCAAAACCGGATTAGACACCCAATCCGGATGAAGTACTTCCTTGATAAAGCCAGAGGCTAAGAGCCTGGCCACTTCCTCCCATATGGCTTTCCTTCTATCGCCGGCATTCCGCCGGAGCGGCTGCTTCACTGGCTTAGCATCGGGTCTCACGTGCAATGCGTGCTCAGCCAGCTCCCTCGGCACACCTTGCAGGTCCGAAGTAGACCATGCAAAGATATCCCGATTCTCACGGAGGAAGCTGATGAGCTCGCTTTCCTATTTGGGATCCAAACTTGCCCCAACCAGGGCATGGCGCTCCGGGAAAGCTTCATCCAGCGGCACCTTTTTGACTTCCTTGCCTACTTGAAAAGAAGCACTGCCGCCGGGATTTGTCATGCCCGGCATATATTTGCCGGCCACGACCGTCTCAGCAATCTCCACTGCTCGCTTGAGCCTCTTCCTCTCCTCTGCAATGATCAGAGTCTCGGCCAGATTGGATCCGGCGGTGGCACATGCCATCGAACGCTTGTAATCACCAATGATGGTGATCACTCCTTTGGGTCCCGGCATCTTCATCTTCAGATACGCCACATGCGTAGAGGCCATGAATTTTGCCAGTGCCGGTCTACCCAGCAAAGCATGGTAGGGGCTCTCCAGATCAACCACCTCGAACATGAGGTTTTCCACCCTGCAGTTATCCCGGCTGCCAAACATGACATCCATCCGGATCTTGCCCATCGGCGCACACGAAAGTCCCGGCACAATGCCGTGGAACGTGGTCTTGCTTGGTTCCAGCATATTTTCCTTGATTCCCAGCTTCTCCATCGTATCCCGATACATGATGTTGATGCTGCTTCCATTATCAATGAGGACCTTGCTGAATCTTACGTTATTAGCCGGCCCGACGAATGTCGGATCCATCACCAGAGCATATCCGCCGGGATTTGGCATGATCCGGGGATGATCTGCCCTGTCCCAACCAACAGCCTGGTCAGACCAGTACATCAGCTTTGGCACAGCCGACATAACGGCATTCACCTCCAGACTCCGCCGGTACAAGCTCTGCTTGTCTGTTCTCTCGGTCTCAAAGACCATATAGCTCTGATCATACTCCTTGTACTCATTCCGGCCCGCTCCTGGGCCTCCGGCGTTATATTCCGGATTATAGCTCTGGTCAACTTGATTTACGCCGGCATTTCCGGCGTTGCTCTGATTCCCAGGATTAACCGGCCTAGGTGGGACTGCAATTGTATTGGCACCTGTCAACGGCGATGGAGCTGCCGGGACAGAGGGTCTAGCCGGTCCCCAGGGACCTGCACGACCTGCTAATATGTCGTCCAGCCACGAACAGTTCCTTGTCAAATGGTTTGCCGGCTTTCCCGGCTGGAATGTGTGAAACACACAAGGCTTGTCCATGGCAAGACCCACAGTATACTTCGGCCACTGCTTCTTCTGGCCGGCGGCTCCGCCGGCATTCTTGTTGGTCCAGACATTCTTCTTCTGGAACGGCTGTGCTTGCTGCTGCGGCTGCTGCTGAGGCTGCTGATAGTTCTCATATCTCGGACGCTGGCTACTGCCGGCGCCCCCTTGCTCTTCCTCCACAGCTGCAACTTGTGCTGCTCCGTACCGATAATCCGGCCGCTCATCTCTCCTCTTATTCCGGTTATCCGGGCGATAGTATTGCCCTGGTCTCCCGGCATTGCTGGTGTTCCCCTGGGTTTGCCCCTGTCCTTGTGAATCGAGACTGGGCTGCTTGGGATCTCCCAGAGCATAACTATCAGCGATCTTGATTGTTTCGGCCAGCGTGGCCGGCATTTGCCTCTGAAGCTTTTGCCACAGCATGGTGCCATGTTGGCACCCATGAGCGAACCACATGATGGCCTGCTGCTCATTGATTCCTTCGCAGGAATTGCGCAACGTGCACCACCTGGTCAGATAGTCACGGTCAGTCTCATTCACTCCTTGCCGGCAGTTAGCCAGCTGCTGCGGACGGTTGGGCCTCTTGTATGTACTGGTAAAGTTCGACACAAACTGCTCTTCGAAATCAATCCAGCCGTTGATACTCCCGGCCGGCAAATTATTCAGCCATATCCTGGCTGGACCTTCCAACATCTGCGGCACATATCGTACCGCCCATCTGAGGTTTCCTCCGGCGATGTTCACCGCTGTGGAGTAATCCTCCAACCAATCTTCCGGCTTCGTACTGCCATTATATGTCCTCGCGCCACGCGCGAGCTGGAAGAAGTAAGGCACCGGCTCCCCCATAATCCGGGGTCCGAAACACATAGGGCCCGGAGCTCCTTGTCTCTCCACCAACTCTGATTGGTGGAGCTTGTCCAGCTTGAAACGTGCATCATTGGCTTCCAAGGACCGAGGTCCAAGCCGGGATGCTATTGGGCCTGCGATCATCTGCTGCTGCTGCTCCGGCTGATGCTGCTCACTATGCCGGCCTTGCTGATGCTGCTGCTGATATCCCGCCCTGGCAAGGGCGGAATTGCCGTCATCCTCTCGATGTCCCGGATGGCCTGCACCCTGCTGCTGCGCTGCACCTCCGGCGCCCTGTTGCTGACGCCGGGCTGCACTGTTACTCCGGCCACCAACGGCCGCTGCTGCTTCATGCCCGGCCGGCACACTCTGGCCGGGCTTCTTGCTGCCGACATACTTGTCAGCTTGGCCGACATTCTTCTGCACCATCGCCTGCTTTCCGGCGGCAGCCGGATCGTACACCTGGATCTGCTTGTCCCGGCGGCCAGAGGTCACACTTCCGGCACGCCGGGCGCTAGGATGCGGGGACGAGGCTTGGCCCCTCGACCTCGCGCCGGCACCTCCCGCCGACACAATGTACTGGGATGCCCCGGCACCTGGGTTTGCCTTCTTAAAGGCCTCCTGCTGCTTTGTAGCTTCAGACAAAAGTTGGTTAAGCCGGGCTTGCTGCTCACGCAGTGCTTCGCCGGATAAACAAGATAAATCCTTAGCTACCTCGGCCGCCGCTCTAAGGTTCTTTACTGGCGAACTATAGACTACCTTAGGCACAGTACTAGTTGCAGTATGACTCTTATCTCTAGCATCTTTTCCTATCTCAGCATTAAGATTTCTGCCTCTAGTTCTAACCTCTTCTATCCGGCTAGGCCGGATTACTACAGGAGTAAAACCATGGGCTGCCTCATACTCACGGAGTTGCCGGTTAAACCGTTCGCGCTCCTGGTTCATGGCCAGGGCCTCGTCGACGAGGGCCTGACGAGATCCCTCCAGGACCTCCCTTGTCTGCTCCGGATCAACGCCGGATCGCACCGGCTCGAGAAGCCGGTCGATGATGGGAAGAAGAACCTCGCCCCTAGCCGGCACACCGGAAGTGCCGGCCAGGTTCTCCGCACGCTCCAACGGAGGACGCGCCGACCTCTTGACCTTCGGCGGCTCCGGAGGAGAAGCTCCGGCCGCTGCTGCTTTGCCGGCATCTTCCGCCGGCGGCACGGATGTGCCGGCCATCATCACCTCAGCCGACTCTACTGAGCGAGCGCTACGCCCAGCGTGAGCCAGCCGATGTGACGGAGGATCCGACGCCACCAGCACCTCCTTCCTGCAAATTCTCTCAGTTCCCACGTACACCTCGTGGGAACCGAAAGACATAATCCGGCCATCCCTGGGGAACGGCCGGCCACCGAGACAACCGGCGTTGTCACTGACGAAACTGAGCGAGCCTAGCCTCTGGACGAGGCCAGAGACCACGCGCACTCCCGAAGCTGCTATCACAGACCCCGTCCGAATGAACACTCCGCCCAGCATATCGATCTGATGCCCCACGGTGGGCGCCAAATGTCGTCGTGGTGAAACAACATATGCCATAGGATGGCTTAAATGGGGGCCGAACTAGATGCTGGAGGATTCGGGAGAGGGGAACGAGCTAAAAAGCACGACAGAAAGAGACACTGATCTACCCAGGTTCGGGGCTCTCGTAAGGAGATAACACCCCTACTCCTGCTCTACTGATTGTATATATGGGTCGATGTAGTACACAACAATGGTGCTTCCAAGCTCTCTGCTAGAGAAGGAAGATGAACTGCTAAGTGTAGGAACACAGAGTGACCAACAACCTCTAACCTTCAACCTTCTTCCAGCGACCAACCCTTTACCAGGGCTCCCTATGCCACCTTATATAGTGGTGGCCAGGGTTACAACGGTCATAGAAGACCAGGAGACACCAACTACACTCCAAACAGGACTTGCTGTCGAGGGCAGACGCCCACGACTTTCTCCCTGATTGCTCTCGATGGGACTCCCCTTGCTGTACCTTGTACCTCTTGAACTGTGACCTTACCATTCTGAGGTAAGCTTGTACTTGTGCACAGTGAGGGTAGGTAACCTCCACTGTGCACCCTGCCATCTTACTCTGCTACCATGCTTGGATGTTTTCTTCCTTGATTGTAGGGATGTGACACCTTGGTTGACTTAAGTATCCCGGATATGACCGTTGGCCATACCCAGGACTTATATGCCGGACCAACGACCTACGGGGGTCGAGTAATCCGGCCTCCCCTGCTCCTGCACAACACACAAAATAATTAGGCCGGCATATCTGAGTATATGCCGGCACACCTATACTAGTATCCCGGCTATACCGGCATATCCAGACACCAGCCGGGATATACATATATGCCGGCCTGGCCGATGCTCCTATATTCCGGCCAGGCCTTTTCTTGGTCAACTGGCATAAAAGTCAACCATAGACCTTGTGTCTTTCTAGTCTCTTGACCCTACCGGGGGTCATCCCCCCGACACCAAGTCAACCCAAATAAAGCATCAAGGAGAAAACCAAAATAATGCTTCCATACAATAAAAACAACGCATGATTTTTTCAAAGGCTCATTAAGCAATCTCAGTTATTTGAGACAAGTCATGGTACAGCAAAACCACTAAGCATACTATCAAAAAGACATCAAGCATGACATGAAAAAGCCTAAGCCGCAGTCTACACAAGCTCCTTCTTGTACCACTATTTTGCACAAAGCTTTTTCTCTTTTCCAACACCATTTGAAATTTTTATAAACACCTCTTTTGATGAAAACCAATAAAGCTCAGAGGCAAAAATACACCTTGATGAAAAGATATGACAAGATCTGAATGCATATCAAGGCAAAAACGAAAACCAAAAGCAGTAGCAGAAAAAGAAGAACACTCGATTTTTAATGAGAGTGAAAACTAGAGCGTTCTTTGCAAATGAAAACGAGTACATCTCCTCCAAAGAAACTTTGTTGGGGTCCAACCATTTATTGCATGAAACAAACAAACTAAACCAACTAAGAAAACTAAAACAACTGACGCTCCAAGAAAAACACATAGTGCATGAAGCAATAAAAATATAGTGTTTTGAAAGGTGACCTGATTTTTGCCGATGAAGAAGGGGTGCCTCGGGGGCATCCCCAAGCTTTGACGCTTGTACTTCTTGGATATTTCTTGGGGTGATGCATGGGCATCCCCAAGCTTGAGCTTTTGTCCATTCTTCAACTCATCTCATCATTCTCCAATCCCTACACTTGAAAACTTCCTTCATACAAAACTAAACACAATTCTATTAGCAACATTAGTGCAAGCATAACATATAATCAATCCTCTATTTGCTTCAGGTTTCAACTCAAAACCACCACATATATAGCATATACTACTGTAGCAACCTCCCCAAAAGTTCCATGATCAAAAGAACTTAAAAGAAAGCGATAAAGTGGCAAACACAAATATTGGCAGAAATCTGTCAAAACTGAACAGCTGACAAAGGTCGAATTTTTGAGGGATTTTCTGTTGCTCAAATCAAAAAGTGTTCAACTAAGAAAAGTTTGGATATAACCTGGGGCATATGCACAAGAAATCGCAGGTCCAAAAGATAAACAGAGAATTTTCACGAATTTTTACGGTGCAGCACCAAAAACAGTTTCAGGACAGCAACATCCCCAAATCTTTACCTCACTCAAATTAGAGGCTTCTCTTGGTACAAAAACAAAATAAACAAGATAAGGAGTGGTCATTACAGTAGTAATGACTTCCAAGACTCAAATAAAAGAAAAAGTACTGAAAGAAAACATTGGGTTATCTCCCAAGAGTGCTTTTCTTTAACGCCTTTGAGCTAGGCGCAGAAAAGTGCGAATCAAGTAATATCAAGTGATGAAGTGCTAGGATCAGCACGTGCCTTACGTCTCCCTTTCTTACCTTTGCTCTTGACTCTAGGAAAGACATGGTTATTGCAAGGTGGAGAAGTAAATGTTATATTGCCTTTTCCCACATCGATAACGGCGCCTAGGAGCTTCAGAATGGATCTTCCAAGTGTGATTTGTCCTTTTCCTACATATTCAATAACAAGATAATCAGTAGATATCATTCTTCCTAGGATTTTTGTAAAGACTCCTTCAGCTATTCCAAGGGGAAATATGGTGGCATTGTTAGTAAGAAAAATTTCTTCTCCTCCTTCAGAAAGCTTCCAAAGGCTCAAAGATTCATAAACATCCTTTGGCATGAGACAAAATTCAGACATAATATCACAACGAGCATGAAAAGTTTCACCACTAATGGTGATTTTTATTGTAGGATACCAACTCGAAGGTTCAGTATTTGTTGGCACATAATCAAAATGCTGGCGCAAAGTATTGTAGCAAGAATTCAAACTAGCAGTTTGAGTCTCAAGAGTATTAAGTCTATTGAAAATGCACACAAGAGAGGAATCAAAATAGGTTGGCATGCTATAAATTGTAATCAACTTTTTTATTATATTGAAGGCTTGATCTCCATCACAATGAAGGAAATCTCCTTCAGCAGTAGCATCCAAAGCATATCTATAACGAAGAGAAAGTCCAAAGTAAAAGCTACTAAGAAGCAAACTCAAAGTCATTTTAGGTTCAGTTTTCTCATGCCAATCATAAATTCTAGACCAAGCTTCTTTAAAGCTTTCCTCATCTTTCTGCTTAAAGGTAAAGATCATGTCCTCGGGGGACATAGTAGTAACAACTGAACTAGACATAATAAACTAAAAGTAAAGAAATAGCAACTACCAAGGATTCTAATTTTTTTGGGTTTTTGATATAAAAAGCAATGCAGGTAAAATAAAATAAAGTAAAGCAAAACAAATAACAAAGTAAAGAATGTGTGTGCGAAGAACTCCCCTCGCAGAAGTCTTCTCTCTTCCCCGGCAACGGTGCCAGAAAAGAGCTTGATGTCTACGCACTTCTATTCTTGTAGACACTTGTTGGGCCTCCAAGTGCAGAGGTTTGTAGAACAGCAGCAAGTTTCCCTTAAGTGGATCACCCAAGGTTTATCGAACTCAGGGAGGTTAGAGGTCAAAGCTATCCCTCTCAAGCAACCCTGCAATTACGATACAGAAAGTCTCTTGTGTCCCCAACACACCCAATACACTTGTCAGATGTATAGGTGCACTAGTTCGGCGAAGAGATAGTGAAATACAAGTGGTATAGATGATTATAGGTAGTAAATGTGATGTGAAATAAATATCGCTACAAGCAAACATGTAACAAAACAGCAAGTAAACGATGTGCAATGCTTGGAAACAAGACCTAGGGATCATACTTTCACTAGTGGACACACTCCCAACAATATAACATGATTGAACAAATAAACAACTTCTCTCCACTATGGTACTCTGAATTACTCTCCTATTGAATAACACTAATCATTGTGTAGTGGCTACAGAAGCACCCCTTAAAGTTCATCAAGTACTTGACAAACACCACTCATAGAGATATCCAAATCATATCACAATTCAAGATAGAAATCATTGCGACTTAGACCAAGTACTAACACGGTGCACACACTGTCAACTTTACACCATGAAAGGAGGAATAGATCACTCAATACTATCATAGTAATAATTACTCTCATAATCCACAAGAGATCGCAATCATAGCCTAAACCAAGTACCACCATGATGCACGCACTGTCACCGTTACACCAAGGCAGGAGGAATAGATTACTTTAACAATCACCACTAGAGTATACATAACATCTGAATAATAACATCTACTTGTTCAACATGATACAAAGCTCACGATCACATAAAGATCACATCATGGGAGAGAGAGGTGAACCACATAGCTACCGGTAGAGCCCTCAGCCCCGGGGATGAACTACTCCCTCCTCATCATAGAAGACAGCAAGGTTGATGGAGATGGCGGTGAGGTCGATGGAGACCGATGGAGATGGCTCCGGGGGCACTTCCCCGTCCTGGCAGGGTGTCGGAACAGAGACTTCTGTCCCCCGAAATTCGTCGGTGGCGGCGGCGGAACTACGGAACTCTTTCTGGAAAATTGCCGACTCCCCTAGGGTTTTCCGTCCCGAGGCTTTATATAGGCGAAGGGGCGTCGCGAGAGGGCAGCCAGGGGCTCCTCACACATGGGTGGCGCGGCCAGGGCCTAGGCCGCGCCACCCTAGTGTGAGGGCAGGCCCTGGCCCCTCTCCGGCTCTCTTTCGGATGTCTGGATGCTCCCGGGAAAAATAAGACTTCTGGAACTTGTTTCATCCAATTCCGAGAATATTTCCTGTGTATCACTTCTGAAACACAAAAACAGCAGAAAACAGGGAACTGGCACTGTGGCACTTGTTAATAGGTTAGTTCCGGAAAATGCATAAAAGTGCCACGAAGTGTAACGAAACATCGGGTAAATGGTGTAAAAACAAGCATGGAGCATCAAAAATTATAGATACGTTTGAGACGTATCAACCGCCAACGGGGTACATCCGTGCCCAATGACATGGAACAAGCCCACATCAAAATGACAGGACAAGCAGACAATGAACACCTCGACATCTCTTTTATTTACCATTTGTATAGCTTTTTATTTTGAGATGCGTCGTCGAATGTCCACTATGGGCATGCTGCAAATTTCCACCATGAATTATGCATGGCTTAGATTGGCGGCCCAGGCGTTTCTTTAACACATATACAAACTCCATGAACTCCACAAGATTCCAATTTATTTTACACCGCGAGCATCCATAAACAAAAGATCACGATATCAACTCAAATAAGATGAAGTGCAGTGTCGAAAGCTTGCCCCATGATAGCATGGATGGGCTAATTTCCAACTTACAACTTGCAAGCATAACAACTCAACATAAGAGAGCCACAATGTCAAATTTTTAAGAATGAGAGAGCTTTACTGACCAATTTTCGCATAACACTGGTAAGAGTTTAATTTGAAGAGTATATAAAAGCAAGTCAAATGTACTTTGGAATAGCAAATTGCTAATAGGTATGTATGATGGACATGTTGGAACAACTTGGTTTTAGGAGTTGGATGCACGAGTAGAGCTCATACTCAGTACAAAACGAGGGCTAGCAAAAGACTGGGAGCGACCAACTAAGAGAGCAATAACGGCCATAATCATGCAAAGCGACAAAGCAACATTAAAAGAAGCATAAGATGGCATCAAAAGTCAAAAACTAAATGATCATAGAGGCTATTGGTGACTTTGTATGAGTCTAACATGTGTGAGCATGTGCCAAGTCAACCCAAATAAAGCATCAAGGAGAAAACCAAAATAATGCTTCCAAACGATAAAAACAACGCATGATTTTTTTCAAAGGCTCATTAAGCAATCTCAGTCATTTGAGACAAGTCATGCTACAGAAAAACCACTAAGCATACTATCAAAAAGACTTTAAGCATGACATGAAAAAGTCTAAGCCGTAGTCTAAACAAGCTCCTTTTTATACCACTTTTTTGCATAAAGCTTTTTCTCTTTTGCAACACCATTCAAACATTTTTGAGGAAACTATTTTGATGAAAACCAACATGGACCAGAGGTCCAAATACACCTTGATGCAAAGATAAAACAAGATCTGAAAAAAATCAAGGCGAAAAATGAAAGCTAAACGCAGTAGCAGAAAAAGAGAACACTCATTGAACGAAAAGAGTGAAAACTAGAGTGTTCTTGGCAATGAAAAACGGAGCATGTCTCTCTCCAAACACATGATATGATCCAAACATTTATTGCAGCAAACAAAGCAAAAGAAAACTGAAAACAAAAACAACTGACGCTCCAAGAAAAACGCATAGTGCATGAAGCAATAAAAATATAGTGTCTTGAAAGGTGACCTGATTTTTGCCGATGAAGAAAGGGGTGCCTCGGGGGCATCCCCAGGCTTTGACGCTTGTACTTCTTGGATGTTTCTTGGGGTGACATCCCCAATCTTGAGCTTTTGGCCATTCTTCATCTCATCTCATCATTCTCCAATCCCTACACTTGAAAACTTCCTTCATACAAAACTAAACATAATTCTATTAGCAACATTAGTGTAAGCATAGTAATGAATCAACCCTTTTTTGCTTCAGGTTTCAACTCAAAACCACCAAATATAAAGCATATACTACTTTAGCAACTTCCCCAAAAGTTCCGTGATCAAAAGAACTCAAAAAGAAAGCGAAAAAGCGGCAAACACAAATATTCGCAGAAATCTGTCAAAACAGAACAGCTGACAAAGGTCGAATTTTTAGAGGGTTTTCTGTTGCTCAAATTAAAAAGTGTCCAACTAATGAAAGTTTGGATATAACCTGGGGCATATGCACAAGAAATCGCAGGTCCAAAAGATATACAGAGAATTTTCACGAATTTTTACGGTGCAGCACTAAAATCTGTTTCAGGACAGCAACATCCCCAAATCTTACCTCGCTCAAATTAGAGGCTCCTCTTGGCACAAAAACGAAATAAAAATGATAAGGAGAGGTCATTACAGTAGTAATAACTTCCAAGACTCAAATAAAATAAAAATAACTAAAAGTAAAAACATTGGGTTATCTCCCAAGAGTGCTTTTCTTTAACACCTTTGAGCTAGGCGCAGTAATTTGCAAAGATGCTCATGTAGGCGCCATGGAAGAGCTTAAGGCAAAGGCGCTATATAGGAACTTAAAGCAAAAGAGAGCATCAAAAAGCAAATATGAAACATATTTAAATCTAAACCACTTCCTATGAAAAGCAGTCTTATAAAGAGACAAGTCATGAAAGCGCAAAGCAAAAAGCATAGGAAGGCAAAACAAGTACAACTTCAAAGATTGCAACATAAGGAGGGGAAACTCAATATTGTCGAGATCCATCAAACCATGTTTCCCTCTCACATAATAACTTTCAGTAGCATCATGAATAGAACTAACAATATAACTATCACATAAAGGATCTCTATCATGAGCCACATGCATAAAGGAATTAATACTCCCCACATGAACAATCGTAGTAGGAGCAGATTCAACAGAATAGTTATTCTCATCACCATAATCATCAAAAACAGGAGGCATATTGTAATCATAACTAATTTTCTTCTCAAAAGTAGGTGAACTGAAAACATTATACTCATCATCATAGCCATCATAAACTAGAGGTTTAGTATCATCACAAGCTAGAGAACAGGCTATTTCTCAAAGCATATTCAGCAAACATATCATCATAAGAAGGAACATGGATAGTACTAATGGTACAACAATTATTAACTTTAGAATTGGTACCAAAATGATTTTTAATATCAAAAGTAGAGTGATTTTCCCAATCATGATCACTAACATAGGTAACAGGCATGAGAACATCATCCCAATCAGAATTATCATAATATATAGCAGGATCATAACGCTTAGGGGAAGATACCGTGTCCTCTCACCTCTTACTCCTCCTCCTCTTCTTCTTCTTCTTCTTCTTCTTCATACTCTTCTTACTCTCTCCTTTAGGAGGGAGAGACTTGAAGGACATCTTCTCCACATATCCTTTAGGAGGGAAAGGCATCTTCTCCACATAATTTGGTTTGCTGACAGAAACAACAGAAGAAACTTTGGAGGATTCCTCCTCTCTATTAATAAGATCGAAATATCTATTAGTCCTGTCATAGCTTGGCAAAACATCATGTTTTATAAGATCTTCTAAGAAAGTATTTGCAAGGCAATCTTTAGCACAATAGAGACGACAACCACGAAGGGTGCTATTAATATCAACATCTCTCATATCAACCAAAGAAATATTTCTAGATATCTCTTCACAATTCAAAAACAAAGTAAGCTCATCATGCTGATTGAGAGTAATCTTATCATCACAATACAAATTTGCAGTACTCATTCGATTAATTGGGCATTGAAAATTAAAGTGACCCGTCTTATCGCAAAGTTCACAAAGAAAAGGATAAAGCTCACAAACCTTTTCACCAAGCACATCTAGATCCCTGAGCCACATACTGGTTTCTTCATTTGCATGGTGGACACAATAATCTTCCTTGTTGTAACTCTGTTCACAAGGTCTATGTACTCCACATAAATTAACATGCTTATAGGAAATAGGACTTTTAGAAGTTCGAGCATTTTTATTGCAATCATCAACAACAATATCATTTTCTACGCAAGTGTCCTTAAAAGGTTCATGATAAACGTCCCCATTTCCTTTAGGAACATTAATATGGGAAGCAAAGGTTTTAAAGCAATCAATCATAATTTGAGGATCAAGACCATACTTAGCACTAAGCTCTTGAAAATCAGCAGTTTCAGCGAAAGACTTAATACAATCAAACTCATAATTCATACCTGATCCTTTACCTTTGTCGCTATCCCAACCTTCAATATTGTTTTGAATTGTTTCAAGCAGACCCCACTTGGTGTCGACATCCTTGCTTGTGAAAGACCCATCAAAGCATGCATCTAGATAGTCCTTGTAATATCCTGAAAGCCTTGCATAAAAATTATTAATAACAATATTACGGAGAAGATCATGAATAGGACATTTGTGCATTAGTAACTTCAATCTTTCCCACTCTTGGGCAATGCTTTCTCCCTCATGCGGATGAAAATTATAAATGTAATTCCTATCTTTATAAACCTCACTAGAAGGATAAAATTTAGAATAAAAGAGAGGTACAATTTCCTCCCACTCAACAAATCGGCCATCCATTAGCGTCTTATACCATTCCGCAGCTCTGCGCTTCAGTGATAAAGAAAATAGCTTCCTCTTAACTTGGTTCATTGAAATACCTGCACACTGGAACAACTCATATAATTCATGTATAAAGAGCAAATGATCATCGGGATGGACAGTTCCATCTCCTAAATAGCAGTTATCCATAGCACATTCAACAATCTTCATAGGTATTTCAAAAGGTTGAGGAGCACAAGCATCATTAGAAACATCACATATGGGAGATAAAATATTATCAGAGCAAACTTTCTCCACTAAAGCTGGGGAACTAAAAATATCATGCTTAACAAAACCAGCTTCCCCAAGCTTAGACTTTTCTAAAACAGTGTTCAAAGCATTCATACTAACAAAACTATTAGCATGCGAATTAAGCTCCAAAGGTTTTTCAAATTTCTCTTCAAATCTAAACTCAGAAAAAAGACTAAAGAACACTTTATTTTTCCATTAAGCCTAACTAGTGAAAATAAAAACAAGAAACAAAAAGATATAATTGCAGAATCTAAAGGAAATAACTCTGAGCACTCACCAGCAACTAAAAGACTTAGTAACCAAAGAATGTGAGTACCTTTTACCTTACCTCCCCGGCAACAGCACCAGAAAAGAGCTTGATGTCTACGCACGCGTCTGTTCTTGTAGACAGTGTTGGGCCTCCAAGTGCAGAGGTTTGTAGAGCAGCAGCAAGTTTCCCTTAAGTGGATCACCCAAGGTTTATCGAACTCAGGAGGAAGAGGTCAAAGCTATCCCTCTCAAGCAACCCTGCAATTATGATACAGAAAGTCTCTTGTGTCCCCAACACACCCAATACACTTGTCAGATGTATAGGTGCATTAGTTTGGCGAAGAGATAGTGAAATACAAGTAGTAGTGATGATTATAAGTAGCAAATGTGATCTAAAATAAATATCGCTGCGAGCAAACATGTAACAAAACAGTAAGTAAACGGTGTTCAGTGCTTGGAAACAAGGCCTAGGGATCATACTTTCACTAGTGGACACACTCCCAACGAATATAACATAATTGAACCAATAGATACTATCATCAATATGCAACTCAAAACAATTCTCCAATGGAAAACATACACTAATCATGCGTAGGGCTACGAAGCACTCCTCAAAGTCCGTATGTACCCAAACTAGATGGTTCCAACAAACACCAACATTTCATAGAGACATTAACCAAAAAGATACACATGATGCACACACTAGTCACCTTTACACCATGATACGAGGTATCTCCGGGGAGTACAATAATAAAGCATAGGAGTAGCATAATATCTGAATAATAACATCTACCAATTCAACTAGATACAAAGCTCACGATCACATAAAGATCACATCATGGGAGAGAGAGGTGAACCACATAGATACCGGTAGAGCCCTCAGCCCCGGGGGAGAACTACTCCCTCCTTATCATAGGAGACAGCAAGGTTGATGGAGATGGCGGTGAGGTCGATAGAGACGGCGGAGACGGCGTTGGAGACCGATGGAGATGGCTCCGGGGGCACTTCCCCATCCCGGCAGGGTGCCGGAACAGAGACTTCTGTCCCCCGAAATTCGTCGGCGGCGGCGGTGGAGCTACGGAACTATTCTAGGAAAAACGCCGATTTTTCTTAGGGTTTTCCGTCCCGAGGCTTTATATAGGCGAAGGGGCATCGTCAGAGGGCTGCCAGAGCGCCCTCACATATAGGGGGCGTGGCCAGGGGCCAGGCCGCGCCACCCTATTGTGTGGGGCCCTCGTGGCTCCACTCCGTATCCTCTTTGGTTCTCTGGAAGCTTCGGTGAATTTCTGGACGTTCGGCTTTTGTTTCGTCCAATTCCAAGAATATTTCCTGTGTAACTTTTCTGAAACACAAAAACAGCAGAAAATAGGGAACTGGCACTGTGGCGACTTGTTAATAGGTTAGTTCCGGAAATCGCATAAAAACGCCATGAAGTGTAACGAAACACAAGGCAAATGGTGTAAAAATAAGCATAGAGCATCAAAAATTATAGATACGTTTGAGATGTATCAGCTATGACAATGTTGTGCGGAAAAAAATAAGGTTTTTGTATCCTCATCCACCTCGTCGACTGCAATCTCGCCGGTGGTGTCGAGGAGGGCGGGAAATTATCTAAATGCTCCCATGGAGTGGCAGATCCTCGTATTGGCTACGTGTATTGCAGGATTAGTGTTAGGACATTCATATCAATTCAAGAGTTCAATATCGATGACTTGAGCTCTAAGGTATTGGTCCTTAGGGGCACGTGCACGAAGACTTTCTGACTGTCATCAACAATGTCAGACCGGTCCCGGTAGAGCAGCGGCAAGCATTGACACGTCAGCTACTCGCTTTGGCGACGATAGTGGTCGTTTGGTGGTCTAATACGCGATGTTAGTTTTATTCTGTTTGGTACTATATACTTCTTGTGATGTGCATCTTATTTATGGAGATAGCCAGTTTAATACTTAAACCTTTTGAATAATAATACATATTTTTTGAAAAATATACTTCTTATGAACTTCTATAACAGATTCGAATAATTTGTGATTTTTGTTAAAATAACTAAGAAAATACATATATAGTTTAATATCTGGACCTGGTCATAGTTTTAAAAACCAAACCGGTTCAGTGGTTCGATAAAAAAACTTAAATCGAAGTCCTCACCGGTTTTTTAAGAGTCACTGGTCCAACTAATAAAAAACCAAAAAAACTGCATAAAAATAATGTGTTTTTGCGATATTATGATCCTAAAATCTAGAACCTTTCTCCAAATACACCGCATAAGGCCTAATACCACCTTTACTACACTTATTTTGTGATCTACTATGAAAGAACACAAAATATATGATTCGATGCTAAATTTTTCCAAAATTAACTTAATTATTTATTAAATTTGATAGTTTTTTGTCGCTATTGTACCAGCTGAGCCACCGATTGGACCAGTGAACCAGTGAGCCAGTCACCTCACCGGTTCACTCACCGGTCTGATTTTTTAAACTATGGACCCTCGTACTCTTGGCCCCGAGGCGACATGGGCGTGTGAGCTGCTCGCTCTGCCGGCTATAGTGGTTCTTAAGTGGAGTACTTCTTATGAATTTATAACAGATCCATATAATTTTCAATTTTTTTAAGTGATTAAGAAAATATGAAGTAGTCTACTACCCCTGTACTCTTAAACCGGGGTGGTGACTAAGTCGGCTCTAGTATGTGGGATGGAGGATGCGGTTTTGCCTGCGCCCCTCGGGTGCGTCGGCCCCATCCATGCACCGCGGGTGCGCTGGGTCAATCGAGCGGTTCCCAATTTTTATCCCTCTACGTTCCTGTTTTTAACAAAACACAAATCTGGAAATACAACTGTAATACAGAAAGAAGGGTATAACCTCCGATTAACAAACTTTGTACTTCCTCGCCTCCGCCGTATTCGTACTGCGATAGTGGGATACCCAAAGATGCTCCTCCGAGTCGCCGGTCCATAGAGTGTGCAGCAGCAACAACATGTCGTACATGTTGGAAAAATCAGCAATTTACCAGAGGATTTAATCCATGAAAACAGTGAACAAAACACGGCAGAAAGCACCAAAACCAAAGTAACCATGTTTACAAGTGAACGGTATGAACAAAGCATATCTAGCATATCTAAATCGATTGCTAGTCCGAGAAATTGAAGCGCAAATGCGAAGATCAGAAAGATATACGGTGCTGGAGCCGGTGCGGATGCAGAACCGCCGTTGGTGTTGTCGTCGGTGAGAGACATGTCGCCAAAGAGGTTGTCGATGTCAGGGAAGAAGTCCTCGTTGGGGAAGACGTCATCCTCGTGGGCGTCCGTGATGCCAGTAGTCGCGCAGAGCGCTCCCCAAAAACCTTATCGCCTCTCTCCCATACAGGATCGCAGGAGACGGGGTTCCGGAGGCCTACTGACCCGGCTCGTGGTGCACGCCGTAAGACGGGATGGGGAAGACTGTGAGGCAGCGCAAAGCTTTGGAGGCTGGAGGCAGTGGTGGCTGTGTTCTGTGTATTCGCAGAGAGAAGTGACCTCTCTTTTATAGCCACAGAGGGAGGCGAACAGGCAGCGCGGGAGGCGAAACGAACAGCCAGAAGACGAACCAGACAGTCTCGTATTCATTTTCCACTCAGGCAAATCGTTTCAGCTTCCACGTGACCATTTAGTTCCGTAGTCCAGTCATGCGTGACAAAAAGAAAGGCTCAACACCAAGGCACATTCCGCAAACCGCGGCGCGCGCGCGCGTCATGACGAGGCGAGGCGGGCGGCAGAGGAGGAGGAGGAGCGCGCGTGAGAGAGCCTTCTTCTCACACACTCTTACCACAAGGGGGAGAGCTCACCTTATATGTTGGTCCAACTCCTTCTAAACTAGCAAGGTGGGACTAAACATTTGTCCCACCCCTTGTCATACATGAATGGGCCACATGGGCCTCTAGGATTTAGGAATTATTGGACTTAGCATTTATAGGCTGGGCCATAAAGGCCAAAATTCCAACAATCCCCCACCAGATCCTAGAGGCACATAAAGTTGCCTTAGGTTCCAAAACATTGTTTATATACCAGTGCTGCAGTGGAGACTGTTAAGTTGAACTTCCACCTAGATCTCTATGCTACACTAGACTGCTACTTGAACAGTGGACTAAGCCTTGAACTGCAAGTTTTCTGCGAATCTAGTTTCACACAAAGCCTTGACTGATACTAGGCTGCCGTGGGACTTCCCCGTGGTTTGGAGCTTATACGTCATACTCCGAGGCCTTTCATGAGTTTGTTAAAGAGCACCCAACTCTCATAGACTGCGATGTTTAACAGTCAGACTCACATAGGTGTGTTCTTCAAAAGATGTTCTGCAGGACAACATCTCTGCTTAAGTAAGCCACTCAGAACATATTAAGATAAAATCAGCCTGCCTTGCAGATTAGGAGAGTACTGCATCTTCACGGAGTGGTATTATACAAAGTCGGGATACTCTCCTCTCAATTGACCAACAGCTTGTCTCCCAGTTCTAATTCATGGGATCTCCGATCACATAGAGTGGGTTACCACTATGGACAACTCATATTGTGGGTCTCATACCCATCTCCTTCGATGCATAATCTATCACGTTTTGTGATAGACCCTTTGTGAAGGGATCTGCCAAATTCTTAGATGTGTGGATGTAATCCAACGCAATAACTCCAGAGTTTCTCATTTTTCTGACAGATTTTAATCCCCTCTTCACATGCCTTGATGACTTCATGTTATCCTTAGAACTGTTTACTTTGATGATCACAGTTTGATTATCACAGTTCATAGGAATTGCGGGTATTGGTTTCTCAACCACAGGCAAATCCATCAAGAGCTCACAAAGCCACTCTCCTTCAACAGTGGCTGTGTCTAATGCTGTGAGTTCTGCTTCCATAGTTGACCTCGTTAAGATGGTCTGCTTGCAAGACTTCCAAGAAACAGCGCCACCACCAAGTGTAAACACATAACCACTCGTGGCCTTTGTCTCATCAGCATCAGAAATCCAATTTGAGTCACTATACCCTTCAAGTACCCTTGGGTACCCAGAGTAGTGAATTCCATAGCTCGCAGTGCCTTTCAAATAGCGCAAAACCCTTTCAAGGGCCTGCCAATGAATATCTCTAGGATTTGACACAAATCGACTAAACTTGCTTACAACAAAGGAGATATCAGGCCTCATGGTGCTGGCTAAATACATAAGAGAGCCAATAATCTGAGAGTATCTCAGCTGATCTTTAGCATCCTTAGGATCTCCCTGATTCTTTCAAACCAACATGCTAGGATCATATGGTGTAGGAGAAGATTTGCAGTCACTATACCCAAAATGACTCAAGATCTTTTCCACATAGTGAGATTGAAGCAGTGTTATCCCACCATCATCATCATCATCTTTCAGTAGCTTGATGTTCAAGATCACATCGGCCACTCCTAGATCTTTCATCTCAAAACAACGAGATAGAAAGTCTTTGACCTCCTTGATGACTTCAAGATTGGTTCCAAATATCAGGATATCATCAACATATAGACATAGGATGACTCCCTCGCCCCCACCATGGCGATAGTACACACATTTATCAGCCTCGTTTACAACAAAGCCTACAGCAGTTAACGTTCTCTCAAACTTTTCATGCCACTGCTTAGGTGCTTGCTTAAGACCATATAAAGACTTTAGCAACTTGCACACCTTTCCTTCTTGACCATCTACCACAAATTCATCCGGCTGATCCATATAGATTTCCTCATCTAACTCTCCATTTAGGAAAGCCGTCTTAACGTCCATTTGATGAACGAGAAGACCATGTGAGGCAGCCAAGGAAAGTAGTATTCGAATGGTGGTCAATCTGGCCACAAGTGAGTAAGTATCGAAGAAGTCTTCGCCTTCTTTCTGGGTATAACCCTTAGCAACAAGGCGTGCTTTGTACTTTTCAATGGTACCATCGGGTCTAAGCTTCTTCTTGAATACCCATTTACACCCTACAGGTTTACACCCGTAAGGGCGATCGACAATCTCCCAAGTTCCATTAGCCAAGATGGAATCCATCTCACTGCGGACAGCTTCCTTTCAATAGTCATAGGCCTCTGAAATAGAACTAGGAGTGTCATCCACAAGATACACGATAACATCATCACCAAACGACTTTGCAGTCCTCTTCTTGATCAGGAATTTTAACTAATTCCTGTCTAGATGAACTGGGCATCTCCTAATTCGATGAGTTAGGCATATCCTTCATAGAAAAGATATCCTCAAATAAAGTCGCATCATTCGACTCCATGATCGTGCCAACAAGCATATCGGGTACCTCAAATTTTACTATCAGGAATCTGTACCAAATGCTATGGAAAACATAACCTAGAAAAACACAATCAACAATCTATGGTCCAAGCTTGCGCTTCTTGGGAATTGACACATTGACTTTGGCCAAACAAACCCCAAGTCCGTAAATAGGAGAGTTTTAACCCTCTCTTCTCTCATTCCTCGAATGGAGTAATTTCTTTGTTCTTTGTGGGAACTTGGTTCAGGACATGACAAGCTGTCAATATAGCTTTCCCCCACCATGCCTGAGAAAGACCCGACATATCTAACATGGCGTTAACCAAATCAGTTAGAGTGCGGTTCTTTCTTTCGGCCACCCCGTTTGACTGAGGTGAGTAGGGAAGCGTCCTCTCATGGATTATACCATGTTCCGCACAAAAAGAATCAAACTCGTTTGAAAAATACTCTCCACCACGATCAGACTTAAGATGTTTGATCTTTTGATCAAGTTGGTTTTCTGCTTCAGCTTTATAGATTTTAAAGCGCTGTGAGCACCGCTGGTACC
Organism: Dactylis glomerata; assembly: GCA_007115705.1. Taxonomy (NCBI): domain Eukaryota; kingdom Viridiplantae; phylum Streptophyta; class Magnoliopsida; order Poales; family Poaceae; genus Dactylis; species Dactylis glomerata. The sequence goes on along the minus strand of QXEO01000456.1, from coordinate 2,017,364 downwards.
TACACAGCGTAAGCGCCGCCGCGGCCATGGTCAGTGCCGCCGCCTCGACCTAGGCGATTATGCTAGTGTTCACTGCCGCCCCAAGATTAATGAGGTACTTACGAAGTAGCAGCTCGCGACCAACAGCGTACAGCACCGCCGCCTTCGTCTCCCGTCCGGCCGGTCAAAGATCGAGGAGCCCTGTTCGCCGTCACCGCGCGGCGTGCGCAAGAAGGCCAGTCGACAATGCCAAGCACGTCACGTGACCCTGCTTGAACTACGTCGACACACCGAGAAGCCATCTGGGCCAGCGGCCACCTAAGACGGATGCATTGGAGAAAAGAGCAGCTGCTTCGCTTCCGGTCGCGACGGAGGCTGAGCTGACTCGCGGCAGGGCGCTAGCCGGCGAGGGAGCCAAAATTAAAAAGGAGCCGTTACAACGGAGTTCGTATAGCGATCGTATTTGAGAATTTATTTTCGCAAGAATAAAGGAGAGCGTAGCGATAATAACAGGGAAGCGCGGGATCACTGCCACGCGCACCCGCGGCGCACGGATGGGCGCAGGCTAGCCTCGGATAGGTACAGTAAGACCAGGTCGAGCGGATAAGGCCGGCGAAGTCGACCCACCCTGGATGGACGCCTATATAAGCTCGGCTCCTCTCTCCGTCCGGATCGCCATTCCTAAACCGTAACTAATCTCTCCATTCCAAGGTTCGTTCCTCCTCCCAAAGCTCGATCGCAAGATGGTTTCCGCCGACGCCGCCCGCAACATCGTTGGCATCATCGGCAATGTCATCTCCTTCGGCCTCTTCCTCTCCCCTGTGTAAGCCTAAGCCGCCGCCGCCCTCCGACGAGTCCAGAAATGGAAGGTGTGGTTTCGTAGCCAGCTAGGGTACGTTTGCATCTGACCGCTTTCTTGCAGGCCGACGTTCTGGAAGATCTTCAAGAAGAAGGACGTGGAGGAGTTCAAGGCGGACCCCTACCTGGCGACGCTGCTCAACTGCATGCTGTGGGTGTTCTACGGGCTCCCCATCGTCCACCCCAACAGCATCCTCGTGGTCACCATCAACGGAGTCGGCCTCGTCGTCGAGGGCGTCTACCTCATCATCTACTTCATCTACGCCCCCAGCAAGAAGCGCGTACGTGATTAATTCCTCATTTCCTCCTCTGATCATGTGTTCTTTCGTCAGCTCAGATCTGCCTAACTAATTAACCCATGGCCGTGCGTGCGTGCGTGCGTGCATGCAGCTGAGGATGCTCGCCGTGCTCGCCGTTGAGGCGGTGTTCATGGTGATCGTGGTGCTCGCCGTGATGCTGGCCGCCCACACCCACGAGAAGCGCTCCATGATCGTCGGCATCCTTTGCATCATCTTCGGCACGGCGATGTACGCCTCCCCCCTCACCGTCATGGTACGTATACGACCCCACCTTAATTAAGGATCCATCCATTTGGCGCACGCGTTATTTCCTCGATCTCGTTGTTGTTGTTCTGGCGGCGATGTTTATTTCCGCACCTGGCTAATTAATCTGCGCGGTTTCGACGTGCGACGGGTTTAGGATAAGGACACCTGAGTATTATTAGCTAATCTGCATGCTCTTACTATTTTAGGTCACATGAGTTGTTATTACTTTCTAATTTGGTTTGCGGTGGTGGAGTTGTTTCTTGTATTTGTGTGGGCTTTGATTTGGGTGCATGGTCACTTACAGCTGCGTGGTGGAACAACCTGTCAGTTGCATGCAGTTAATTACTTACTTAATTGTAGGTGTAGCATTGCTGGTAACAATTAGCACTTTTTTTTTTAGATCCAATTAGCACTTTTCTTGTTTCTTCTTCTGGTAGAGCAAAGCCAATTTTGGAATGAAATCCATCCCCATCTAAAAACTGCATCCATCTTCAAGATGTTTGCCATGTGTATATCTTCGGTCAGAAAAGCCTATATGCATGGTCTGTTTCTACCTCAAAATAAGGTAAACGCAACCCCTACGTATGGATCTGTAGCTGCCTTCCGTATAGCCAACCATACTTTCTGTTGCCTGCGCCAAACTCTCGTGTTCGCTGTTGGGTGATCCCAAAAAAGCGGTCATGATCTAACTAACGCCTGTGATCCAGCTGATCATCACAAACGTATGTGTCATGCCTAGGTTAATTATTTAGCTGCATCTGTTATAGTCTTTGCCTTCTGTGATCCTTCCTTTTTGCTAACGATTATGTACTAGTAATGTGATGATGAAACTGATGAAAAAGTTTACTGTACCGGCCATCCAAACTGATGAAAAAGTTTACTGCTAATTAACAACGAGTATTGCAATCTTGTACTGTTTGCAGCGTACCGTGATCAAGACCAAGAGCACTGAGTACATGCCCTTCTTACTCTCGCTGGTCAACTTCGCCAACGGATGCTGCTGGACGGCCTATGCGCTCATCAAGTTCGACCTCTACATCACGGTCAGTACATCTCCCTCCCCAGCTCTCTCGCGATCAGCTGGCCTCCCTTAACATCAATCTGCATCGATCTAACTGCTGTCTTCTAATCAAACGGCCGTGCATGCAGATCCCCAATGGCCTCGGCGCCCTCTTCGGCCTCGCCCAGCTCGTCCTCTACGCCTGCTACTGCAGTTCGACCCCCAAGACGGACGACGGGAAGAACGTCGAGATGCCCACAGTCGTCAACACCGTCGGCGGCGGCAACGTCTCCGTCACCGTCGAGAGATAAGAAGCTTGGCCTGCAGCAGCAAGCCTGCCGTCGCCAAGTGATCTAATGTATCCGGCCGGCGATCGAGATTTTAGCCTTAGGTTTTGAGTAGTTGATTCCGGATGATGCATAAAGTGGCTCTGTGTTAGCTAGGGTCCGAGTGTGTGCCTTTCGTTTCGTGAACCACATTGTCGTCGATTCGTAATGCAAAATGAGAACTATTAGCTGAGTTATCCCAGATAAATGACACCACTCGTTTGCTACTCTCTCCGGATCCATGCATGCTTTCTTACTCTTACGTGATGATGATCGATGGCTTTCTTAATTCTAAATCTCGGTCCTTTTTTGATTTTTTTGTTCCGCCTGAGACCTCTCTCTGTCCCTCTATATATCTCTCTCTCACTCATTTGAATCTGACCAAAAACTGTTGTACTATGAGATATGGTAATGACCATTCCGACATTTGCTTCGTATTCAAACATATGCACAACTTCTCACGAGTACAAGCTTCAAATGGACTACAACAAACCCAAACTAGAGATGTCTATCGGCTGTATACACATGTGTGTTGCATGCCTCCTAGTTAAGCCTGCATGCGATGCATATGGATAGAAGATGGACGTGGTCACTCATGTCCTGAGGAATAGGACAGCTGCACAACACTCTAACAGAAACACCAGTGTTGTGGGACGAATAGCCAGAACACAACGGATATCAAGCACTGGTGGAAAACACGGCATTAGCACCGGTTGCTAACTGCCTTTTGTACCGGTTTTGCAACCGGTGCAACGCATCCGGGACTACAGCCCTAACTCTTTAGCACTGGTTGCATTACGAACCGGTGCTAAAGGGTCTCCACGTGGGCGTGTAGACGAGCTCCTGCCGATGGACCTTTAGCACCGGTTCGTAATATGAACCGGTGCTAAAGGTTGGCGATGTGGCAGCCCCTGCCGCGTTTGGCTAAAACCCTAAACCCTAGCCATTTGAAATACGGTTTTTTCAGGTATTTGAAACACGTTGATGCACATATAAAAGAAACCATCATATTACACAATATCGTCATACATATAGAGATCGAAGCTAGTACGTGTCATCTTTTATCGTGCTTGGTCGAACATATTACATAATGGTACATTGTACACGTTCATGCATATATACAATATAATTTCGGCTACGATTTTCCAAACTCGTAATGCCGATGGTATTCACCGGTTGGTGCTATGACCTCATCAAGTAAGAATCCCGCCAGTTTCTCTTGAATTGCTCGTATACGCTCGGTTGCTAGAAGACGATCCTGCTTCAGTTCGATCTAATGTAAAGAAGGGGATCAATATATATGAATGAAGAAACTCAACATAAATGATGGTAATAAAATAAAATTGTGAATATTGTTTACGTACATCTAGTTATTCTTGTCTTCTCTTCTCACAACAATGCTCTCGCATGAACTCGCAGACATAGAATCCACATAAATTATTCCCGTCTTCTTGCTTCAAGCACTTCACGAGAATAGAGTTCAATCAAAATAATAATCAAGGATGATAATGGTATTGGAACTAGAACCAAAGAGATGCGCGGACCTAGCTAGTAGTACTTACCGGTACTTTTTTAAATTCAAGCTCCTTTTTCCAGGGACCCGGTGCCTTATCCGTGAACCGTTTCCAAGCACTGCCCGGCAAAGAAAATGAATAAAGAAGTTAGTAATTACTTGATATCGGGAAATGAACGAAAGTAGCTGATATAGTGCCATGCATAATGATTGAAATTACCGCTGGAGTGTATCGATCATGTCCCCGAATGTCTCAAGGGATTTTTGTTTCGAGTCCATGACTAGTACTCGTCCTCTATCAAGTTCAATAACTAGCAGAATAAAATGATAGCTGCGCACATGCATAACACACACTTAACATCGAGTAACCAAATTAGTAATGTGTATAAGACAGTAACACACTCACTTGAAGTTGTAAGGAAATAGTATTTTCGTCATGGTTTCTTGTTTCCTTAACGCCCGTACCAAGTTATTCTCCGTGTCCTTGATATGGTTATGGAGAGTTACCACGTTCACGGTATATGGGTCAATGAACCCAATGTCATAGATTTGTCCTCTTTTGCATTCGAGTTTCTTCAATCTGCATAATATAGTGAGTAAAATTATGCATGCAACGAATGAGATGAGCTAAAGACTTAATTACAAAAATAATACTTACAAACAATAGGCACTGATCATCGATTTGTCGAGGGCGTCATGATTGTATAACTGAAATAATTCAGCAAATTCGATGTTTATGTCGTCGGTTCCAGAAAAGTAATGCTCATCATTAATTCCTAGTATGATCCAGTTCTGCCCATGCTGTGAGGCTTCCAAGTACCACTTATGCAATTTTTGCATTCTTGTTGGTAGATTCGGAATCTCCTCAGGTCTGACGAGAGGGCTCCCGTGCCGGTATTGGTATGCTACTACTTCAGCCGTGGGGAAATCACACTTGCTTAAGTATTGAGCAACATACATACCTGCAGCTTCGGCCTCCTCTTTGTACAGTGCTATGATCTCTAGATCATACTGGACATCGGGAAACACTTGGAGCGGGGGGCAAGAGTTCATCTGTTCTCCGAGCTGAGGAACTGATTTACCTTTCGACCGCTTTGCTGCATCTGACTTGAGAATAGTGCGGTCATAGTCTGATGCAAGTCTTGGCTCGGGTTGGTGAAGGTTGTTCAACATTTTTAACACTTTTGGATCTAGAGGAGGCTGCTCGGCTCGGCGGACTGCTCGGTTACTAAGAGCAGGCCAATCATTGATGGTTACGAAAAGCAACACTTGTAGGTCAAATGGCTCCTGTTTGTGCTCATCCCATGCACGTACACCTGGTTTGGCCCATAACTATAAGAGTTCATCAACTAATGGTCTTAGATACACATCAATGTCGTTGTCGGGTTGCTTCGGACCTTGGATGAGCACTGGCATCATAATGAACTTCCGCTTTATGCACAACCAAGGAGGAAGGTTATAGATACATAGAGTTACAGGCCAGGTGCTATGACTGCAGCTCTGCTCCCCAAAAGGATTCATGCCATCTGTACTTAGACCAAACCTTAAGTTCCTTGTGTCTCCTGCAAAGTACGGGTAGTGTCTCTCAATTTTTCTCCACTGCGACCAATCAGCGGGGTGTCTCAACATCGCGTCTTTCTTACGGTCTTCTTTGTGCCATCGTAACAACCTGGCATGCTCTTTGTTTCTAAACAGACGTTTCAACCGTGGTATTATAGGAGCATACCACATGACCTTGGCAGGAACCATCTTCCTGGGGGGCTCGCCATCAACATCACCAGGGTCATCTCGTCTGATCTTATACCGCAGTGCAGTGCATACCGGGCATGCTTCCAAATTCTCGTACTCCTCACCACGGTAGAGGATGCAGTCATTAATGCATGCATGAATCTTCTAAACCTCTAATCCTAGAGGGCAGAGAACCTTCTTTGCTTCATACGTACTGTCAGGCAATTCATTATCCTTTGGAAGCTTCTTCTTCATTATTTTCAGTAATTTCTCAAATCCCTTGTCAGATAAACCAGTCTCTGCCTTCCATTGCAGCAACTCCAGTGTGGTACCGAGCTTTGTGTTCCCATCTTCACAATTTGGGTACAACTTCTTTTTGTGATCCTCTAACATACCTTTTAACTTCCGCTTCTCATTTTCACTTTCTGCTTCTCTGTGTGCATCTACGATGGCCCAACGAAGATCATCATCAGGCTCATCTGATGCCTCTTCATCTTTAGCTTCTCCTGTCCCTTCAGCTTCAGCTTCCCCCGTTGCAGTATCACCATATTCAGGGTACATATCATCATCCTCTTCTTCTTCATTGTCTTCCATTATAATCCCTCTTTCTCCGTGCTTGGTCCAACAATTATAGCTAGGCATGAAACCTTTCTGAAGCAGGTGGGAGTGAAGGATTTTCTAGGAAGAGTATTCCTTCTTGTTCCCACAGTCAACACATGGACAACACATAAAATGATTCTGAATATTTGCCCGAGCCACATCGCCAAAATTACGAAGACCTTCAATGAACTCGGAAGTGCGTCGGTCACCGTACATCCATTGTCGTTGGTTCATCTGCGTCATATAATTAGGTTTACCAATACTATTACTGAACATCATAAATAGTGAAATGACCACTGTATATCGAAACATGCATTTGTATCAATGACAAATGAAAGGATAGAGTTGCTAACCTCGATCGAGGAGGAAAGAACAAGGACAAGACCTAAGTATCGCTCGGGCACCTCATATCATTTTTATTTTGTGTGAGCTTAAGTTGGTTCATGCTCTTAGGCATTTCATCAAACACCTCTTGTGCATAGGGGGAAAAATCAAACTAGCACACCCCCTCTCACACCTTCCAAAGGAAAAAAACAGAGGAGAAGGCTGGTGGGCGGCTGTATTTATAGGCAGGATCTCTAGCACCGGTCCGTGTCCGAAACCGGTGCAAAAGGGTGGCCATTAGCACCGGTTCGTGCCACGAACTGGTGCTAAAGGTCTGGCGCCTGCCACGCGGCAGATGCGACACCTTTAGCACCGGTTCGTGGCATGAACCGGTGCTAATGGTTCCTAACGAACCAGTGCTAGAGCTCCACGGGCTCCATTTAGCTTTCTGGCAGCTCGAACCGGTGCTAAAGCACCCCTTTAGTCTGGGTTCGTAGGCCAACCGGTGCTAAAGCCTTTTGCAGCTCCAAACGAAAGCCCTATTTTCTACTAGTGAAGCTTGATCGATGACACCAACTCAAAGTTCAAAATCCCCTCGCTAGAAAAATGTCGAGCTTGACCTCACTGCCCCCTTGACGGCAGTTTTGGCGATCCCAACGGGTAAAATCTCAAAAGCTCCTTGACTGTGTCGATTATGGTGCGAGCCATAGCCATTTTTATTTTGAATAACTGGATAGTGTATTTGATTTTGTTTGACCGATGCTTTGACTAGGAATTATTACCTCCATCCCAAAATGTAAGACTTTTTAGAGAGCTAAGTTAGCTGTCTAGCCTCCTTTCCCACTTCCGCGTGCTGATCCGGAAGCGCCTGCGCGTCTGCTTCCCACCGTGCCCGGCATCATCCTTAAGCCGCTCCTCAATCTCTGCCCCGCCAGGCGTGCCGCCGCTAGTCACCAGCTACGTTCGGTGAACGATTCCCGCCGCTCGCCATCCGGCGCATCTGAGGGCAGGGCTAGCGGAGAAAATGCGCCGGCGGTTGACTCTGGCTCCTCAGGCGCCACCGGTCTCTGCTCGTGGTGTATCTCCGGGGGCCGGAGCTAGTGGTTCTAGGTTCTTTGCCCTTGGCTCTGAGGGAAGCGGATCGGAGGCCAATGAGGAAGGCATCCCCTTCGAGGTGGCGCAGAGGGCATTGGAGGGGGACGCGGATGAAGGCTGGACGCCGGTGACCAGGAGGAAGCAGAAGACGGCGGTCGAGACGGTGGCTGATTTTTGGCGTGAAATCGGCTATCCTACGCCGGCGTCAAGGTTCTGGGAGAATTGCCGGCGATCTCCGACGCGCACAGGTACGCAATCTTCGTTTTGCAGGTCGGTGGACGAAGCTGGGAGGGTGGGTCTGGAGGATCTGTCAATGAGCTCAGCGCCGGCGGGTTCACCTCGGAGGGGAACCTGCTCCTCGCCGTCTAGGGTTCGTCTTGCTCGTGTTCCGAGGGTGGGATCTTGGCGCGGTCCGCTTCCAAGGAGGCGTGTCTCGCCACTGCCTGTGCTTGGGGACTTCCTCGACATGCCCCTAACATCGTCAAGCTCTCCGTCGAGCCCTACGGTGGACTCGTCTTCACCTGCACCGGTTACGGTGCCGACGGCCAGTGTGCCCGAGGCCTCGACGTCAACCGGGGAGGATGCTGTTCGAGCGGTGGTTCAAACTGCCATCAATCTCGCGCCCGGGGATTATGTCGATCGCGCCGATCACGGATCCGGGGATCACGGTATTGCCTGTGTCCCGGTCCATCCCTATGGGCTGGGCCACCTGGTCCATCGATTTTGATCCCTGTGGGCCAACGCTGGGAAGGCTAGGGTTCTATCGCCCACGTCTGCCTCGTCCGCCCTTCCACGATCAGCGCCATCGCCTACTCTCTCCGATCGCTCCTCCGTCTCGCCATCGCCAGGAGTCTCCCTACCATCTCCAAGATCTTCAACGTCGGACGTCTCCGCGCTGTCTTCAAGGTCGCCGCGCCGGTCGTTTGCTGCTGTCGTCGGGACAGTGCCCGCGATGGCCGGGCAGCGGCCTTCTTCTGCTAGGACTCCCGCGACTGTGGGCCGTCCTTCTGCGCCTTCTCCCCAGGGCAGTCCGTCAGGCCGCCGCCTCTGACGTCGGCTCCCTTCCCATCCTCGGTGGGAGGTCAGCAGGTGGCTGGGGGGGGGGGCCTTTCCCGTAGCCGTTTGGAGCACCCGCACCTCGTCCTCTTCAGCCGCTTCAGCCTCCATCTAGGCAGCCTGGACCGCCAGCATACATCCCGTATGCATAGCAGCCGGTGTTCCAGCCATCGTACCAGCATCCCCAACAATTTCTGCAAGCTCCTTCGTACTTTGCTCCGCCTATGTATGGGCAGCCAAGTGGGTCTTTTCAGCAAGTGCCCGGGGTTCCGGCATTCCAGCCGGCAGCTGCACCAAATACAAGTGCCGCGGCTGCTAAAGACAAGCGGAAGAAGAAGAAAAATGCTGGATCTTTTGGTTCTCAAGGGGTGCCACCTCCGCTGGTACCTTTTGTCCCCCCGCAGTTACCCTACTTGTCGGGTGTGGCTCCCCCTGCTGGGGGTCTAGGGATCTTGGCGGCCGATCCTATTCCTATGGTGCAATCTGGTGCTCCATCTGCGGGTGCTGAGTTTTCTGAGGTGGTACCGGCTAAGTCCAGCAAATGCTGGAAATGTTCTGTGGACACGCATGCGACCAAGGACTGCAAGGTGCAACATTTCTGCCTGGTGTGTGATATTGTGTCTCATCCTACTCTCAGATGCCCTACTCTGAAACTCCCTAAGCCTCAGGCTTTTGTGGGCGGTCCTACTTGTGAGGAGTCACTGTGCATGAGGCTTCCTGACAGTGTGTACAAGGCTCACCTTGCTCCAAAAGGCATGCCCACTGCTCTTATTAAGATTACAGGTGGTTCTGCTTCCGCCGTGGCTATTCAAAATTTGATGGCACCGATCTGTCCACTGAGCACTCAGTGGAAGTGGGAGGCTATTCCCCACGGTGAGGATGCTTATCTGGTGAGTTTCCCCACTGACGATGATCTCAAGAGGGTTGATGGCTTTCCGATGGGAGTGCCTGATTCTTCAGCACAAATGACTGTCAGTATTTGGAAAGCCCGGGATGTTCCTCATAAATTCGAGTTGAAGCAAGTATGGGTTCATGTTGATGGGGTACCGCATACAGTGAGGCATTTTCTGGGTTTATGGGCAGTTGGATCTCTCATTGGCACCACACTGGACGTGGACTTGGTCTCTCTCAGGAGTCGTGGTGTAGTGCGGATTCTCGTCGCTATGATGGAACCCAAAAATCTTGACAAGTGGAACGAGCTTCAGGGTTATGCGTGTATTGCTGTCTCAGTTACAGTCAAGCTTAAGAGGTATGACTTCTTCTTTCGCCGTGAGCCACAAGAATTTGTGCCTGACCAAGGTTTTGCACCGTTCTTCTGGAAGCGCAAGGGAGATGACACCGGGAATGATGGCTCGGGGCAAGACAAGGATGGGAATGATGCTCCCCCTCGTGATGCTCCATCGACATCTGCTTCTATGGATGTTGATAAGCCTCAGACTAGTCACTCCTCCTCACAGGGCAAGTCTGTTCCCTTTGGTCCTGGTGGCAGTGCTAGAGTTACTACTGTTATTGCGGTCACCCCTATTAACCCCAATCCGGTGACTCCACGTGGTAAAGAAATTATTCAAGAGCTGCGGGCAAGATCTCTGGGGATGGTAGCAAGGACTATGTCGCCTCCTCCTTCGTGTTCTCCACGTCCGGGAGGGGGCCCAGCTGCTGGCTTCTCCCCGGAAAACCAGCCATCTTCTTCGTCAGCTGGGCCTATTCCGGCTTGCAGCATGGCTGCGGTCGACAGTGTGGCCTGCTCACTGGCAGCTAGTGCTTCTCACCGTGCGTCATCTTCTCCGCCGGATGCGTAGCTATCGGGCGCTCAGGCGGCGACGGAGAGCACGCTGCCTGTGCACGCGGCCCATGGAGATGGCGGGCCGGTTCAGACTCAGTCTAGACCTGTGCACCGCATGGGGCGGCTTGCCTGCCAGGGTGCACCGCAGGTGGGGTCGACATTGGCTCCTAGTGGCGAGTTGTCGGGTGGGGGTCCTGCTTCGCCACTTTTACCCCCACTCGTCTCGGCGGTCGTTCCTTCGCTAGAGCCCGAGCCAGTATCTACTTCACCTTTACTGGCTTCAGCATCGGTGGAGGTGCCCTTCTCGCGGGATGTTGGGTGTTATACACTTCCGACATCCCCGACGAGAGCTCCTTCGTCACCTTCATTAGCATCTTCGGGCAGGGTTGCTTCACCATCGTCACCGCTTTGTGCAGTACCTTGTGTACCTGCACCGAGGAGGAGCACTAGGCATTCGGTGGCCGAGGATGGCTCCTCAGTCACCGATGAGGACACCATGCAGAAGGCCATGCGGCGTAAAGCCGCTATTAACCTCGACTTCAATGGTATGAATTCACAGTCTTCTTCTTTTGTTTCTTTATCTACACCTGTTATTTCTTCTAAGTTAAATGTGGTGGGAATTAGACTAGGGAAGAATGTTAATGAGATTAATTTATCTGTGAATGTTTTGAGGCATATGGAATATGATGGTTTAACGGTCAGCCCTAAGCTTCAGAATATAACGGATACTACCGATCTGGACGAAGAGGATGCGAATGCCACAATAGATGGTCAGCTTCTCTCTAGTCTAGTTGGTGTTGTTTCTGAGATTGACTTTAATGACGACAAGCTTGGTTCATTATTTGAACTACGTGCATCTGGTCGTAAATCTAAGTCAACCTCTTTTTCTTCTGGCCCAAAGAGGGGTAAGGCTCCAAAATCAAAAATTGTGTCCAAATGAATGGTATGTTTCAGAATAGCAGAGGTCTTGGGGACTTGGCTAAACATTTACATACTGCTCATTGTATTCGTGATCACAATTTTGATTTTGTGGCTATTTCGGAAACTGGTAGAAGGGATTTGTCTCAAAGTCTGCTTGATCGCCTATCATGTGGTATAGACTTTGAGTGGACGTCCCAGCCGCCACGTGGTAGATCGGGGGGCATTCTACTTGGAGTACGAGTGGATACCACGGAAGTTATCGCTCGGTCGGGTGGAGATTATCACATTAAACTCCATATCCGTAACAGAGTGGATAATTTCATGTGGAGTCTAGTGGCTGTTTATGGGGCTGCGCAGGACGAATTTAAGGCTGATTTTCTACGTGAAATGGTTAACTTAGCAAAGGATAATCCATATCCAATTTTAATTGGAGGGGACTTCAATTTGCTAAGATTCCGTCATGAGAAAAGCAAAGGCCGGTTTGATGATCATTGGCCCTTTCTATTTAACGCTGTGATTGACAGTTTGGACTTGAGAGAGGTTACAATGATTGGCAGACAATTCACCTGGGCAAATAGCCTACCGGATCCTACATACGAAAAGCTTGATAGAGTGTTAATGGATGCCAATTGGGAATCTAAATTTCCGATGGTCTCTGTTCGTGCTCTTGAACGTATTGAAGGACTTTCGGATCATGCACCCATACTTCTGGCTACGGGAATCCACAAACCGCCTGGTAATCATCGCTTCAAATTTGAGCTTGGATGGTTACAGCGGGACGGTTTTAATGATTTGGTCAAGACTGTATAGAACAGACCTGTTTCTGCGACGTCTCCAATACAAAGGTGGAATCATAAAATACGTGCTCTATGTAGTAACCTGAGTGGTTGGGCATGTCATGTTACAGGAATTCTTAAAAAAGAAAAGGCGAGGCTTTCTTCAATCATTGATGATCTGGAAGCTTTAGCTGAGGTTGGCCCTTTATCTACGCAAGAGATTGAATTAAAAAATCAGTCCAATGAGAAGATTGCAAGCCTACTCCATGAAGAGGAACTCAAATGGTACCAACACTCCAAGAGTAAGTTTTTCCTTGAAGGAGATTCGTATACTCGCTACTTCCATAGTGTTGCCAATGGCAGACATAGGAAAAAGCGTATTCATTCTCTTGTTCAGGATGAAGGTACAATTGAGGGGCTAGATAACCTCAAAAAATATATTACTAATTATTACGAGAATCTGTTTGGGGCTCCTGATGAAGGCACCTTCTTTATGGATGAGTCCCAAACAGCCGATATTCCCCAAGCTTCAATTGAGGAGAATAACCTTCTTACGGCTGAGTACTCGGAAGAGGAAGTAAGAAAGGCTATCTTCTAGATGGAACACAACAAAGCACCGGGTCCGGATGGCTTCCCAGCTGAGTTTTACCAAACCTTTTGGGATACTATCAAAGGGGACCTTCTAGACTTGTTTAGCTCTCTTCATGCTGGACAACTAGAATTGTTTCGTCTTAATTTTGGTGAGATTGTTTTGTTACCTAAATTTAATGAAGCAGAAAGGATTCAGCAATACAAACCTATCTGTCTTCTTAACGTTAGTTTTAAAATTTTCACGAAAGTGGCCACCTTAAGATTAAACACGGTTGCTGATCATGTTGTTCGGCCTTCTCAAACTGCCTTTATGCAAGGTAGGAATATCCTAGATGGAGTTGTAACCTTGCATGAAACAGTTCACGAGCTACATTCTAAAAAGTTGAATGGGGTTATTTTAAAGTTAGATTTTGAAAAGGCTTATGATAAAGTTAAATGGTCTTTCCTCCAGCAAACACTCAGAATGAAAGGTTTTTCTGATGAGTGGCGTGCTTTGATCAATTCCTTCGTGTCTGGAGGTAGTGTTGCCATCAAGGTCAATGACGACGTTGGTAGATACTTCTAGACATTGAAAGGTCTAAGGCAGGGTGATCCCTTGTCACCAATATTATTTAATATAGTGACCGATATGCTTGCCATTATGATTGAACATGCTAAGAATGATGGTCTCATTGAAGGAGTTATCCCTCATCTTGTTGATGGGGGATTATCCATCCTTCAATACGCTGATGATACTATTCTTTTTATGGAACATGATCTTGAGAAAGCACAGAATCTGAAACTTATTTTTTCAGCCTTCGAGCAATTATCGGGTCTAAAGATAAACTTTCATAAAAGTGAATTGTTCCGTTTTGGCGAGGCTCAAGACGAGGCCAATGTATATGCCGGTTTATTCGGTTGTGCACAGGGGTAGTTTCCTATGCGGTATTTGGGGATTCTGATTAATTATCGGAGACTTTCACTTGCCGAATGGAAAATCGTCGAGGAAAGACTTCAAAAACGTCTTAGTAGTTGGAAAGGTAAATTGTTGTCCCTGGGAGGAAGGCTGATACTAATTAATTCGGTACTATCCAATATGGTACTACATATGATTTCATTCTTCCTCTTGCCTAAAGGAGTCTTACACAAACTGGATTATTACCGGTCTAGATTCTTTTGGAAAGGGGACAGCGAGAAAAAGAAATACCGATTGGCTAAATGGAGTGTCGTGTGCTCTCCTAAAGACCAGGGTGGGCTCGGTGTTCATGACCTTGAGGTCAAAAACACAGCCTTACTGGGGAAGTGGCTATTTAAGTTACTTACTGAGGAGGGGACTTGGCAAACCATTCTTAAGAGGAAATACATTGGCCAAAAAGCATTGTCTCAGGTTCTTTGGAAACCGGGTGATTCGCATTTTTGGGCTGGACTTATGGCAACGAAGAAATTTTTATTTCGTCTGGGTTCTTTTTCCATTAAGGATGGTTCGGAGATACGGTTCTGGGAAGATATATGGCTTGGCAATGCCACTCTTCGTGAACAATATCCAGCTTTATATAGCATTGTGCGTCACAAAGGTGATACTATCGCCAAAGTTTTGGAGACATCTCCTCCATCTGTGGCGTTTAGGAGGGATTTGTCTGGGAAAAGACTTGTAGCTTGGAATGTCTTACTTCAGCGTTTGGCAAACATCCAATTACAAAATGACCATGATGAATTCCGTTGGAATCTACATGAAAATGGCAAATTTTCAGTAGCTTCTATGTACAATGCTCTTATTCTTCCCGATGTGCCAATCGATAAAATTAGTAATGATAAGCTCTGGAAGTTGAAGATTCCATTACGGATAAAGGTATTTGGATGGTACCTACGTAAATGAGTTATTTTAACAAAAGATAATCTTGCAAGACGGAATTGGCATGGAAGTAAGAAATGTGTTTTTTGTCATCAAGATGAGACAATTAAACATTTGTTCTTCCAATCTCTTTTCGCCAGATCTATATAGTCAGTCATCCAAGTAGCTTCAACCTTGTTTCCACCATGCAGTATTACCAATATATTTGGGAATTGGCTAAATGGAATAAACAATAGGTTTAAAAAGCATATTAGGGAGGGAGCGATAGCCTTTATTTGGTCGCTCTGGCTATGGAGAAATGATAAAGTGTTAAACGACAAAAACTATTCTATCTTCTAGGTTATCTACAGGGTCATTGGTACACTCCGTTTATGGTCATCTCTCCAGCGTCTGGAGGATCGCGACCTTTATACAGAGGTCTGTGTATGACTGGAAGCTACGGCGAGGGATACTTTTTCCCAACATGGATGGCCGCATAGCTTACGGATTGCTGCTTCTAGTTAGGCGAGATTACAATTGCTCACCATGATATGTAATTTTGCCTTTTTGCATCTGATTCAGACTTGGTTGTGGGCTGTGTGCATCTTGTTATGCAGAGGCCGGGTGTAAGCTTAATACTTTTAAGTAACAAAGCGCTCTTTATCAAAAAAAAGGCTTACATTTTAAGACGAAGGTACACTAGTAGAAAGCAGGGCTTTGGTCGTGGACCAATCGGAGCATTAGTCCCGGTTTTGTCTGGGGCCGGGAATTAGTCCCGGTTCCAACGGCTAGGACGACAGCACGGGCCCGGCAGGCTCGAGTTCATAACCATTTTTTCTACTCTTGCTCGAGTTCATCCCCATTTAGGAGCACAATTTGTCAAGATTTGGTGGTGCCCCTTCTATCTAAGGGTTTCAAAAGGTCTGCAACTTCATCCTTTCATTTCTCATTGCTAGTTCACTTCTTTTCATGCTCTTGAAGTAGAGATATTTGTGAGTTTTAGTGTGAGAGTTTATTTGATTTATATGCAATGCGAGCTCAAATTAATTGTTCAAAATGAGTATGGAGTAGAGTGATTTGTGGGTTTTTAGTTTGGGAGTAATTATGTGGGAGTTTATTTGATTTATATGCAATTTGAGCTCAAATAGTTGTTGCATTACTATATAGTTAGAAAAGAGTTATTTGTCAATTAAAATTATTTGTCAATTAGAATTATTTGTCGATTAGAATTAATTGAATTAGTAATTGATCAAAATGAGCTCAAATAGTTGTAGCATTACTATATAGGGATTTCTATTTTCTTGCCCTCGGGTCCTTAGTTGTACTTAGTTTTCCCCAGCTCCTTAGTTTTTCCTCAGTTTTCCCCACGCCCTTGTCTGAAACCCTCACAAGGAGCTCGGACGGGAGGATTTCCATTTAGTTGATCGTTCCGTGCTGACGTATGGGGCCACATCGTGTGGGGCTGGTAGAAAGGGACCGCGTGGGACAGGACGAGACCGCGTCGCGTGGGGCTGGTAGAAAGGGACCGCGTGGGACAGGACGAGACCGCGTTTGGTTGTACGTGAGAGCTCGGTTCTGTCTCTCTCGGCCCAAATTGGCATTTTTCAGAGCGTCTTTTTCCCCTCTCTCTGTAATAGTTCTCTCTCTTTTCACCAAATTAGTATCAAATCTAGAGAAGCTTCTATTTCTGTCTTTCTTTAATGATTGTTGCCTTTTGGCCCTCATTTTTTGCCCAATATGTTAACAAATCTAGAAGCTAGTATAGGATAAATTCACAGCAGCATAATAAATCGAGAAAATATAGGATAAGCTGCATACAGCAGCCAACATAGCATATATATATTCATGACAGATCCAACAGTACTACCAATAGATCTAACATAAGCTACATTTTACATGGGATTAAGCTTGGAGGCTGCGCAGGTGAATCCCAAGTGCTTTGTGTTTGGCCATGAACGCATGCACATTCACGGTCGTTCCAACTCTAGCGCCGCCAATGGCTCTGCCAATGGATTCAGCATGGTTCACCAGGCAGTTGAAGTCGGTGGTGCGGAGCCTCCTGTTGCAGAAGGGGCACATGTAAACGCCTCGAGCAAAGTGGCCATCGTAATGGCCAGACTGTAGCCTCCTGAGGATGTGACGAGTCTTGGTGTGGAAGGCCTCGTCGTCGTTGTCGATGTCGCTGCTCTGCACCTGTCACGTAGCACCAAAGATCGAAAAACACAGAGTCAATTGCAGCGATGATGGAACAGAGAGTGAACAAAAGATCATGCATGATAATATGGGCATGAAAAAAAGAGGTAGCCTCAGTTACATTGGACACACTTATATCTAGGATTTGAGTCAGTGAACCAAAGATCATGCACAACAAATTTGTACACACCAATTGTTCACTGTCCAAACCCTGAATCAATTTGTGCCCAAATATTCATCATCATCGGCACAAATTAACCGGATGGGATTGATTACTCATATAAGTTAACCGAATCTTAAACAAAAGCAAATCACAAATACTAATAACGCAAGATCTAGAACTAGGAACAGACGAACCCTAATAACGCAAGATCTAACACAAAAGGATTGAACTAGGAACAGACGAACCCTAATAACACAAGATCTAACACAAAAGGATTGAACTAGGAACAGACGAACCCTAATAACGCAAGATCTAACACAAAAGGATTGAACCAGGAATAGACGAACCCTAATAATGCTAGATCTAACACAGAAGGATTGAAATGGGATAAGAACAAGGGAACATAGGGTTACCTCCGGCTTGTTGTCAATGATGCTGGTGTCGTAGGGGTTCTCCGGCACGACGTACGGCACTGGTTCGTACGGGTCTTCATACTGGTCCCAATTGACGGGGGCCTGGACGGGGGCGGCGGCCGATGCGCCGGCGGCTACGTTGGAAGCAGTAACGGGGGCCTGGACGGGGGCGGCGGCCGATGTGCCGGCGGCTGATGCGCCGGCGGATACGTTGGAAGCGCCGACAATGGGCATCTCATTCTTCTCCATCGCCGGGGTTTTTTCTTTGGGGTTTTTTCTTCGGTTGTGGAGAAGATGATGGGACAGGAGAGGCGGTTGCAGTGAGAATGAGAGAGTGGGCGAGCGTCGAGGGAGAGAAAGAGGGGCTCTATAAAGACAAAGGTGGCGTGTACCGCAATACGCGTCCGCTATGCACGGCTGTAGCGTGCACTGCGACACGAGGCTAACCTCAGGACGTTTGGTGTACTCAGTTCTAACCTCGGGCCTTATACAGAAATTTTATCTGTACTCAGTTTTCCCCTCGAGTACTTAGACTGGCAAGTGCAATATACTCAGTTCTACCCTCAAGTAGCTGGTCAACAGAGAGTCAACAAATGAGATTAACATAGCTAATTGAGTCATTTCATGCGCAAAAAAAATCCAAAAAAATAAAAATATAGTGGCACCTACTCATGGAGTCTTCCTACGCAACCTGCCACCTTAACAAACATAGATAAATCAAGTTGTACCACAAATTGCCACTTCTCAGAATCACTAGTAGCTATGAAGATGCATGGTTTTCTACTCAAACCCCTTTGCAAAACATCTTCCCCAAAACATAGTTTGTCTAAATGAGGCCATAATTGTCACACTCATGTATATTTGAATTGCAAATAATTTGATGTAGCCCAATATGAATTATATTGTACAAAACACGCATTTTCATTTTGTAATTCTTTTGTTTGAATCTCTTAGTCTATTTACTATTTACGTGCCCTTGGTTTCTTAGTACTACTCAGTTTTGCCCTCAAGTACTGTCACAAATGCTCACAGAAGCCCAAACTTATCCTGATTGGTTGAGCCATTGTCACACGGATCGACTCCACCAACTGTTGATCCACTGATCTAACGGGCAGTATACCCCTCTCCGTCTCTTCGTGGCCACCCCTCTCTCTCTCTTCGTGGCCACCCCTCTCTCTCTCTGTCGGTGGACAGTGCCACCCCTCTATTTATGTGCAATAACGAGTTTGCCACGTAACTATATTCCCTCTATTTATACATTATTTTCCACGATCTAAAAATGTTAAACTAAAAAGTGGTATAATTTTGGTGTAAACAAGAGACATACATATTTGTGGATTTCGGTGAATGCATTATTTGTCACCCCTCTAACAATTATCAACTCTCTTTAGCATTTCTTTTCTTTTAGGGAATATAGTTTGGGATATAGGTTTGGTAATTTGAAACGGCCTAAAAGTGGTATAATTTTGGTATAAACATGAGGCATACATATTTGAGGGATTTTGATGAATGGATTATTTATCACCCCTCTAACAATTATCAACTCTCTTTAACATTCCTTTTCTTTTAGGGAATATAGTTTTGGTAATTTGAAATAGCCCAAAAGTGGTATAATTTTGGTAGAAACATGAGACATACATATTTGGTATATTTGGGGGATTTCGGTGAATGGATTATTTATCACCCCTCTAACAATTATCAACTTTCTTTAGCATTCCTTTTCTTTTAGAGAATATAGTTTTGGTAATTTGAAATGGCCCAAAAGTGGTATAATTTTGGTAGAAACATGAGACATACATATTTGGCATATTTGGGGGATTTCGGTGAATGGATTATTTATCACCCCTCTAACAATTATCAACTATCTTTATCTTTCCTTTTCTTTTAGGGAATATAGTTTTGGTAATTTGAAACGGCCCAAAAGTGGTATAATTTTGGTAGAAACATGAGACATACATATTTGGCATATTTGGGGGATTTCGGTGAATGGATTATTTATCACCCCTCTAACAATTATCAACTTTCTTTAGCATTCCTTTTCTTTTAGGGAATATAGTTTGGGATATAGTTTTGGTTATTTGAAACGTCCCAAAAGTGGTATAATTTTGGTAGAAACATGAGACATACATATTTGTGGGATTTCGGTGAATGCATTATTTGTCACCCTTCTAACAATTATCAACTATCTTTAGCATTCCTATATTCCCTAACACTTATTTTTTTTTGGTAATTTTGGTGAATGCACACACTAACTTTGAAAACAACTACAAGTACATGTAACTGAATAATGGATTTGTAACAAGGGATCCCTTGTAACAACTTCTAGCGCCTGATGAGCAATGATAAGAATCCGATCGCAATTATACAACAACAAAAAACAACCAGCCATCAGATTAGCTTGCTTCTTCACGGATTCCCTTTCTCGTGATCGCTCGCTCGAGCGATCGGTTTTTTGTCCGCTCACGCGAAGCGCCAACTGACTCCCGCAGATTCCGCACGCGACTCCCGTCCACGCAAAATGCTCTGCTAATTAACTTTTCTATCGTGACGTGCTGATCCTTCCGCGTACCCGATAAAAACATGCTGCCTCCACATGCATGGGGCTTCACCCGCATGCGTAGGAAATTAATCTTTGGGTCGCAGCTGCTTTTTTTCCGTTTTCAATTCCCTTTTCTTGTTATTTTGTATTAATGTGACATATTATTTGGATTAACTTTTTTAATTCCCTTTATTTGTTGTACTTTTGTTTTTTGTAAGAAATTCATGATTTTTGAAATGAACTTTGACAATTCCCTTTTCTTTTTACTCACATGCGGAGGGATGAAAAACTTTTATCAATTCCCTTTTTTGTTATTTTTGTATTAAACTCCATATTAATTGAATTAACTTTTTAATTCCCTTTTTTGGGCCATGGTTTTTAGGGGGGAAATAATGGGTGGGGGGAAACCACTTATAGCTACTTATAATCACTTATAACTTAGATTAGATTTGAATTCCCTTTTTTGGGATTGTGGTTTTTTATAGGGGAAATAACGGGTGGGGAACCACTTATAGCCACTTATAATGGGTGGGGAAATTAACTTTTGGGGTCAGTAAATTTTCACATTTACCATTGATAAATAACGAGCAGAAGGTTGATAACTTATGAGCTAAAACAGTTGTCAAAATATTCTAAATGATATTAACATTTAGGGTCGGTAAGTTCTCACATGTACTATTGATAACTAACGGGCATATGGTTGATAATCTCAAGAAGGCATCAAAATATTCCATATGATATTAAGTTTTGGGGTCGGTAACTTTTCATATTTACTGTTGATAGATAACGGACAGAGGGTTGATAACTTATGTGCCAAAAAGTCGCCAGAATATTCTAAATGGTATTAACTTTTGAGGTCGATAACTTTTATCATTTACCATTGATAAATAATAGGGAGAGGGTCGATAACTTTTCACATTTACTATTAATAAATAACGCATGTAGGGTTGATAACTTGTGAGCTAAAAAAGCCGTCAAAATATTCTAAATGAAATTAGTTTTAGGGGTCGGTAACTTTTCACATTTTCCAATGATAAATAGCAGACAGAGGGTCGAGAACTTGTGAGCCAAAAAAAGTCGTCAAAATATTCTAAATGATATTAACTTTTAGGGTCAATAATTTCTCACATTTACTGTTGATAACTAACGGGCATATGGTTGATAATTTTGTGAGCTAAAAAAGGCGTCAAAATATTCCATATGATATTAAGTTTTGGGGTCGGTAACTTTTCACATTTACCATTGATAGATAACGGGCAGAGGGTTGATAACTTGTGTGCCAAAAAGTCGCCAGAATATTCTAAATGGTATTAACTTTTGAGGTCGATAACTTTTATCATTTACCATTGATAAATAACAGGGAGAGGGTTGATAACTTTTCACATTTACTATTAATAAATAATGCATGTAGGGTTGATAACTTGTGAGCTAAAAAAGCCATCAAAATATTCTAAATGATATCAACTTGTAGGGTCGGTAAATTCTCACATTTACTGCTGATAACTAACGGACGGATGGTTGATAAATTTGTGAGCTAAAAAGAGTGTCAAAATATTCCATATGATATTAAGTTTTAGGGTCGGTAACTTTTTACATTTATCGTTGATAGATAACGGGCAGAGGGTTGATAACCTATGTGCCAAAAAGTCGCCAAAATATTCTAATTGGTATGAACTTTTGAGGTCGATAACTTTTCATATTTACCATTGATAAATAACGGGCAAAAGGATTGATAACTTGTGAGCTATAACGGTCGTCAAAATATTCTAAATGATATTAACTTTTAGGGTCGGTAACTTCTCACATTTACTGTTGATAACTAACGGGCATATGGTTGATAACTTTGTGAGCTCAAGAAGGCATCAAAATATTCCATATGATATTAAGTTTTGGATCGGTAACTTTTCACATTTACCGTTGATAGATAACAGACAGAGGGTTGATAACTTGTGTGCCAAAAATTCACCAAAACATTCTAATTGGTATTAACTTTTGAGGTCGATAACTTTTCATATTTACCATTGATAAATAACGGGCATAGACTCGATAACTTTTCACATTTACTATTAATAAATAAAGCATGGAGGGTTGATAACTTGTGAGCTATAAAAAGTCATCACAATGTTCTAAATGATATTAATTTTAGGGGTCGATAAATTTTCCCATTTTCCACTGATAAATAGCAGGCAGTGGGTCTAGAACTTATGAGCTAAAAAATTCGTCAAAATATTCTAAATGATATTACCTTTTGGGATCGGTAACTTTTCACATTATAGGTTGATAAAATTAACTTTTAGGATTGATAACTTTTTGCATTTACCATTGATAACTCATATGCAGAGGGGTTGATAATTCACGTGCAAAGGGGTTGATAACTGTTAGTCAAAAAATTGTTTGTCAAAACATATCGACATGGGTGCTAGTTTTGTAGATCTCGTCGAGACCGATCTATTGGTGAAAACAGATCTTAAGTCAGAGTTGTCGTTTAGAAGATAAAACATTTTAAATATTTAAAATAGGTGAGGATTGCTACTCCAAGTTGATGTGGGAGCAAACTGTCCTTGTGCGTGGTGAATGACCAGCCCGTTGGGAACCCCAAGAGGAAGGTATGATGAGTGTAGCAGCAAGTTTTCCCTCAATTAAGAAACCAAGGTTTATCGAACAGGAGAAGGGAGACGATGACGACTGAAGGTGTTGTGGAACCTGCACACACACAAACAAATACTTTGTTCCCAACTTGCGATGAGGTTGTCAATCTCACTGGTTTGCTTGAAACAAAGGTTATGAGTGTATCGAGTGGAAAACAGTAGAGTATGCGAGTAAAGTAAACAGTGCGGGAAAAGTAAACAGGTGATTGCAATATGATTAAAATAGGACCGGGGTCCACAGTTCACTAGTGGTGTCTCTCCATAGATAAAATAACATGCTGGGTAAACAAATTACAGTTGGGCAATTGATAGAATAAAGATAACGTGATATGTCAAGAAGATCACTATGAGATTTACTCTGGGCATTACAACAAAATACATAGACCGCCATCCAACTGCATCTATGACTAATAATCCACTCCCGGGGATATCATCCGAACACCCTAGAAGTATTAAGTTGCGAACAACAGATAATTGCATTAAGCAAAGTGTGTAATGTAAACAAAGCATATGCCCTTGAGCATATGAATGTTGTTTTCTCCCTAGTAGCAACAGTACATCTACCACCTTAGAGGTTTCTGTCACTCCCCCAGGTGAAATAGAGACATGAACCCACTATCGAGCATAAATACCCCCTCTTGGAGTCACTAGCAACTACTCGGCCAAGATAGCTACTAACAACGGAGAGCATGCAAGATCATAAACAACATAGAGATAACAAAAGATATAATTCAGTACAGCAACTTAATCATAAACACCAATATTCATCGGATCCCAACAAACCAACAACATAGAATTACATAACGGTGATCTCAATCATGTATGGCAGCTCATGAGATCTAAACATGAAGCACATGGTGGAGAAGACAACCATCTATCTACTGCTATGGACCCATAGTCCAAGGTAGACTACTCACTCATCGCTCCGGAGGCAAGCATGGCGATGAAGAAGACCTCCGGTGGCGATTCCCCTCTCCGGCAGGGTGCCGGGAAGAGCTTCTGGACCCTCCCGATCTTCGGGTCGACGGCGGCGGCGGATCGCGATGTATTCTGGAAAACTGATCGGGCACTTAGGTTTTTCTCGTCGGGGGGTCTTTATAGGCGAAGGGGCGATGTCAGAGGAGGGACCAGGCCCCCTCACACAGGGGTGGCGCGGCCAGGGTCCTGGCCGCGCCGCCTGTGCGTGTGGGGCCCACGTGGCCCTCCTCCGTCTCTTCTTCGGATGTCTGGAAGCTTCCCCATGATATAAGTCTTCAGGAACTTGTTTCGTCCAATTCCGAGAATATTTCCTGTGTATCACTTCTGAAACACAAAAACAGCAGAAAACAGGAAACTGGCACTGTGGCACTTCGTTAATAGGTTAGTTCCGGAAAATGTATAAAAGTGCCACTAAGTGTAACGAAACAATAGGCAAATGGTGTAAAAACAAGCATGGAGCATCAAAAATTATAGATACGTTTGAGACATATCAAGCATCCCCAAGCTTAACTCCTGCTCGTCCTCGAGTAGGTAAGTGATAACAAAGAATAATTTTTGAGGTGACATGCACCTACACAATCTTGATCATATATGCAAGCATTGGTGAGCTGGGATCAATAGAACTTAAAACATGGGCATGTAAGATATAATCATGACAATAAGAAACTTAGCAACCATGTTGTAAACATGCAAATGAACACAAACAAAAGATCATGATAATGAAACAATGAAAGTCAAACGTGTGTTCAAATCATAAGGAAAAACATACAAATGGTTTTCAGCTTGTCCTTCAAAGAGAGCAAAACATAAATGCATAGGACACCTCAAAGTTTAAGAGGGCGACTAGATACAAATAATTTAAGAACAAGTGAAACCAACAATATGAATCAATCAATGAACTTTGGGACAATGCATATCACACTAAGAATGACAACTATGCTCTCTTAATGGTGCATAAAGAAAGAAGGTGGTGACTCAACATAAAAGTAAAAGAAAGGCCCTTCGCAGAGGGAAGCAGTGATTGCAAGTTTTATAACCTTCAAAAATTATGGTACTTACCGGCTTTGAGCTCTCATTGCCCCCATCATAAGCATCTTGAAAGGTTAAAGTTAATGCGAGAACAATTATGATGCATATGCTTGACAAATCATAAGTTGAAAACCTCGTGTCCCGTGAATACGAGTACCCAAACCTCATGCTACTTTACTTAGAGTCCCAAGCAAGGCTCTTGTCATTGTAAGTATATGCATATCATTGAGAACCGCCAATGGGGTACCTCCGTGCCCGATGACATGGTACAAGCCCACACCAAAATGACAGGACAAGTAGACAATGAACACCTCGACATCTCTTTTATTTGCTATATTGTTTAGCTTTTTATTATGAGATGCGTCGTCGAATGTTCACCATGGGTATGCTGCAAATTTCCACCATGAATTATGCATGGCTTAGATTGGCGGCCCGGCATTTCCCTAACACATATAAAAACTCCATGATCCTCACAAGATTCCCAATTCATTTCACACCGCGGGCATCCATAAACAAAAGATCACGATATCAACTCAAATAAGAAGTGCAATGTTGAAAGCTTGCCCATGACTCACGTACAAAGGGGTTGATAACTTCGGATCTCTGGAAGCTCCCGGACAAAATAAGGTTTCAGGAACTTGTTTCGTCCAATTCCGAGAATATTTCCTGTGTATCACTTCTGAAACACAAAAACAGCAGAAAACAGGAAACTGGCACTGTGGCACTTCGTTAATAGGTTAGTTCCGGAAAATGTATAAAAGTGCCACTAAGTGTAACGAAACAATAGGCAAATGGTGTAAAAACAAGCATGGAGCATCAAAAATTATAGATACGTTTGAGACGTATCAAGGATCTATGTGGTATCCCATTTTGTCTTCTAGTGCATGTTTGCAAAACTTTTTGTAAAACTAAAAATTTTAATAAAAAAGTTGCCAAAATATTCTGTGATCTAAGTACAACAATTTTCATTAGAATTAAATTTAGGGGTTGATAATTTCTTACATTTACCGTTGATAACTCACGTACAAAGGGGTTGATAACTTTTAGCTCAAAAAAAAGTTTGTCGAAACATATCAATATGGGTGCTAGTTTTGAAGATCTCGTCGAGACTAGTTTAATAGTGAAAACGGATTTTAAATTAAAGTTGTCGTTTAAGAGATAAAATGTTTTGAATTTTTGAATTAGGAGAGATCCCATGTAACGCTCGCGTATGCACAGGAGACGCACCAGGTCAACGAAAAGTAAATACGCAGTACATGGCATCTGACAAGCAGAGGACAAGGATCAGAACACAGGAATTCTATTTTGGGAATAGCATTACGGACTCCAGTTTCCATTTCGGGTCGCATAGGCTGGTCAAAAACCGATCGCCTGGATCGATCAGAGCGATCGACCGCCAGCTAGGGTAGCCCGCTTCTTCAAGTCGATCAGCTGCCTTAACTGCTTGTTCATTTTCTTCAGTTCTCCCTTCACTTCCACCAGTTCTGCATTGGGAGCATTAGGCATAATCGGAATGGCTCCTCTCTCCGCCGCATTCTCTATAGCAAGTCCCCCCTCCCAAATTGCGCTCCCCAATAGCGCCAATTGATTCCTGCAATTGAAGCCTCTGAACGTACACATCGATCCACTCGAAATACCTGCATTTCTTCAGGATCTGAAAACAACAACGTGAACCCTAAATCCCAAATTCGAGGGAATAACAAGAAAATCGAGAGAAAACAGAGAAATTGGAGCGAGATCTAACCTTATCCCCCTCTCTATATGGCAAGCTCTCGCATGCAAGGAACTCACGTCCACGGTTGTCGTTGTCGTTCGTCTTACAGATCGACCGCTTCAGAGGCTCCTGGCATGGGCAGTCAGGGCATCTTGTCAAAGGCACGGGTCCATACTACGGCCATGAAGAACGGGAGGTCGAAGAGAAACTAGACATCACCCGCCTGCCGGAGAAGGGCTGCCGCTGGCAGAGAAGAAGAACAATGGGGCGCGGGGAAAGAAAGGGGAAGCAATGGCACGGGCACGGGCGCGGGGCTGGCTCGGGCTCCCATTTTGCAACGGGCACCTGGGTAAGCTGTGGGTCCGGTGCGCTAACGTGGACAAGTTGTGGGTCCCACGATGATCTGGATAAGTGGAGACGTGTCCACTGCGGGGCACCAACAGTGGCCCTACTTGCCAGCACCAACCAACGGTCAACTAAACGGGATTCCTCCCGTCCGAGCTCCTTGTGAGGGTTTCAGACAAGGGCTTGGGCAAAACTGAGGAAAAACTAAGCAGCTGGGGAAAACCGAGCACAACTAAGGACCCGAGGGCACGAAAATAGAAATCCCTACTATATAGTTAGAAAAAGAGTTAGAAATAGAGTTATTTGTCAATTAAAATTATTTGTCAATTAGAATTATTTGTCAATTAGAATTATTTGTCCATTAGAATTAATTGAATTAGTAATTGATCAAAATGATCTAAAATAGTTGTTACATTACTATATAGTTAGAAAAAAAGTTAGAAAAAGAGTTATTTGTCAATTAAAATTATTTGTCAATTAGAATTATTTGTCCATTAGAGTTATTTGTCCATTAGAATTATTTGTCAATTAGAATTATTTGTCCATAAGAATTATTGGTCAATTAGAATTAATGTTTTTTTGATCAAAATGAGTTCAAATAGTTGTTGTGTTACTATATTTGTTAGAAATTGTTTTGATATACGTATATAATGTAGATGAGCCGGTAATGGATGTACGATGATCAACGCTCTAACGAGTTTATTAATGGCATGAATTCTTTTATCGGTGGGCTGAGGCAAACAAGCGGAATGGTTTTATATCTTGTCCTTGTGCTGTCTCTCAGAATAAGAAGGATTACTCTAATTCAAATACCCTTTACAGCCACCTGATTTAGTCCGGTTTCATGTACAGCTATAATTGTTGGACCAAGCACAGAGAAAGAGGGGTTATAATGGAAGACAATGAAGAAGAAGAGGATGATGACAACTATCCCTACTTCCCTGAATATGGTGGTACTGCAATGGGGGAGGATGAAGAAGAGGGACTAGATGAGCCCACTGATGATCTTGGTCAGGTCATTGTTGATGCATAGAGAGACTGCAAAAGTGAAAAGGAGAGGTTGAAGTTCAACCGCATGTTAGAGGATCACAACAAATTGTTGTATCCAAATTGTGAAGATGGCCACAAAAAGCTAGGTAGCACCCTGAAATTGCTGCAAAGTAATGCAGTGAATGGTCTATCTGACAAGGGATTTGAACAGTTGTTGAAAATTATGAAGAAGATGCTTCCAAGGGATAACGAATTGCCCACCAGTATATATGAAGCAAAGAAGGTTGTATGCCCTCTAGGATTAGAGGTGCAGAAGATACATGCATGCCCTAATGACTGCATCCTCTATCACAGTGAGGAGTACGAGCCCGGTATATAGAGCATTGCAGTATAAGATTAGGCGAGATGACCCTGGTGATGTTGAGGGCGAGCACCCCAGGAAGAGGTTCCCGCCAAGGTGATGTGGTATGCTCCTATAATTCCACGGTTCAAATGTTTGTTCAGAAAAAAAGAGCATACCAGGTTGTTGCGGTGGCACAAAAAAGAGCGTAATAAAGACGTGATGTTGAGACACCCCGCTGATGGGTTGCAGTGGAGAACAATCGAGAGAGATTTCTCCAACTTTGCGGACACATGAAACTTAAGGTTTGGTCTAAGTACAGATGGCATGAATCCTTTTGGGGAGCAGAGCTGTAGTCATAGCACCTGGATGGTGACTCTTTGTATCTATAACCTTCCTCCATGGTTGTGTATGAAGCAGTAGTTCATTATGATGTCAGTGCTCATTCAAGGTCTGAAACAACCTGACAATGATATTGATGTGTACCTAAGGCCATTAGTTGAAGAACTTTTACAGTTGTGGCAGAATGAAGGTGTACGTGTGTGGGATGAGCACAAACAAGAGGAATTTGAACTACGAGCGTTGTTGTTTGTCACCATTGATGTCTCAAAGGACCCGTGGGAAACCCCAGGAGGAAGGTATGATGAGCACAACAGTAAGTTTTCCCTCAGTGTGAAACCAAAGTTTAATCGACCAGTAGGAGAAAGAAATCACTTTTGAAGGTTGTTGGTAGCTGACTTTTGACAGGGCGCCAGAAGACAGTTGATGGCGCGTGGTCGGCGCCAGCAGCAACGTGGAACCTGCACACAACACAACCAAACTACTTTTCCCCAACTTATAGTGAGATTGTCAATCTCATTGGTTTGCTGAAAACAAAGAATTAGACGTATAGTGTGGAAATATATGTTTGTTTGCGGTGAAGTAAAATAATACTTGCGGAAAGTAAACAGTGTTTGTAGTAGATAGTAATATAAATATAAAAGAATGGACCGGGGTCCATAGTTCACTAGAGGTGTCTCTCCATAAAGATATAACATGCTGGGTGAACAAATTACAGTCGGGCAATTGACAAAATAGAGAATGCATAACAATGCATACATATCATCAAGATCACTATGAGATTCATTTGGGCATTACAACATAATACATAGACCGTAATCCAACTGCATCTATGACTAATAATCCACCCTCGGGATATCATCTGAACAACCTTTGGGTATTAAGTTGCAAGCAACAGATTATCACCTTAAGCAAACTATGTAATGTAAATAATACAATTATCCTTGAACAAAAGATTGTTGTTTTCTCCCTAGTAGCAACAGCACATCTACAACCTTAGAAGTTATTGTCACTCTCCCAGATTACTAGAGGCATGAACCCACTATCGAGCATAAATACTCCCTCTTGGAGTCACAAGCATCTACTTGGCCAAAGTATCTACTAGCAACGGAGAGCATGCAAGATCACAAATAACATAGACATGATAGATCAATAATCAACTTGACATAGTACTCAATATTCATCGGATCCCAACAAACACAACATATAGAATTACATAAAGACTATCTTGATCATGATAGGCAACTCACAAGATCTAGGCGCAAATTGGAGAAGACAACCATCTAGCTACTGCTATGGACCCATAGTCCAAGGGTGAACTACACACGCATCACTCCGGAGGCAGGCATGGTGATGAAGAAGGCCTCCGGTGATGATTCCCCTCTCTGGCAGGGTGCCGGGAAGAGCTTCTGGACCCTCCCGAACTAGGGTCGACAACGGCGGCGGCTGATGGTGCGATGTTAAGGCACCCAGTTGGGAACCCCAAGAGGAAGGTATGAGGAGCACATCAGCAAGTTTCCCTCAGTTGTGAAACCAAGGTTATCGAACCAGTAGGAGAAAGCCAAACTTTAGAAGGTGATGCTTGCTAGCTTCGCGACACTCCGGACAATGGCACCAGAAAATGCTGGTGTGTAGTTGACGTAGGAGCTTCTTCACCTAGCAGCAATGTGGAACCTGCACACAACACAACCAAGAACTTTGCTCCCAACTTCGATGAGGTTGTCAATCTCACCGGTTTGCTGTGAACAAAATATTGAGCGTATCGAGTGGTAAAAGGTAATAGTAATGTGAAAGGATCTTAAGGGGCGACTAGAGGGGGGTGAATAGGCGCTACACAAATTTTTTATCTTTTTCCAATTTTAAGGCTTGACACAAAATAAATTCACTAGATGTGCAACTAGGTGAATTTCCTAAGTGACAAGGAAGCAAGTAAGCAAGTAAGTAAAACACAAGCAAGATACAAGTAAGGGTAAGAAGTGACCGAAAAGCGGAGACCGGAGACACAAGGATGTATTCCCATTGTTCATTCCTTTTGAGGGGAAGTACATCTACGTTGGTGAGGTGTGGCGACACGGAGTCCACCAACCCCACAATGGCTCACCTTGTTCTCCGGTGAGCAAGCCACGGAGGCTAGCTCGTTTCCACTAAGTGGTGGTATTGGGGGCACCGACCGAAACCCTGACACGGAGGTTGGGGTACAACTCCACAACTCAATTGGAGGCTCCCAACAAGAAAACCACAAAGCTTTTACACGGAGGAAGCTTTGAGGTGACCTCTCTTGCCCAAGGCAAGTTCCGCGGAGGAGGAGTGAAGCAAACACAAATCACTTCAGTAGGATTGTAGATCTAGGGCTCCTCTCCCAATCTACCAAATCTTGAAGGATTTGGTTGGCTAGGGAAGGAGATCTACGGAGTTGAAGCTCTGCATTAATGGAGGAGAGAGAGTGTGGACGAGGTAGCTCAGATCTGAGGTAGGGGATGACTATTTATATGCCAGCTCGAAATCTGTCCGTTGGAGGCGACTTACCCCAGAAATTCCGGCCTGGGGGCAGAAATTCTGGGGTTTTACTTAAGGCGGAAATTCTGGCCTGGGTGGAAATTCCGGCCTGGGGACGAAAATTCTAGCCCCCCAGAAATTTTCATTTCTGAAAATTCCGGCCAAAAATTCCGGCCCTTTACTGAAGGTTGCACCACAGCTTGAAAGAAAGGACTTAGCAAAAATTTGCAAGGCTAGAAATTCTGGAATTTCCGGCCCCCTTCCTGCAAGCTGCACCACAACCTTTTGTAAAAGACTTAGCCGAATTTTTGAGGGCCAGAAATTATGAAATTTCTGGCCCCCAGAAATTCTGCCAAACCAGAATTTCCGGCCCCTTTACAGAGCGTTGCACCACAACATTTTGTAAAGGACTATGAATTTCCGACCCCTGGAAATTTTGTCCAGGGGAGGAAATTCCGGCCCTAGGGCAGAATTTCCGGCCCTGAAACACAATTTCTGGCCCTGTGAAATACAGTCCTCTGGGTGATTTTAAGCCTTTCTACAGTAGTCCCTTTTCCAAACTTCTCTCCAATATCCGTCTT
This sequence comes from Dactylis glomerata, assembly GCA_007115705.1. NCBI lineage: Eukaryota > Viridiplantae > Streptophyta > Magnoliopsida > Poales > Poaceae > Dactylis > Dactylis glomerata. The sequence goes on along the minus strand of QXEO01000456.1, from coordinate 1,985,691 downwards.
GTGCAATACATGGAGAATCCCTGCAATTCTTAGCACAAGATTAATTTCCTTGTGTTGTAATCAAACATCCAAAAACGAAAGCTAGGAACATGTCCTTTCAATCTCCCCCTTTTTGGTGTTTGATGACAATACAAGGATTTGCAACAATAATACATATACACGAGCTCCCCCTAGACATGTGTGAGATATGAAATAAGCAACAAAAGCAATTGCACACACCAAGAGGAGATAAATAGATAACGAAGTTCTCAAGCCTATTACAATAAAGAGTTGCACCAAAGTCTCCACTCAAATGGTTCACAAAAAGCAGATAACACGAAGCAAATAAGAACACACCCTAAGAAGGCCTGAAGCAAATCCTAAATAGAACTACTTCTCCCCCTTTGTCATCGAGACACCAAAAAGGGAGAAGAGCGATGCTACATGTCCCAAGGAGATCACTCATTATCGTACTCATCCTCATCATCTACAGCATCCTCATCTTCCTCATCTTCCTCGGAGATCTCATCAACACCAGCACCTTTGGAGAGAGCCTCCAACTGAGCCCAATCAACGCCATTGTCATCTTGTCACTGAGCATACAGAGTGTAGGTGGGCTCATCAGGAATAGGAGAGAGCTAAGTTGAGGGGTCTTGGACAAGCTGAATCTCGCGAAAAAGGGACTGCTGATTGTGAATAATGGCCTTCCTCTCTTCATATGCAGCATAGTTTTCCTTGTGGATGGCAACATTCATGCACAAGAGAGTGCGTTGCCACCAAGAGAGCTTCTTCTTGCTGCGAGACGAACGAGCTGAGGAGGTCTTGCGCACGGGAGAGCTAGGGTCATCCACCTCAACATCATCACCATCTTCAGGAACCTGCTTCTTCCCTTTACCTTTAGCATCTTTCTTCTCCTCCGTTGGCTTGATCACATTCATACGCTTGAGCTTGTGCTCCGAGTTGCCTTTGGAGAAATCCATGTCTTTGACCTTCTCAAAAATGAGGAGCATGATGTAGGGAGCATAAGGTGGAGTACGCTTGGATATCATGGCATCATGCATTTCATTGAAGATGTAGTGCATCACATCCAACTTGAAATCTTCATTGGGGTCTTCACTCACAAAGCAGCGGTGAGAGAGGTACATGAGCTCAACAAGAGCTGAACGAATAGCATCCCGATTTCCTCCAGAAGGTGAGATGTTTTCCCTAAACATGCAAAGCAAAATGTTGTAGAGAGGGAGCAAACCCTTGATGGTGCCAATCTTCCCTTTGGAAGTGTAGAGTGGAGCCAAACTATTCTTATCCGGATGGGCTCCATGCTGATGCACACGATGACCAACTGGCACACTAAAACCTTGAAAATCATAGGTCAAAAGCTTGGCAAACTCATAGAAGTTGGACTGACGCATGGTGTCTCCGGTCATTCACTTGAAGGTGATAGGCTCATCTTTCAGAAAGGAGAGAGTGGCATAGAACTGCTGGATGATCTTCTCATTATAGTGACACTGAATATCCATGAGGTGAAACAAGCCAAGCCTCTTCATAATCCCTAAAGCATCACCAAAGTATTCAGACTTCTTTCGAAGATGAGTGCCATCTAACACATGCATATAACACACCCTTTGAGACATAGTGCGATAAATATCTTCATAGATGCACTTCTGAGCAAAACACCAGAATCGGGGATCCTCAAGCTCTTCATATCTTGCCACAGAATACCAGTCCAACTGCCTCAAAGCACTGTACTCCACAGAATTCATAGCGTCATAGTTGACTCGAGGTGCCCTTGAGGGGTGGCGAGCAGCCCTCTTGGCCACCTTAGTTGCCTTCTCCCTTGCTGCCTCCTGAGCAGCCTCTTCATCAGCTTGCCGAGTCAAGTACTCATCCTCAAAGGTTCCTTCAGAGGCAAACCGAAGGTTCCACTTGCGAACAGCAGAACGGCCACGCTGGTCACGACGAGGACGAGAACTAGAGCCACCTATGAAAGAAGTAGGGGAAAAGCATGGGGTTGAGAACACACAAGTCGAAAAGATAGCTAGAAAGAACATAGAATGGAACTAGAGAGGCAGAAACACTCCAGAGATGATCCATCTATGTCGTATTAATCTCATTAGAGAGGGCGGAAATTCCAGCCAGAGGGGCAGAAATTCCGGCCCGAAGGACAGAATATCCGGCCCCCGAAATTTCCAGCGCCAAGGGCAGAAATTCCGGCCTGTTGAGAAAACTACAAAATAGATGCAAAATTCTCTGGAAAAAGTAGATCGGCACCAATCTAAGTTCAATGCTAGGTTCCCTAGGCAGGATACTACCTCTAGAAACATGCTCCTTTCAATGGAAAACAGATCAGCCCAAACGAATCTAGAACTAGGGCAAGAGCACCTAGGGAGAGAGATTTGGAACAATACCGTCATCCATGGTGAAAACCACATGGAGGAAAGGAACCCCCACGCTGAGGAGAGCACGGGCCGGCGAGATCCGGAGATTCCAGCGGCTAGGGAGTCGCCGGAGAGGCGCTTGATGAGAGGGCGACGGCGGTTTGGAGAGAGAGAGTCGGGGTGGAAGAAGATGCCAAGGGGTATCTTCACCCCGACCCCCTGCTTTTATAGGCTCACCGCTGGGGCAGAAATTCCGGCCCTAGGGCGGAATTTCTGGCCCCCGAAATTTCCGGGGTAAGTGATGGAATTTTTGGGGGGCAGAAATTTAACGTTTCCGCCCAAATTTCTGGGGAAAATTTCCGCCCCATGTACTGGGAAGTGCACCACTTCGTGGAAGTACATGGAAGCAAGAATTTTTGCAAAGGAAATAAGGGTTTCCACCCTTTGGAAAAAAATTCTATCACTTGCACAAGGAAAGTCCGGCCATCTCATCAAGAACCAAGGTAAAACAAGAGGTTGACTTGTGTGTTAGAAAGAAGAGTTTTAGAGACGATGGGGGCTTAGGATAGAGAACAAACAAGGAGTGGTTCTCGGCACTTAATGTTGCAAGAGACAACAAAACTCGATAAAAACCAACATAAGTGCCTTCCCATATCAAAGAGATAAATGACAAAGAAAAACTCAATAAAACTCAAATAGGATATTCAAGGAATCAACTCTTCAAAAGGAAGAGGTCGGTGGCCAAAGCCACCATGTGTGAGTGTTTTGGCATTGGACCGCGAAGATATATCTTGGGTCCATAACCAATACTCATCATTGAAGCTCACATATCACAAAATTATTTTAAGAGAATGATTTTATTACTTTCGGCATTATGGGGGGAGGGATAGTCCAATCAATTAGGATCGCACTCCCCCTATATCCATGCCCACGTCTAGACTAGAACACGTGCTATAGTATGGGAATGAGTGCACACTTTCAAGCCACATTGCAAGAATCAATGATATTCAACTCATGCCTCAACTCTCGGAATCTTGCTTCATCAAGGGGCTTCGTGAAAATGTCGGCGATTTGATAATTTGTACCTACACAAGATAGGTTAATATCACCTCGATTGACGTGGTCTCGGATGAAGTGATGCCGGATCTCAATATGCTTCATCTTGTTGTGTTGAACAGGATTATGAGCAATCTTGATGGCACTCTCATTGTCACACAAGAGTGGAACCTTGACACAATGAACTCCATATTCCTTCAACGTTTGCTGCATCCAAAGGAGTTGGGCACAACAACTCGCCGCGGACACGTACTTGGCTTCGGCGGTGGACAGAGACACGCAGTTTTTCTTCTTGGAAGACCAACTAACCAAGGACCTACCAAGGAATTGGCAAGCCTCGGAAGTTGATTTCCTATCCACTTTGTCTCCCGCCCAATTGGAATCTGAGTACCCAACAAGCTCGAAGATTGATCCCTTTGGGTACCAAAGGCCAAAAGTTGGGGTATGAATTAAATATCGAAAAATTCTTTTCACGACCATCAAATGGCTTTCCTTTGGGGCAGCTTGGTACCGTGCACACATTCCCACACTAAGCATGATATCGGGTCTAGATGCGCAAAGATAAAGCAACGAGCCAATCATAGAACGGTAAAGCTTTTGATCCACCTCTTTACCATTAGGATCGAGATCAAGAGTAACCTTAGTAGGCATGGGGGTTTTGTCTCCCTTAACTTCGGAGTCCATGTTGAATTTCTTGAGCATGTCTTGGATGTACTTGGCTTGATTGATGAAGGTCCCTCCTCTCAATTGCCAAACTTCAAAGCCAAGAAAGAATTTCAACTCTCCCATCATTGACATCTAAAATTTGTCTGTCATTAGCTTTGCAAATTCATCATTGAAGATTTTGTTAGAAGAGCCAAAAATGATGTCATCTACATAAATTTGGCATATGAAAAGCTCCCCATTGACTTTCTTAGTAAAAAGAGTTGGATCAATGAGCCCTATTTCAAACCCACGGTCTACTAGTAACTCTTTAAGATGCTCGTACCATGCACGTGGGGCTTGTTTAAGGCCATAGAGCGCCTTATCGAGTTTGTAGACATGGGTCGGGAAATGAGGGTCCTCAAAGCCCGGGGGTTGCTTCACATAAACTAATTCATGTAAAGGACCATTGAGAAAAGCACTCTTCACATCCATTTGATGCAACTTAAAATTGTGGTGGGAAGCATAAGCAAGGAGGATACGAATTGACTCGAGGCGAGCCACGGGAGCGTAGGTCTCCCCATAGTCAATGCCTTCAACTTGAGAGTATCCTTGAGCAACCAAGCGAGCCTTGTTCCTCACAACGATCCCATTGGCGTCTTGTTTGTTCTTGAACACCCACTTGGTTCCGATGACGTTGCGGCAATCCTTGGGCTTCTCCACCAAAGACCAAACTTTGTTGCGCTTGAAGTTGTTGAGTTCTTCGTGCATAGCTTCTACCCAAACCGGATCTTCAAGTGCCTCAAACACCTTTTGGGGTTCCACACAAGAGACGAAGGCATGATGGATACTAAAGTTGGCTAATTGTCTCCTTGTGGAAACCCCTTTCCTCACACTTCCAATCACACTATCCATGGTATGGCTCCCCTTGCAGAGAACTGATACGTCTCAAATGTATCTATAATTTTTGATGCTCCATGCTTGTTTTTACACCATTTACCTTGTGTTTCATTGCACTTCGTGGCGTTTTTATGCGTTTTTTCGGAACTAACCTACTAACAAGATGCCATAGTACCAGTTTCCTGTTTTCTGCTATTTTTGTGTTTCAGAAAAGCTACACAGGAAATATTCTCGGAATTGGATGAAACAAGTTCCAGAAGTATTATTTTTCTCGGACGAAGGACGAAGACTGAACGAGAGCCAGAGGGGGGCCAGAGGCTGGCCACACAATGAGGGGGCGCGGCCCAGGCCCTGGCCACACCCACCTATTGTAAGGGGCCCCTGGTCGCCTCCTGACGATGCCCCTTTGCCTATAAGAAGCCTCGGGACGGAAAACCCTAAGGGGATTGGCAAGTTTCCAGAAAGAGTTCCGCAGCTCCGCCGCCACCACCGACGAATTTCGGGGGACATAAGTATCTGTTCCAGCACCCTGCCGGGATGGGGAAGTGCCCCCGGAGCCATCTCCATCGGTCTCCATCACCGTCTCCATCGACCTCACCGCCATCTCCATCAACCTTGTTGTCTCCTATGATGAGGAGGGAGTAGTTCTCCCCCGGGGCTGAGGGCTCTACCGGTAGCTATGTGGTTCACCTCTCTCTCCCATGATGTGATCTTTATGTGATCGTGAGCTTTGTATCTAGTTGAATTGGTCGATGTTATTATTCAGATATTATGCTACTCCCGTGCTATATATTTGTAATCTCCGGAGATACCTTGTATCATGGTGTGAAGGTGACTAGTGTGTGCATCATGTGTATCTTTTTGGTTAATGTCTCTATGAAATGTTGGTGTTTGTTGGAACCATCTAGTACGTTCACGGTGATAGTGTGGGACAATCTAGTTTGGGTACATACGGACTTTTAGGAGTGCTTCATAGCCCTACGCATGATTAGTGTTCGTTTTCCATTGGAGAATTGTTTTGAGTTGCATATTGATGATAGTCTCTATTGGTTCAATTATGTTATATTTGTTGAGAGTGTGTCCACTAGTGAAAGTATGATCCCTAGGCCTTGTTTCTAAGCTTTGCACAGCGTTTACATTCAGTTTTGTTACATGTTTGCTTGCAGCGATATTTATTTCATATTACATTTACTACTCATAATCATCACTACTACTTGTATTTCACTATCTCTTCGCCGAACTAGTGCACCTATACATCTGACAAGTGTATTGGGTGTGTTGGGGACACAAGAGACTTTCTGTATCGTAATTGCAGGGTTGTTTGAGAGGGATAGCTTTGACCTCTTCCTCCCTGAGTTTGATAAACCTTGGGTGATCCACTTAAGGGAAAGTTGCTGTTGCTCTACAAACCTCTGCACTTGGAGGCCCAACACTGTCTACAAGAACAGACGCGTGCGTAGACATCAAGCTCTTTTCTGTGCCGTTGCCGGGGAGGTAAGGTAAAAGTTACTCACATTCTTTGGTTACTAAGTCTTTTAGTTGCTGGTGAGTGCTCAGAGTTATTTCCTATAGATTCTGCAATTATATCTTTTTGTTTCTTGTTTTTATTTTCACTAGTTAGGCTTAATGGAAAGTAAAGAGTTCTTTAGTCTTTTTCCTGAGTTTAGAATTGAAGTGTTTGAAAAACCTTTGGAGCTTATTTCGCATAGCAATGTTATTAGTACGAATGCTTTGAACACCGTTATTGCTAATGCTATAGGAAAGTCTAAGCTTGGGGAAGCTGGTTTTGTTAAGCATGATATTTTTAGTTCCCCGGCTTTAGTGGAGAAAGTTTGTTCTGATGATATTTTATGTCCCCTATGTGATGTTTCTAATGATGCTTGTGCTCCTCATCCTTTTAAAATACCTATGAAGATTATTGAACGTGCTATGGATAACTGCTATTTAGGAGATGGAACTGTCCATCCTGGTGATCATTTGCTTTTTATACATGAATTATGCGAGTTGTTCAAGTGTGCAGGTATTTCAATGAACCGAGTTAAGAAGAAGCTATTCTCTTTATCACTGAAGGGCAGAGCTGCGGAATGGTATAAAACACTGAAGGATGGCCGACCTATTGATTGGGAGGAAATTGTACCTCTCTTTTATTCTAAATTCTATCCTTCTAGTGAGGTTTATAAAGATAGGAATTACATTTATAATTTTCAACCGCATGAGGGAGAAAGCATTGCCCAAGCGTGGGCAAGATTGAAGTTACTAATGCACAAATGTCCTATTCATGATCTTCCCCATAATATTGTTATTAATAATTTTTATGCAAGGCTTTCAGGATATTACAAGGACTATCTAGATGCATGCTTTGATGGGTCTTTCACAAGCAAGGATATTGACACCAAGTGGGATCTGCTTGAAATAATTCAAAACAATATTGAAGATTGGGATAGCGACAAAGGTAAAGGATCAGGTATGAATTATGAATATGATTGCATTAAGTCTTTTGCTGAAACTGCTGATTTTCAAGAGCTTAGTGCTAAGTATGGTCTTGATCCTCAAATTATGGTTGATTGTTTTAAATCCTTTGCTTCTCATATTAATGTTCCTAAAGGAAATGGGGATGTGTATCATGAACCTTTTAAGTACACTCGCATAGAAAGTGATATTGCTGTTGATGATTGCAATAAACATGCTCGAACCTCTGAAAGTCCTATTTCCTATAAGCATGTTAATTTTTCTGGAGTACATAGATCTTGTGAACAGAGTCACAACAAGGAAGATTATTGTGTCCACCACGCAAATGAAGAAACCCGAATGTGGCACAAGGCTATAGGCGAGCTCGGTAAAAAGGTTTGTAAGCTTTATCATTTTCTTTGTAAACATTGCGATGACATAGGTCATTTTAATTTCCAATGCCTAAGCCCTAATAGTTACTCTTCTAGTACCGCAAGTTTGTATTGTGATGACAAGATTACTCTCAATCAGCATGATGAGCTTACTTTGTTTTTGGGGTGTGAAGGGATATCTAGAAAGATTTCTTTGGTTGATATGAATGATGCTGATATTAATAGCACCCTTCGTGGTTGTCGTCTCTATTGTGTTAAAGATTGCCTCACAAATACTTACTTACAAAATCTTATAAAACATGATGTTTTGCCAAGCTATGACATGACTGATAGATGTTTTTATCTTATTAATAGAGAGGAGGAATCCTCCAAAGTTTCTTCTGTTATTTCTGTCAGTAAACCAGATTATGTGGAGAAGATGCCTTTTCCTCCTAAAGGATATGTGGAGAAGATGCCTTTCCCTCCTAAAGGAGAGAGTAAGGAGAGTAAGAAGAGTAAGAAGAAGAAGAAGAAGAAGAGGAGTAAAAGGCGACAGGAAACGGTATCTTCCCCTAAGCATGTTGCTCCTATTATAGATTATGATAATTCTGATTGGGATGATGTTCCTATGCCTGTTACCTATGTTAGTGATCATGATTGGGAAAAGCACTCTACTTTTGATATTGAAAATCTTTTTGGTACCAATTCTAAGGTTAATAATTGTTGTACCATTAGTACTATCCATGTTCCTTCTTATGATGATATGTTTGATGAATATGCTTTGCGAAATAGTTGTTCTCTAGCTTGTGATGATACTAAGCCTCTAGTTTATGATGGTTATGATGATGAGTATAATATTTTCAGTTCACCTACTTTTGAGAAGAAAATTAGTTATGATTACAATATGCCTCATGTTTTTGATGATTATGGTGATGAGAATAATTATTCTGTTGAATCTGCTCCTACTACGATTGTTCATGTGGGGAGTATTAATTCTTTTATGCATGTGGCTCATGATAGAGATCCTTTATGTGATAGTTATGTTGTTAATTCTATTCATGATGCTAATGAAAGTTATTATGAGAGTGGGAAACATGGTTTGATGGATCTCAATAATATTGAGTTTCCCCTCTTTTTGTTAGAATTCTTGAAGTTGTACTTGTTTTGCCTTCCTATGCTTTTCGCTTTGCGCTTTCATGATTTGTCTCTTTACAAGACTACTTTTCATAGGAAGTGGATTAGATTTAAATGTGTTTCATATTTGCTTTTTGATGCTCTCTCTTGCTTTAAGTTCCTATATAGCGCCTTTGCCTTAAGCTCTTTTATGGCGCCTACATGAGCATCTTTGCAAATTACTGCGCCTAGCTCAAAGGCGTTAAAGAAAAGCACTCTTGGGAGATAACCCAATGTTTTTACTTTCAGTTCTTTTTCTTTTATTTGAGTCTTGGAAGTTATTACTACTGTAATAACCTCTCCTTATCATTTTTATTTCGTTGTTGTGCCAAGAGAAGCCTCTAATTTGAGTGAGGTAAGATTTGGGGATGTTGCTGTCCTAAAACAGATTTCGGTGTTGCACCGTATAAATTCGTGAAAATTCTCAGAATATCTTTTCGACCTGCGATTTCTTGAGCATATGCCCCAGGTTATTTCAAAACTTTAATTAGTTTAACACTTTTTGATTTGAGCAACAGAAAACCCTCTAAAAATTCGACCTTTGTCAGTTGTTCTGTTTTGACAGATTTCTGCCACTATTTGTGTTTGCCTCTCGATCGCTTTCTTTTTTAGTTCTTTCGATCGCGGAACTTTTGGGGAAGTTGCTACAGTAGTATATGCCTTATATGTGGTGGTTTTGAGTTGAAACCTGAAGCAAAAGGGGTTGATTCATTAGTATGTTTATGCTAACGTTGCTAATAGAATTGTGTTAAGTTTTGTATGAAGGAAGTTTTCAAGTGTAGGGATTGGAGAATGATGAGATGAGATGAAGAATGGAAAAAAGCTTAAGCTTGGGGATGCTCATGCAAACCCAAGAAATATCCAAGAAGTACAAGCGTCAAAGCTTGGGGATGCCCCCGAGACACCCCTTCTTCATCGGCAAAAATCAGGTCACCTTTCAAAACACTATATTTTTATTGCCTTATGCACTATACGTTTTTCTTGGAGCGTCAGTTGTTCTTGCTTTCAGTTTTCTTTTTCGTTGCTTGCTGCAATAAATGGTTGGATCACATCATGTTGGTTTGGAGGGAGACATACTTCATTTTTCATTGCCAAGAACACTCTAGTTTTCACTCTTATCGTTCAACGAGTGTTCTCTTTTTCTGCTACAGCATTTAGCTTTTGTTTTTCACCTTGATTTTTGTTCAGATATTGTTATATCTTTGCATCAAGTTGTATTTGGACCTCTGTTCTATGTTTTTTTTCATCAAAAGATATGTTTCAAAAAGGTTTGAATGGTGTTGGAAAAGAGAAAAAGTTTCATGCAAAAAAGTGGTACAAAAAGGAGCTTGTTTAGACTGCGGCTTAGGCTTTTGCATGTCGTGCTTGATGTTATTTTGATAGTATGCTTAGTGGTTTTGCTGTAGCATGACTTGTCTCAAATTACTGAGATTGCTTAATGAGCCTTTGAAAAAATCATGCGTTGTTTTTATTATATGGAAGCATTTATTTGGTTTTCTCCTTTGATGCTTTATTTGGGTTGACTTGGCACATGCTTACACATGTTGACTACAAAATAAGTCGCCTATAGCCTCTATGATCATTTGGTTTTTGACTTGTGATACCACTTTATGCTTCTTTCAATGATGTTTTGTCGCTATGTATGATTATGGCCGTTACTACTCTCTTAGTTGGTCGCTCCTAGTCTTTTGCTAGCCCTCATTTTGTACTGAGTATGAGCTCTACTCGTGCATCCAACTCCCAAAAACCAAGTTTGCTATTGTGTCCACTATAAATTCCTATGCATGGTATTTGCAAGCCATTCCAAGTAAATTTTCATGTTCTACCTTTCAAAAAAACCTTCAAAACACTTCTCGTTTTGTGACGCTGTTTTTAGCTCATGGGGATGTAGTGGTCGGATTTGCTATCTTCCATATTGTCTTATTCCAAAAAGAAAAAAAAGGAGAAAAAAAGGCACTCCTCCATGGTATGTGAATGCTGGTGGGCACCCGATGGAATCGGTTAGCCATGGTTTGTGAAAGAAAAAAAGGTGGGGAGGAGTGCCAAGCTTTATAAAAGAGCACAAAGTGCCAATCTCTCTCAAAAACTTGCTTACTTTTTGTATGGAAGATAGTAAGAACCCCATTGCTAGTCGTTGACAAAGACAACCACCTCTCAAAATCTAGTTTTTATCTCTCTATTTTACAAATGAAAAGCTCTAGCACATGTTTAATCACTGCTTCCCTCTGTGAAAGGCCTTTCTTTTACTTTTATGTTGAGTCTCCACCTTCTACCTTTATGCACCGTCTAAGAGAGCATAGTTGTCATTCTGAGTATAATGTGCATAGTCCCAAAGTTTATTATTGATTGATTCATGATTATGGTTTTGCTTGTTCTTAAATTACTTGTATCTAGTCACCCTCTTAAACTTGAAGGTGTCCTATGCATTTATGTTTTGCTACTCCATCAGGGACAAGCTGAAAACCATTTGCTATGTTTTTCCATATGGTTGAAACACACACGTGACTTTCATTGTTTCATTTTCATGATCTTTCCTTTGTGTTTCTTTTCATGCTATAACATGGTTGCTAAGTTTCTATTATGTAACGCCCCACCTTTGGATTAAGGTGGAACACCTGTGTTAAGTGCTATTCCCTGGATCACTGATAGCACCACAGACAAAATATAGTATTCATTGCATAGTATCAAGATTACAACATGGATCCAGATACAAAAATATTTAAAACCTTACAGATACACAGCGGCAAACAAAGTGGCAATGAGCCTCCATCTTCATCACGTGCCACAGGCAGACATGTTGGAATGCAGTCTCGAGATCCTACTCCTGGTTCCTTACTCGATAATAAAAACCTGCACGTTTGAATATGCAGCCCCAGAGGGGTCAGTACAATGATGTACTGGCAAATGACACATATTTGGTGGCATTTTGTGGAAAGACTATACTACATGACATTTGGCTGGTGGATCTCATAGGCTGATTTGTATAAAGCCAATTTTGTCCTATAATTCTTTCTCAAAACCTTCTTTCAAAGTTTTACATTTTCAAAGGGTCGAAATAACCCCCAAATACCATATACTATCTAGGCATGTAGCACTGGGCGAAACTCAACAAAGCTGGAACATCAGGAACCACCACCCCTCGGAGTGCATGGTCCTTAGTCCCTACCTAGGGGTTTCTAGACAAATTTTAAACTTTCAGAAAAGGTGATGAGATTCTTCCGTACATTCCATGTCTAGAGACTCAAATTGTCCATGACCAGGGACACGGCTAATCAATTAGTTTTTGACACCCTGCAGGGGTTGTGCACTTTCACCTTAAGACTCATTTTACGCCCATACATAAAATGAGATGAGACCTTTTAGAAGGAGAGAGCAACTAACTGGCAAGATTCGTTTCCAACCTAAAATTCAACTACCACCACTTCTTGCACACAAGTTGCACCCTCACATCTAATCAGTCAAGACAGAGCCCATATTGTCATAAGGCTGCACTGGAAGCACTCTAAGCATGGAAGACATGTTAACCTCTTTGTTCCTGGGTGGCCATCCCGAGTGACATTCTGAGTACACATCCTCTCGACGAGGCATGTGCCCCAGAAGTCACCTCCATCGCCGCCTCTTATCAAACCAATCCACCCAGGTGATTCATTTTAGTTGAAGTTCTTAATTTGTTCACAAAACACTTCAACAAGTGATCATAGAAAGGCATCAAATTTTCAAAGTATTTAGCATCCTAACAGGTGGGGTTTGAAGGATAGCTACACAGTACTGGGATCTAAGCATTTTTTTTAAACAGTTGAATATTCCACCTATCATGCATACTACTGAAACACACTAATGCAGTAGTAAAAATAGGTAGGGGATATGTGTGTCACTTGCCTTGTTGAAGATCACGATGTTTCCACTTCTCTCAACTATGCACGTAGCTCTTCACACCAACTATAGCACAAAATAACGTAACATAAACACACCATACCCACACAATCAAACCGATCAAACAATTGAAAAGTGTTTGTTTAACAATTTAGATTTATTGAGATGTTATGACAAGAAAGATATGGTAAAGGATCATGAATCGTGAGATATAAATTTGAGAGCTTAGTTGGGATAGATCAATATGATTGGAGAGATAATTGGACTAGGCAAAAATTTACAATTGATAAAGTTTTTATGCTTTATTAAAGCATATATGAGTTTTTAGGAATAACTCATGTGAAATAAATCACACAAGAGTCAATTTGTGCAACTACAACACTATTGAGTAAATGTGACAACAATCACTCTTGAATAGCATCTATTGCACTTAGGAACTAGGCTAGGTTTTAAGAATGCTTGAACTACTCAATTAGCACATTTGCAAGTTGAATAGTTCAATACATGTGAACAAAACTAAGTGGGCATTGGATTGGGTAGGTCAAGTGATTGGAAAAGATTGATCCTCCAAGATTACAATGTAGTGATATAAATCTTGTGCTTGGCATAAGCAAGGTAGAGTTTAGAGATGACTCATGTGGATGGATTCACATGAGTATAGAATAGTGCAACAAAACACTATTGAATAAAGTGTGACAACACTTATTCGTAATAGTATAGGTTACACATAGGCTTGGGTAGGAATTTGTGATATATTGATTTACTCAATTAAATCATTTGTTAATTGAATAGTTCTACACATGAAATCAGGATCAGGTGGACAGAGGATTGAGTATGGGTAGATAACATTTGAGATTATGGTTTAAGGTTTCTATTGGGTGCATGGAGTATTGGATAGGTGCTATAATGTTGATTAGATCAACACTACAAAGATAGCAAGAATAGAATCTATGATTGAGATGTATCACACTTTACTCAAACAACACAATTGTAGTTCGAATATGTGTGAACTAGACATGATAGGTCTAAGTAGATAGGGTCTTGATCAAGATATTGTTTGGACAACAATGATGGCTAGGTATGATTATAGGATTTGTTAATGTAGAAAGAAACATTTCTGAAAAGGTATAGGTTTATTCCTATAGTGGAAATTACTCAAATCCTCATGTTAGAATTTGAATAATTGCGAAATGGTTCAAATAAATATGGGTGTGATACTACTGGATAGCTTGCAGAAAAACAAAGCTACTGCAATTGGAATCATTCTAAAATATGTTATAGAATTCAAATTGTGATCAGAATAGTGATTTGGACAAATTTGAATGCACAAAGTGTGTGCACGTATCAAATTTGAAAATCATTGATCCTATGATGTTCTACAAGATTAAAGGATTCCAAAGACTACAAATTTATAATTTTTGGACACTTGGTTCAAAAGATATGAATTAAACAAGCTAACAGAAGGTTTGATTCCAATTTGAAAATAGTTTCAAATTGAACCCATAAAATATGAAGTTTTATTGTACTACTGGATTCTACATTTCCTAAGGATTCCAACGAGATATTATTTGTAATTTTTGGATTAACAGAACATTAGATATGAATTTCACAAGATTGGGATCAAATCTGGTTCGAAATTCTAATTCGAAACCGTTTTAAAATTCGGAGGGGGTCACGTGGCAGATTCTTACTGGCGCGTACCGGTTCGACCGGATCACGCTTGTGGATCATCAGATCTAAAGTGATTTGGACGCACAGGATTACCCTGTACCTGTTCAGTTAAGTTACAGATCTGGGCGGTTAGATCGTGATCTGACGGCTGGGGCTTAAGAGAAGAAGAGGCTCACCGTGGATCTAGGGTTTCGTTGTCGCCGGCGAGCTTGCGCACTGGAGGCTGACGGCGACAGCGTCTCTGAGATCCTTGGCAACCATGGAGGAGTGGACAGTGAGTAGGACGTCGAGGCGAAGACGATGGCGAGGCAAGGTTCTCGGGAGTTTCCTACAGCAATTGTGGCGCACGGCTGGAGTCAATGGCCCGGCATGGGCAAGATGGAGACGATGACGAGAGGTGGTTCTGAGCTTGGATTTCCTTACCAGGAGATGCAGAAGACCGAGGTGCGCACAGTGGCGAAGCAGTAGATCTCGAGGTGATCTGATTGTCCGCTGATTGCTCGTCGGAGTTGAGGTCGCGGACAGCAAGATTCTCGGCGAGGACGGGCTCGTTGCCCTAGAGCGCAAGCAAGGAGGTTATCATGTCTAGGAGGTTCTGCGTGACTTATGCAGTTGAATGGAACTGGATAGAGGTAGAGGAAAAACGGAAGCTTACCAGAATTTGAAGGGGTCGCCGGCGGCAACTGGGAGATCTCGAGCTCGATTCCGAGCAGCCTGGCGGCCGGGAGAGAGGGGAAAAGAGGGAGAAGGTAGAGCGGGCCTGTGGGATTAAGTAGGAGGAAATGGGGGAAGCTTTCATTGCCCGAATCAATGGGAATTAAGAGAGGGGGAAGTTACTGCACGGGCTCGTCATCGGCGTGATTAGTGGCTGGAGGAGGAAGACGATGACGTGGCCTGGCAGTGGGACCCACACGTTAGCGAGATAAGGGAGAAATAAAAGATACCATTTCGGTTTGCTTACTGGGCCGCGGCTGGCTTCTGTTCTGGGTCGGGATTCATCCCCGAGGCCCTTTCCTCTCCTCTTTTTTTGTTCTGTTTTCTTTTTCTTTTGTTTTCTAATTTTTCCAATTTCTTTCCTATTATTTGCAAAAATGCTTCAAATCAATTCAAACCACTTTCAGAAATTTTCTAGAAATCAATGCAATGATTTAACACTGCAAGAAAACTAGTTTTCAGAATTGGAACGAGATTTTCAAAAGGTTTCATAAACTTAACAAAAGTGGTTTGCTTGCATAAAGCTAAATAGGGTTTGATACTAAATCTTTTGAAATAAGAGATAATACTTTATAAAATAATGTTTGAAATCATCTTTCAAACTTAGTTCTTAAAATACAATCTTTACTAAATAAAACACATTTGTGATTCACTCCTTTGCAAGCAAGCTTGCATAGGTTTGAATAAAGGATGGAAAATAGTATTTTGATACTTGATCTTTCTCAAAGAAGTTCTTCAAGAAAAATAATAGAAAGTTTTAAAATAGTTTTCTAATAAAGCTTTCAAATAGGCTCAAAAAGTTTTAAATCCCTGTGAATTTCCAATCATCTCAAGCAAAGTAGAAGCAAAAAAATTCCCCCAAAATTTGATAAAATCTTGTGATGTTACAGACTACCACCCTTAAAAGAAATCGCGTCCCCGAGATTGGAGAAAGGCTAAAAAGTTTATTGATTCAAAGGGAACTAGGGTGCTACCACCCTTAAAAGAAAATTCCTCTTGGTGGTATCTTGATGCTTCCTTAGGCACTTGTATTTAGTCCCTAGCTTGCATTCACTGTTGTGCCATTTTCCCTGAACCACCCTTCTCAGAAGTTTTGGTGATCACCACATTGTTCAAAAGTGGGCACACCAAGGGTTCCATCCAATTTTGGTGATAAGCAGATATCATCCATCGCGTTGTCACCAATAGGGTAGTCCACATCTTCCAAGAATGTGTATCTAGCCTTTTCTTGGTCGGTCCTCACCAAGGTCAAGGCAGCATACAGGCCATCACCATACTCCTTGTTGCTTTTTAGCTGATTTTCATTCCAAGAATCTCAAAAGATGACCCAGTGCCAAGTACTACATGCTTGCCTCATGAACATGATGAGACCACACATCCCAATGAATTAGGATGGCATCTCTCTGCAGTCTTCTCATGCATTTCATAGGGGTAAACAAGGTGGACTCTGTAAGAGGTACTTGCACCTTTAAGGGACGGAAGGTCGCCTTATAACCAGCATTGTTGAACCTTTTCTTGATACTGGTGCTCATCATGCTATCTGCCACTAGTACCAGATGGTCCTTAAGAATTCCTTTCGCAACCATCTTCATAGTCATTGGAAGACGATGGTCAACTTGATCATATCTCAAAGATGAACTCCTTTGCAAGGATAAGGGATCTAACAAAGCTCTCATGGCAGGAAAGTAGTTTTAGGGATTTGGAGAGTTGCCTCATAACATCGTAGGTCAGGATGGGGTAGACTTCGACGGCGTAAAGCCTCGGAATCGGGAGGCAATCTCATGGGTAGTGGGGGCCGTCTCTGTTGTGACTCTCTGCAGAGGAGTGAACCCTCTCTTATAGGCTCAGGGAGGTAGCCAAACAGGCCACATAGGGAGTCGAAACGATGGGTCGGGAAGGTGAATCGAACAGGCAGGAGCCGAAGCTGAACAACCTTCGTATTTAAAGCCCACTGAGCAAAACGTTTCTGCTTTGTGTAGTCGTTCCATAGTCCCAATTCCCATCGTATTCCTATGTTTTGGCCACACTGGCTCACTATAAGGGATGTAACATATTATCCTCCTAAGGTTATGGTTTAACGTCGTCATCTCTCATGTAGGTATGTCTCTCTAGGTGTGTAAAACCAACATTATGAGAGCGAATAATAAGAGTAGTAGGAATGGTGATCAATCCATCCTGCACCCAAATCATTACTTCATACATGGTTTGCAAACCTCGTATTCTAACTCTTGGTCAACCTCACTAGCTTTTAAACAAAAGTTTTATTGAAATTGGAACCAAGTTCCCAAATCTTATTTTGAATTTTGAAAACAAAATCTATCGTTCCTAGCTAGAGGTTTTCGACAAAGCTCACGGCAATAATCCTTAAGTTGTAGATCCTTTGGTTTGCCATTTAAGAGGAATTAAAATCCTTTCCATAGCTCTATTTGCTCTTTCCATTGCTCTGTTTGCTCTTTCCATTGCTCTGTTTGCTCTTTCCATTGCTCTGTTTGCTCTTTCCATTGCTCTGTTTGTCCTTTCCACCTTTTATGAGGTGGTTGAATAGTATTACTTCCACATTAGTTACACCTTGGGGGTGTCTTCTTATTGTTTGCGTGGTATCCTTCAGCCATCCTAGCTTACTAGAGTCTTGGGGTATCATCCCTTGTGCACCCTCTTGCGTAATGTTCCAGTCTCTTTTTACTTGAAACACTACTTCTTATTGTTGTATTCTGTATCCTTATCTCCAACTGAGGGTCATTGTAGTTGTTCTGTTGTTGAGAAAACTTTGGTTTGGGTTTTAGGACAAGTTTAGGTCTTAGTATAGATGAGAATTAGATAGAAGGGATCTAAAGAAGATTCCTACCCAAACACAGCAGGTCAAGAGAATTCATCTTACTACAAAATCTTAACAGTCATTTCCACCAAGCAACCACCATTTTTAAAAAGCATAGATTAACACATCCAGCATAAATCCTCAAGCACAAACAAGTCGAACTACAAGTTTTAGGAAAGCGAGGTCTAGCAGGGTCATACCACTAGGTGGCACGACTAACTATTACAAGATCGTCGATTTATTACATGATAT
Organism: Dactylis glomerata; assembly: GCA_007115705.1. Taxonomy (NCBI): domain Eukaryota; kingdom Viridiplantae; phylum Streptophyta; class Magnoliopsida; order Poales; family Poaceae; genus Dactylis; species Dactylis glomerata. The sequence continues at coordinate 1,967,422 of QXEO01000456.1, read as the reverse complement.
GGTGGTCTCACTACTTGAACTGCGCAAGGTATGCTTTAGTGTTCCCTGTCTTGCGACGCTTCACCACGAGACTAGGTGGCATCTCATGAACCTTCTTCATAGAATCTTCCTCTATAGTGGGCTGGCAGGACTCTAGCTTCTTGGGTTCTGCTCCAATCTGCTCTGAGGTCGACTCCTTATTCTCCACGGTAGGTGTTGTTCCTTTCTTGGGCGGCCAAGGTTTATACTTCATCAGGTCCTGGTGAAGATAAATACATTGTCCTCGAAAGCCTACAATCTGGGCCTCCTGATCCTCGACCTTGCCTGTCAGCTTATCATTGGCGGTCTCAAGTGATTTGTTCTTCTCCTTCAGCTTCTCTATGGTGTTCTCTAGTTGCTCTATCTTCTCATCTTTCTTCAGGAGTTGATACTTGGCATCATCCGTGGCATCCATCTCACTGCGCAGCATGTCTTCCAGGTTGAAAGCATAGGACCCCATATCCTCTAACTGCACCTCAGTCCATGGTAAGTCCTCACGACGCCCTCGAGTCCTCAAAGCCCATCCCTCGGCGTTGCGTCTCCCAAACTGGTAGATGGAATTGTCCATCTCTGATATCTCCTGGATGTACATACCACATATGCGAGCTAATGCCTCCTCTATGGCCATCATGACACCAGTCTCCCAACCTGGGTACATCCTCGAGTACACCACTGTCTCCGTGGGAGTACCAATGGTACGACCCTCGATCCTGGTCTCTATCTCCCAGTGGACAATCTCGGGAACCACACAGGGTATCACTCTACCACGAAAAGTGGGAGGTGACAGGTTTAGCATCCGAGAAAGGCGAGAAAGTTGATCACTAAACAACTTGTCGTCATCGTCAAAGGGAACCTTCAGCTTGGTGAACGTCATCTAAAATTTTGAAAGAAGAACAGTGTAAGTAAATGAAAGTGATAAGTCTTACGAGGAAAATAAAACAAATAGTACTTGTAAAGTAGTAAAATTTCAAAACGCATCCTAAACGCAAAGATACCCATTTGATATCATTTTAGGGTTTCCTAGTCTAGTCCAAACCTAGGGTCTCGATCCTATAGGCAACACTATGCTCTGATACCATTTTGTAACGCCCCACCTTTGGATTAAGGTGGAACACCTATGTTAAGTGCTATTCCCTGGATCACTGATAGCACCATAGACAAAATATAGTATTCGTTGCATAGTATCAAGATTACAACGTGGATCTAGATACAAAAATATTTAAAACCTTACAGATACACAGCGGCAAACAAAGTGGCAATGAGCCTCCATCTTCATCACATGCCACAGGCAGACATGTTGGAATGCAGTCTCGAGATCCTACTCCTGGTTCCTTACTCGATAATAAAAACCTGCACGTTTGAATATGCAGCCCCAGAGGGGTCAGTACAATGATGTACTGGCAAATGACACATATTTGGTGGCATTTTGTGGAAAGACTATACTACATGACATTTGGCTGGTGGATCTCATAGGCTGATTTGCATAAAGCCAATTTTATCCTATAATTCTTTCTCAAAACCTTCTTTCAAAGTTTTACATTTTCAAAGGGTCGAAATAACCCCCAAATACCACATACTAGCTAGGCATGTAGCACTGGGCGAAACTCAACAAAGCTGGAACATCAGGAACCACCATCCCTCGGAGTGCATGGTCCTTCGCCCCTACCTAGGGGTTTCTAGACAAATTTTAAACTTTCAGAAAAGGTGATGAGATTCTTCCATACATTCCATGTCTAGAGACTCAAATTGTCCATGACCGGGGACACGGCTAATCGATTAGTTTTTGACACCCTGCAGGGGTTGTGCACTTTCACCTTAAGACTCATTTTACGCCCATACATAAAATGAGACGAGACCTTTTAGAAGGAGAGAGCAACTAACTGGCAAGATTCGTTCCCAACCTAAAATTCAACTACCACCACTTCTTGCACACAAGTTGCACCCTCATATCTAATCAGTCAAGACAGAGCCCATATTGTCATAAGGCTGCACTGGAAGCACTCTAAGCATGGAAGACATGTTAACCTCTTTGTTCCTGGGTGGCCATCCCGAGTGACATTCTGAGTACACATCCTCTCGATGAGGCTTGTGCCCCAGAAGTCACCTCCATCGCCGCCTCTTATCAAACCAATCCACCCATGTGATTCATTTTAGTTGAAGTTCTTAATTTGTTCACAAAACACTTCAACAAGTGATCATAGCAAGGCATCAAATTTTCAAAGTATTTAGCATCCTAACAGGTGGGGTTTGAAGGATAGCTACACACTACTGGGATCTAAGCATTTTTGTTTAAAACAGTTGAATATTCCACCTATCATGCATACTACTGAAACACACTAATGCAGTAGTAAAAATAGGTAGGGGATATGTGTGTCACTTGCCTTGTTGAAGATCACGATGTTTCCACTTCTCTCTACTATGCACGTAGCTGTTCACACCAACTATAGCACAAAATAACGTAACATAAACACACCATACCCACACAATCAAACCGATCAAACAATTGAAAAGTGTTTGTTTAACAATTTAGATTTATTGAGATGTTATGACAAGAAAGATATGGTAAAGGATCATGAATTGTGAGATATAAATTTAAGAGCTTAGTTGGGATAGATCAATATGATTGGAGAGATAATTGGACTAGGCAAAAATTTACAATTGATAAAGTTTTTATGCTTTATTAAAGCATATATGAGTTTTTAGGAATAACTCATGCGAAATAAATCACACAAGAGTCAATTTGTGCAACTACAACACTATTGAGTAAATGTGACAACAATCACTCTTGAATAGCATCTATTGCACTTAGGAACTAGGCTAGGTTTTAAGAATGCTTGAACTACTCAATTAGCACATTTGCAAGTTGAATAGTTCAATACATGTGAACAAAACTAAGTGGGCATTGGATTGGGTAGGTCAAGTGATTGGAAAAGATTGATCCTCCAAGATTACAATGTAGTGATATAAATCTTGTGCTTGGCATAAGCAAGGTAGAGTTTAGAGATGACTCATGTGGATGGATTCACATGAGTATAGAATAGTGCAACAAAACACTATTGAATAAAGTGTGACAACACTTATTCGTAATAGTATAGGTTACACATAGGCTTGGGTAGGAATTTGTGATATATTGATTTACTCAATTAACTCATTTGTTAATTGAATAGTTCTACACATGAAATCAGGATCAGGTGGACAGAGGATTGAGTATGGGTAGATAACATTTGAGATTATGGTTTAAGGTTTCTATTGGGTGCATGGAGTATTGGATAGGTGCTATAATGTTGATTAGATCAACACTACAAAGATAGCAAGAATAGAATCTATGATTGAGATGTATCACACTTTACTCAAACAACACAATTGTAGTTCGAATATGTGTGAACTAGACATGATAGGTCTAAGTAGATAGGGTCTTGATCAAGATATTGTTTGGACAACAATGATGGCTAGGTATGATTATAGGATTTGTTAATGTAGAAAGAAACATTTCTGAAAAGGTATAGGTTTATTCCTATAGTGGAAATTACTCAAATCCTCATGTTAGAATTTGAATAATTGCGAAATGGTTCAAATAAATATGGGTGTGATACTACTGGATAGCTTGCAGTAAAACAAAGCTACTGCAATTGGAATCATTCTAAAATATGTTATAGAATTCAAATTGTGATCAGAATAGTGATTTGGACAAATTTGAATGCACAAAGTGTGTGCACATATCAAATTTGAAAATCATTGATCCTATGATGTTCTACAAGATTAAAGGATTCCAGAGACTACAAATTTATAATTTTTGGACACTTGGTTCAAAAGATATGAATTAAACAAGCTAACAGAAGGTTTGATTCCAATTTGAAAATAGTTTCAAATTGAACCCATAAAATATGAAGTTTTATTGTACTACTGGATTCTACATTTCCTAAGGATTCCAACGAGATATTATTTGTAATTTTTGGATTAACAGAACATTAGATATGAATTTCACAAGATTGGGATCAAATCTGGTTCGAAATTCTAATTCGAAACCGTTTTAAAATTCGGAGGGGGTCACGTGGCAGATTCTTACTGGCGCGTACCAGTTCGACTGGATCACGCTTGTGGATCGTTGGATCTAAAGTGATTTGGACGCACATGATTACCCTGTACCTGTTCGGTTAAGTTACAGATCTGGGCAGTTAGATTGTGATCCGACGGCTGGGGCTTAAGAGAAGAAGAGGCTCACCGTGGATCTAGGGTTTCGTCATCGCCGGCGAGCTTGCGCACCGGAGGCTGACGGTGACGGCGTCTCTGAGGTCCTTGGCAACCGTGGAGGAGTGGACAGTGAGCAGGACGTCGAGGCGAAGACGATGGCGAGGCAAGGTTCTCGGGAGTTTCCTACAGCAACAATGGCACGCGGCTGGAGTCAATGGCCCGGCATGGGCAAGATGGAGACGACGACGAGAGGTGGTTCTGAGCTTGGATTTCCTTACCAGGAGATGCAGAAGACCGAGGTGCGCACAGTGGCGAAGCAGTAGATCTCGAGGTGATCTGATTGTCCGCTGATTGCTCGTCGGAGTTGAGGTCGCGGACAGCAAGATTCTTGGCGAGGACGGGCTTGTTGCCCTAGAGCGCAAGCAAGAAGGTTATCATGTCTGGGAGGTTCTGCGTGACTTATGCAGTTGAATGGAACTGGATAGAGGTAGAGGAAAAACGGAAGCTTACCGGAATTTGAAGGGGTCGCCGGCGGCAACTGCGAGATCTCGAGCTCGATTCCGAGCAGCCTGGCGGCCAGGAGAGAGGGGAAAAGAGGGAGAAGGTAGAGTGGGCTTGTGGGATTAAGTAGGAGGAAACGGGGGAAGCTTTCATTGCCCGAATCAATGGGAATTAAGAGAGGGGGGGAAGTTACTGCACGGGCTCGTCATCGGCGTGATTAGCGGCTGGAGGAGGAAGACGATGACGTGGCCTGTCGGGGATATAACCCCGGGTATACCAAAGTACCCTTGTCTCTAATAACTAATATGTGTTGTATGATTGATTTATATGTGCAGGGATATTCAAAAGCAGATAAGAAACAGATTGGGCCGGCATATAACAAAGACGGCCTGGTCAAATCATGCCCAGGCCGGCATATAAGCCAACTGGGCCGGATTATAGAGCACTGGCCGGAATAAGGTTATAACCCGGCTGGGCCGGTTTGGTAGTTTCCCGGCTGGGCCAGCGGAAGTATCCCGGCTGGGCCGCTGCCCCGCGTCCACCCCGGCGTGGGCCACCGGCAGTCCTCCCCCGGCTGGGCTCCCGCCCCGCAGGCCAACTCCGGCTGGGCCGGCAGGCCGCTGCCCCGGCTAGGCTCCCGCCCCAGCCTCCCACCGTAGCCGGCTGGGCCATCCAGCCTCCCCTCCAGCTGGGCCGAGGAAGCCAGGTCCGGGTGGGCCGCCCTTCCCAGGCCGATCTCCGGTGTCCCGGCTGGGCCGCCCTTCCCAGGCCGGCGCAATCCAGGCCGGGATTCCCAGCGGGCCAGACCAGCGTAACGGCCAGCAGGCCGGCTTCTCCCCAGGCCGGGATTCGCTCCCCAGGCCGGGATTCGCTCCCCAGGCCGAGATATGCCGGCTAAGCTACTCCTGGGCGCTGTTCCGGCTGGGCCAGGCCGGGACTCCCTGGCCCAGTCCGGATTATTCCTTTATAGGCCGATGTAAGTCTTCTCTGGGCCGAGTTCAGCCTTATCCGGGACATCCTCTTTGTATAGCTTCGCCTCCAGCACCTTGTGCCAGTCCTGGGACGCCTCTAGGCTCGGACTGGCACATTCTTCACCGCCGTATGCTGGTCTTGGGATGCCCCTTGGCTCAGACCAGCATATCCCTCTTCTCCTAGTCAGTCTTATCCTCAGGAGGAGGATAAGACTGATGACATGGTGATCCTGAAGACAGACGCTAGAAGACGAAGGCAAGGACTCCAAGTACAGACATCGATGGGACTAGCCCATGACCGTGACGCATCGCACAGTACCGAGGACGGTACCATGCTGATGCAGGCTACAGTATGACAAGACCCCAGTAGTCATCTCAGCTACAGTGTGTGCATAGTGTATTGTGGGGCATCCCTTGTCCCCTGGGCTCCCTATATAAGGGGCACCAGGGGGATCGATCACCCCAGCCTCCGGAGGAGGCTCATTCTCTCTCGCTCCATGGGAGCTCTCTAGCACTAGCTCTTTAGCTCCTGCCCAGTGCAGCCACAGATAGGCAAGATATACAGCTCAAGGAGCACCATTGTAGCTCTCATGTGAAGCTCATATAGATCAGACATGCAGGAGTAGGGGTGTTACCTCCTCACGAGGGCCCCGAACCTGGGTAGCTCGATGTGTTAGCAGTGTGCTCTGTGCTCGGTCTCTACCGAGCCTTCCCTCTCCCGGATCCACCAGCGTACAGTCGGCCCCCATTTAAGCCACCCTGTGGCATATGTTGTTTCACCACGACGACATTTGGCGCCCACCGTGGGGCAGATCAAGGCGCTGGTAGGAGTACATCCGGACGGGATCTTCTTCATCTGCTCAGGGGCTCGACATCAACAACGCCTCCGAGCATAGCAGGTCTTCTTCAACTCCCGGGCTGACCTCAACTCGCCCGGGCCAGCATACGGCTGTCCCGGATCTACATCGGCATCTCCGGGCCGGCGTTCGGCTTCCCAGGCCAGCATATCCTGTGTCCTGGCCAGCATATCCTGTGTTCCGGCCAGCATATCCTGTGTCCCGGCCAGCATATCCTGTGTCCCGGCCAGCATATCCTGAGTCCCGGCCAGCATATCCTGCATCCCGGCCAGCATATCCTGTGTCCTGGCCAGCATATCCTGTGTCCTGGCCAGCATATCCTGTGTTCCGGCCAGCATATCCTGTGTCCCGGCCAGCATAACCTGAGTCCCGGCCAGCATATCCTGTGTTCCGGCCAGCATATCCTGTGTCCCGGCCAGCATATCCTGTGTCCCGGCCAGCATATCCTGAGTCCCGGCCAGCATATCCTGAGTCCCGGCCAGCATATCCTGTGTTCTGGCCAGCATATCCTGTGTTCCGGCCAGCATATCCTGTGTCCTGGCCAGCATATCCTGTGTCCTGGCCAGCATATCCTGTGTCCCGGCCAGCATATCCTGTGTCCCGGCCAGCATATCCTGCGTTCTGGCCAGCATATCCTGTGTTCCGGCCAGCATATCCTGCGTCCCGGCCAGCATATCCTGTGTCCTGGCCAGCATATTTTATGTCCCGGCCGGCATATTTTATATCCTGGCCAGCATATCTTATGTCCCGGCCGGCATATTTTATGGTCATCGTGCCAAGGATCGTTCTGCCTCGAGCATCTGCAGGTACTTCAAACTTCCTCAACGGTGCATGCAAGTAAGTATTTATGCTGGTTTACTCCATATCCTGGTCAGCTTATCTGAAAGTTAATGTCCCCGTAATAGAAAAAATAGCTCGGGGGCTAGGCTAAAGCCCAGCAAGTTGCTTCTCAAGTACTGTACCAGTATATATTAGTTTGCATGCTAGCATATCAGCTTCTTAGTTTCCTCCTGTATGTCTGTTTATATGCCAAATCACTACATATGCCTGCTGCAAAGAGTATCCTTAGTATCAGTTTGTATGTCAATAGTCTTATGCAAAGTTTCATCTGGGCATGTTATTTGCCGGTTTTATATGCCAACAACAAGATGTTGTGTCAAGTTATATGTCTTTGCATATGCCAATTGGTATATCTGCTACAGTGCTATAGTCAGTATGCATATCAAGTTCAGTATCTACTTATATGCCAAATGCTTTATCTCATATGCTATATGTTATATGCCGGTTGTCGTATGCCAAGGCTCGTATGCCAGTTTTTTATATGTTGAATGCCATGTGCTAGTTGTTACATGTTTACAGTCAGATCAGTTATATGCCTATCTCAGTACCAGTTTCCGCATGCTCTATCACAGATCTCGTATGCCAGTTACAGTATACTAGCATTTATATACCGGCACATGAGTGCCAAATATCTGTTGTAAGATGCCAAGTTTGCTTATATGCCAGTTACAGTATAGTTGCATTTGTATGCCGGCACATGAGTGCCTAGTTCTTCCTTGTGAGTTACCAATTTAGCATATATGTCAAACTGCTATATCTCAGTCTGTATGCCAAGTGCTTTGTTTCAAGAGTTGTGTACCGAGTGCAATGGGCTATATGCCAAACTCCATATGCTAGATTGCAAATATGCCAAATACTATGACCATCGCTATGTCTTTTAGAATGACTACAGAACAGGTTGGATATTTCATCATATATACCGGCTATGACTCTCCATATTGCCATTACAAGAAGAAATTGCTATTATACCACCAGAGCTTCAGTTTATATCTCAGTGTCTCAAGCATATCAGTATACCGGCATATGTTATATTTTGTATCCTGGCCGGCATATTTTATGTCCCAGCCAGCATATCTTTATATCCTGGCCAGCATATCTCAAAGTCTCAGGTCTCAGGTATTTCAGTTTGTTAGTACATCAGGTTATTAAGTGATATCTTGAGTCGCATGTATTTCAGTATGCCGACATATCATGGCAAAGAGCAAAATGTCAGTATGCCAGCATATCATGGCAAAGAGCAAAATGTCAGTATGCCGGCATATCATGGCAAAGAGCAAAATGTCAGTATGCCGGCATATCATGGCAAAGAGCAAAATGTCAGTATGCCAGCATATCATGGCAAAGAGCAAAATGTCAGTATGCCAGCATATCATGGCAAAGAGCAAAATGTCAGTATGCCGGCATATCATGGCAAAGAGCAAAATGTCAGTATGCCAGCATATCATGGCAAAGAGCAAAATGTCAGTATGCCAGCATATCATGGCAAAGAGCAAAATGTCAGTATGCCAGCATATCATGGCAAAGAGCAAAATGTCAGTATGCCAGCATATCATGGCAAAGAGCAAAATGTCAGTATGCCAGCATATCATGGCAAAGAGCAAAATGTCAGTATGCCAGCATATCATGGCAAAGAGCAAGATGTCAGTATGCCAGCATATCATGGCAAAGAGCAAAATGTCAGTATGCCAGCATATCAAGGCAAGAGTAAGATTTCAGTATGCCGGCATATCATGGCAAGAGCAAAGTTTCAGTATGCCACCATATCATGGCAAGAGCAAAGTTTCAGTATGCCAACGTATCATGGCAAGAGTAAAATTTCAGTATGCCAGCATATCATGGCATCGACCAAAATCCCCAATCACCGTTTATTTCGGTTCGCCAGCATATCAAGGCATCTATCAATAACTCATATCGCCGTTTATTTCGGCATGCCAGCATATCACGGCATTCTATAATCCTTTCAGTTATTGCCAGTTCTGGCTCTGTAATATATCGAGACATCGATCTCAAAGCTAACAAGCATCATATCTCTTGTCATATCCGGTTTCACAGAGTATCCCGGTTTGGCATATTAACATATCTTATCATTTTTGCATACTAACAAGTGCCCAGTGATGGCACAGCCCAAGAGGCATATCAGTATACCGGCATTGTCAAAGCAGACAATGTCGATGAGACATAGCCTGAGAGGCAAAGTGTCGATATAAAGCCCAAAGAGGCAAATAGCTCAAAAGGCAAAAGCAGCCTAAGAGGCATATCAGTGTATCGGCATTGTCAAAGCAGACAATGTCGATGAGACATAGCCTAAGAGGCAAAGTGTCGATATAAAGCCCAAAGAGGTAAATAGCTCAAAAGGCAAAAGTAGCCCAAGAGGCATATCAGTATACTGGCATTGTCAAAGCGGACGATGTCGATGAGACATAGCCTGAGAGGCAAAGTGTCGATATAAAGCCCAAGAGGCAAAGTAGCCCAAGAGGCATATCAGTATACCGGCATTGTCAAAGTAGACGATGTCGATGAGACATAGCCCAAGAGGCAAAGTGTCGATATAGCCAAAGAAGGCACGATAGTATTTTGAGATAGCCCGCGAAGGCTAGCATATCGCGTATATGAGTATATGTCAAATAGGACATTGTCTATGATGGCATGAGATAGAATTTGGCCTGTGCAGGCCAGCATATTAGTTTTATGAGTATGAGTTTGGGACTTTGGTATATTTTGTTGAAGCCTGTGCACGACTCTGCGAGTCCCCCACAGCCTCGGGGGCTAATGTCGGGGATATAACCCCGGGTATACCAAAGTACCCTTGTCTCTAATAACTAATATGTGTTGTATGATTGATTTATATGTGCAGGGATATTCAAAAGCAGATAAGAAACAGATTGGGCCGGCATATAACAAAGACGGCCTGGTCAAATCATGCCCAGGCCGGCATATAAGCCAACTGGGCCGGATTATAGAGCACTGGCCGGAATAAGGTTATAACCCGGCTGGGCCGGTTTGGTAGTTTCCCGGCTGGGCCAGCGGAAGTATCCCGGCTGGGCCGCTGCCCCGCGTCCACCCTGGCGTGGGCCGCCGGCAGTCCTCCCCCGGCTGGGCTCCCGCCCCGCAGGCCAACTCCGGCTGGGCCGGCAGGCCGCTGCCCCGGCTAGGCTCCCGCCCCAGCCTCCCACCGTAGCCGGCTGGGCCATCCAGCCTCCCCTCCAGCTGGGCCGAGGAAGCCAGGTCCGGGTGGGCCGCCCTTCCCAGGCCGATCTCCGGTGTCCCGGCTGGGCCGCCCTTCCCAGGCCGGCGCAATCCAGGCCGGGATTCCCAGCGGGCCAGACCAGCGTAACGGCCAGCAGGCCGGCTTCTCCCCAGGCCGGGATTCGCTCCCCAGGCCGGGATTCGCTCCCCAGGCCGAGATATGCCGGCTAAGCTACTCCTGGGCGCTGTTCCGGCTGGGCCAGGCCGGGACTCCCTGGCCCAGTCCGGATTATTCCTTTATAGGCCGATGTAAGTCTTCTCTGGGCCGAGTTCAGCCTTATCCGGGACATCCTCTTTGTATAGCTTCGCCTCCAGCACCTTGTGCCAGTCCTGGGACGCCTCTAGGCTCGGACTGGCACATTCTTCACCGCCGTATGCTAGTCTTGGGATGCCCCTTGGCTCAGACCAGCATATCCCTCTTCTCCTAGTCAGTCTTATCCTCAGGAGGAGGATAAGACTGATGACATGGTGATCCTGAAGACAGACGCTAGAAGACGAAGGCAAGGACTCCAAGTACAGACATCGATGGGACTAGCCCATGACCGTGACGCATCGCACAGTACCGAGGACGGTACCATGCTGATGCAGGCTACAGTATGACAAGACCCCAGTAGTCATCTCAGCTACAGTGTGTGCATAGTGTATTGTGGGGCATCCCTTGTCCCCTGGGCTCCCTATATAAGGGGCACCAGGGGGATCGATCACCCCAGCCTCCGGAGGAGGCTCATTCTCTCTCGCTCCATGGGAGCTCTCTAGCACTAGCTCTTTAGCTCCTGCCCAGTGCAGCCACAGATAGGCAAGATATACAGCTCAAGGAGCACCATTGTAGCTCTCATGTGAAGCTCATATAGATCAGACATGCAGGAGTAGGGGTGTTACCTCCTCACGAGGGCCCCGAACCTGGGTAGCTCGATGTGTTAGCAGTGTGCTCTGTGCTCGGTCTCTACCGAGCCTTCCCTCTCCCGGATCCACCAGCGTATAGTCGGCCCCCATTTAAGCCACCCTGTGGCATATGTTGTTTCACCACGATGACATGGCCTAGCAGTGGGACCCACACATCAGCGAGATAAGGGAGAAATAAAAGATACTGTTTCGGTTTGCTTACTGGGCCGCGGCTGGCTTCTGTTCTGGGCCGGGATTCATCCCCGAGGCCCTTTCCTCTTCTCTTTTTTTGTTCTGTTTTCTTTTTCTTTTGTTTTCTGATTTTTCCAATTTCTTTCCTATTATTTGCAAAAATGCTTCAAATCAATTGAAACCACTTTCAGAAATTTTCTAGAAATCAATGCAATGAACACTGCAAGAAAACTAGTTTTCAGAATTGGAACGAGATTTTCAAAAGGTTTCATAAACTTAACAAAAGTGGTTTGCTTGCATAAAGCTAAATAGGGTTTGATAATAAATCTTTTGAAATAAGAGATAATACTTTATAAAATAATGTTTGAAATCATCTTTCAAACTTAGTTCTTAAAATACAATCTTTACTAAATAAAACACATTTGTGATTCACTCCTTTGCAAGCAAGCTTGCATAGGTTTGAATAAAGGATGGAAAATAGTATTTTGATACTTGATCTTTCTCAAAGAAGTTCTTCAAGAAAAATAATAGAAAGTTTTAAAATAGTTTTCTAATAAAGCTTTCAAATAGGCTCAAAAAGTTTTAAATCCCTGTGAATTTCCAATCATCTCAAGCAAAGTAGAAGCAAAAAATTTCCCCCCAAATTTGATAAAATCTTGGGATGTTACATATTATCAAGATTATGTCTTTCATGCCCATGTTTTAAGTTCTTTGATCTCAGCACCCAATGCTCTACCTCATTGATCAAATTGTGATGGTGCATGTCACCTCAAAAATTATTCTTTTGTTATCACTTACCTACTCGAGGACGAGCAGGAGTTAAGCTTGGGGATGCTGATATGTCTCAAACGTATCTATAATTTTTGATGCTCCATGCTTGTTTTTTACACCATTTTCCTTGTGTTTCACTGCACTTCGTGGTGTTTTTATGCGATTTCCGGAACTAACCTACTAACAAGATGCCACAGGTGCCAGTTCCCTGTTTTTGTGTTTCAGAAAATCTACACAGGAAATATTCTCGGAATTGGACGAAACAAGTTCCAGAAGTCTTATTTTTCCCGAATGAAGGACGAAGACCAAACGAGAGCCAGAGGGGGGCCAGAGGCTAGCCACACAATGAGGGGGCGCGGCCAAGGCCCTGGCCGTGCCCACCTGTTGTGAGGAGCCCCTGGTCGCCTCCTGATGATGCCCCTTCGCCTATAAGAAGCCTCGGGACGGAAAAGCTTAAGGGGATCGGCAAATTTCCAGAAAGAGTTCCGCAGCTCCGCCGCTGCCACCGACGAATTTCGGGGGACAGAAGTCTCTGTTCTGGCACCCTGCCGGGACAGGGACGTGCCCCCGGAGCCATCTCCATCGGTCTCCATCGCCATCTCCGCCGTCTCCATCGACCTCACCGCCATCTCCATCAACCTTGTTGTCTCCTATGATGAGGAGGGAGTAGTTCTCCCCCGGGGCTGAGGGCTCTACCGGTAGCTATGTGGTTCACCTCTCTCTCCCATGATGTGATCTTTATGTGATCGTGAGCTTTGTATCTAGTTGAATTGGTCGATGTTATTATTCAGATATTATGCTACTCCCGTGCTATATATTTGTAATCTCCGGAGATACCTTGTATCATGGTGTGAAGGTGACTAGTGTGTGCATCATGTGTATCTTTTTGGTTAATGTCTCTATGAAATGTTGGTGTTTGTTGGAACCATCTAGTGCGTTCATAGTGATAGTGTGGGACAATCTAGTTTGGGTACATACGGACTTTGAGGAGTGCTTGGTAGCCCTACGCACGATTAGTGTTCATTTTCCATTGGAGAATTGTTTTGAGTTGCATATTGATGATAGTATCTATTGGTTCAATTATGTTATATTTGTTGAGAGTGTGTCCACTAGTGAAAGTATGATCCCTAGGCCTTGTTTCCAAGCTTTGCACACTGTTTACATTCAGTTTTGTTACATGTTTGCTTGCAGGGATATTTATTTCAGATTACATTTACTACTCATAATCATCACTACTACTTGTATTTCACTATCTCTTCACCAAACTAGTGCACCTATACATCTGACAAGTGTATTGGGTGTGTTGGGGACACAAGAGACTTTCTATATCGTAATTGCAGGGTTGTTTGAGAGGGATAGCTTTGACCTCTTCCTCCCTAAGTTCTATAAACCTTGGGTGATCCACTTAAGGGAAACTTGCTGATGCTCTACAAACCTCTGCACTTGGAGGCCCAATACTGTCTACAAGAACAGACGCGTGCGTAGACATCAAGAACCTCTTCCACTTTCCTTGCACGGCGAGCTTGAGCTTCTTCAAAAGACTCTTGAGAAGCCACTTGGTCATCACCACTATTTTGGTCCTCGCCTTGACCTTCAGCTTGAGCTTGATCATCAACATGAGCATTCTCATCATCTTGAGCTTGGCCTTGATCTACCATTGGTGAAGAATCACCACCATCCACTCGGTCTTGATCTTGGCCTTGCTTGCTTGAGTGAGGGTCTAGATCTTGTCTTTGGTTAGCATCAATCCGACCTTGTGAAGCTTGTGGAGCTTGTGAAGGTGAAGGCTCCACTTGAGTAGAGCATAGTCCTTCTCCTTCCGCCAAAAGGTGTTCCTCAATGGGTATGAGATGTCCCACACCCATTCTTCTTATGGCTTGAGGAGGTATTTCGTCACCTACATCACAAACACCACTTTTCTCCACACGGGAACGATCATTCTCGTCGAATCTCATGTTAGAAACTTCAACAACACGAGCAGACTCTTTGTCAAAGATTCTAAAAGCATGAGATTTGGTGGCGTAACCAACAAAGATACCCTCAAGAGCTTTAGAATCAAACTTGGACAAATGGACGCCCTTTTTAAGATAGAAGCACTTACAACCGAATACCCGAAAGTATTTGATGTTAGGCTTGTTGCCATTGAGGATCTCATATGGAGTCTTGTTCAAGCCCTTGCGAAGATATAACCGGTTAGACGCATGGCACGCGGTATTGATAGCTTCGGCCCAAAAGTTATACAGAGACTTAAACTCCACTAACATTGTTCTAGCCATGTCCATCAAAGTCTGGTTCTTCCGCTCGGCTACATCATTTTGTTGAGGAGTGTAGGGAGATGAGTATTGATGACATATCCCTTCATCGCTCAAGAATTCATTCAATGTGTAGTTCTTGAACTCCGTCCCATTGTCACTTTGAATCATCAAGATATCTTGGCCATATTGACGTTGAACTTCATTGGTGAAGTCTTTGACGGTTTGTTTGGTCTCGTATTTATGCTTGAAGAAGTAGACCCATGTATATCTTGAGTAGTCATCAACAATCACCAAACAATACTTCTTTCCTCCTAGACTTGCATGAGTTGGAGGGCCAAAGAGATCCATGTGAAGGAGCTCTAAGACCCTCTTAGAAGAAATGATCGTCTTGCTAGGATGGGGAAGTTCATGCATCTTTCCTTCAATGCAAGCTCTACACACACGATCTTTGGCAAAGGTTAGATCGGTTAGTCCTAGGATGTGGTTACCTTTGTAGAGACTTTGCAAAGTTCTCGTATTGATGTGGCCTAGCCGGCGATGCCAAAGCCATCCCACGTCAACTTTAGCCATTAGGCAAGTCGCGGCTTTAGTGACCTTCTCCGAGAAGTCAATCACATATAAGCCATTTTCGACATGCCCAACAAAAGCTACTTTAAGAGACTTGCTCCACAAAAGAACCACAATCCCAACATCAAAGAAAGCTGCAAAACCCATATCGGCAAGTTGAGCTACGGAAAGTAAATTATAAGAGAGAGTCTCAACAAGCATGACATCTTCCATGGTAACATTTTGAGAAATGACAACTTTACCAAGACCCAATACCTTTGACCTTGAGGAGTCTCCATAGGTGATGTAGCCCGCACTAGATGGACCAGTGCGAAGCTCCTTCACCAACTCTTTGCTTCCGGACATATGATTGGTAGCACCACTATCAATTATCCATTGTCCCGCACCGGAAGCAAAGCCCTACAAGAAGTCAAGTCTTGTTTTTAGGTCCCCATTTTTCAATGGGTCCTCTTTTGTTAGTGACAAGGGTCTTAGGAACCCAAATGGACCAAGCAATGCATTCATTAGGTGGACCAACAAATTTGGCATATACATGCCCATCATAAGCACGGCAAAGAACATAGGAAGGATTATATTTTCCCACAAAGTTGTTGTGATTGGGCATTGCCTTTTTAGCATTCCCAATCACCTCCTTCACTAGCTCACCCTCCTCCTCAAAGACATTGCCATCCTCATCAAAGCATATGTCATTTGGGATGCGCTTCTTAGGAGGAGGAGTAGGCACAAGAAACTTCTTCTTCTTGTTGTTCTTCTTCTTGTTCCTCTTCTTCTTAAACTTGGAGATGAAACCAAGTCCGGTCTTGTCACCATGTTGTTTTTGAGAACTCAAAAGCTCATCAAGCCTTGTGTCACCATTGGGGGGATCTTTCTCATAAAGAGGGTTAGTGTGACAAGTACTTGTAACAAAAGTGCTAGAAGGGAACTTGGTTGCTTCTTTAGCAATTATAAGATTAAGTTTTTCATTTTGCAACCTAAGTTCATTGGCAACAGATTGAGCAATCTCTCGATCACTTTTAAGCCTAGCAATGTCCAAATTATGAGACTCTTCAAGACCCAACTTGGATGCCTCAAGTGCCATCCTTAGGTCTTGCTCAACCTCAAGGGATTGAGTGAGTGTGGCAATTTCATCGGCATACTCACGAGCATGCCCTTCTAGCTCAAAAATGTGTTCCTCATTTTTATCATTAAGTTGGAGAGACTCGTTATATTGATCTAGGAGAATCTCAAAGCGAACTTTGGTCTCCCCATGCAAAGTTGACATAAACATGTCTAATTCATTAGGCTCATCCTTATCACCACTTGAGTCAACACAATCCATCAAAGATAAGCTTCTAGGTACGATGGGTATGAGAGAAGGTGATACCTTTGTAGCGTGAGCCATTAGACATGTCCCCTTGTAATTGGTACGCTTGGACTCGTTTGCGGAAGCAAAGAGGGATGACGAAGAGGTAGGCTTCACAATGGCAATGGCGGCCTTCCCTACTTCTTCATCATCGCTTGCATCATCACCAGAGAGGTATTCTTCTTGAGTCATCAAGGCGTATATTGGAACGGCTTTCTTCTTGTCGAAGTTTCTTGGAGGGTATGACTTGGCCTTCCTCTCCTTGCGGACAAGTCTTCCATTGTGATCCTCCACTCTTTCATAGGGACAATCCGCAATGAAGTGGTGTTGGTTACCACAATTGTAGCAAGTCCTCACTCTACTTGTGGCCTGATACGTCTCAAACGTATCTATAATTTTTGATGCTCCATGCTTGTTTTTACACCATTTGCCCAATGTTTCGTTACACTTAGTGCCACTTTTATGCATTTTCTGGAACTAACCTATTAACAAGTCGCCACAGTGCCAGTTCCCTGTTTTCTGCTGTTTTTGTGTTTCAGAAGTGATACACAGGAAATATTCTTGGAATTGGACGAAACAAGTTCCTGAAGTCTTATTTTTCCCGGAAGCTTCCAGAGATCCGAAGAGGAGTAGGAGAGGGGCCACAGGACAGGCTCACACCAGGCTGGCGCGGCCCAGGCCCTGGCCATGCCGCCATGGTGTGAGGGGGCTTGGGGCCACTCCTGACATTGCCCCTTCGCCTATAAAGACCCCCCGACGGAAAAAACCTAAGGACCCGATCAATTTTCCAGAACACATCGCGATCCGCCACCGCCGTCGACCCGAAGATCGGGAGGGTCCAGAAGCTCTTCCCGTCACCCTGCCGGAGAGGGGAATCGCCACTAGAGGTCTTCTTCATCGCCATGCTTGCCTCCGGAGCGATGAGTGAGTAGTCTACCTTGGACTATGGGTCCATAGCAGTAGCTAGATGGTTGTCTTCTCCACCATGTGCTTCATGTTTAGATCTCATGAGCTGCCCTACATGATTGAGATCACCGTTATGTAATTCTACATGTTTGGTTTATTGGGATCCGATGAATATTGGTGTTATGATTGAGTTGCTATACTGAAATATATCTTATGTTATCTCTATGTTGTTTATGATCTTGCGTGCTCTCCGTTGTTAGTAGCTATCTTGGCCGAGTAGTTGCTAGTGACTCCAAGAGGGGGTATTTATGCTCGATAGTGGGTTCATGCCTCTATTTAACCTGGGGGAGTGACAGAAACCTCTAAGGTTGTAGATGTGCTATTGCTACTAGGGAGAAAACAACATTCATATGCTCAAGGGCATATGCTTTGTTTACATTACACACTTTGCTTAATGCAATTATCCGTTGTTCGCAACTTAATACTCATGGGGTGTTCGGACGATATCCCCATGAGTGGATTATTAGTCATAGATGCAGTTGGATGGCGGTCTATGTATTTTGTTGTAATGCCCAGAGTAAATCTCATAGTGATCTTCTTGACATATCACGTTTATCTTTATTCTATCAATTGCCCAACTGTAATTTGTTTACCCGACATGTGTTATTTATCTTATGGAGAGACACCACTAGTGAACTATGGACCCCGGTCCTATTTCCATCATATTGCTATCACCTGTTTACTTTACTCGCATACTTCTACTGTTTTCCACTCGATACGGTCATACCCTTTGTTTCAAGCAAACCGGTGAGATTGACAACCTCATCGCAAGTTGGGAACAAAGTATTTGGTTGTGTGTGTGCAGGTTCCACGTTGCAGCTAGCAAGAAAAGCTTGGACGAGGCGTCATATATAAATTGTCCGAAGCTGTCGCAAACTAGCAAGCATCACCTTCAGTCATAATTGTCTGCTCTTCTCCTGAACGATAAACCTTGGTTTCTTAACTGAGGGAAAACAAGCTGCTATACTCATCACACCTTCCTCTTGGGGTTCCCAACTGGCCGGTTATTTACTTCATCAAATCGGTAGCATCAAGCTTCTTTTCTGGCGTCGTTGTCGGGGACTAAAGAAGAAGAAGCTCTGACATCAACTACATTTTCCCACGTCAAGTACGCGCCAGCAAGCTTTTTTTCTGGCGCCGTTGCCGGGGAAGAGTGGAAGACCTCTGCAAGGAGAGTTTTTCGCACACACATCCTTTACTTTGTTATTGTTTTGCTTTACTTTAGTTATTTTACCTGCATCGTTTTATATTAAAACCCCAAAAAAATTAGAATCCTTGGTAGTTGTTATTTCTTTACTTTTAGTTCATCATGCTATTCCCTAAGTACGTTCTAGAGGACCTCTCAGTAGGTAGTGGTTCAATTATTGGAAAAAGTAACATTGAGGAGTTCTTTAATCACATTAGTATGCATAAGGAAGTTGAGGAGAAGTCTTTGGTTGAGTTAGCTCCTAGTATTGAAGTTGCTTCTTCTTATTTAATTCACATGTTGGAAACTAGGTTTGCTAGTCTTAATCCTTTTATGCAATACATGTTCCTTAAGCTTCATGAAATTGAAGATCCTGAAAAGAAAGCTTTTATCTTGGAAACTTTGCGCATAGAATTTAGAGATGTTGCAATTGAAGCTAGAAAAGTTCTTAAACGTTTTAATGAACTCAGTTCACCTATAAAGGTTATTAGTACAAACGATGAAGGAGCCAAAATACCTATACCTAGCAAGCTCTTTGGATTGTGTGAAGCTTTCAAAAATAATTTTGACTCGATCTGTCCCAAAAATCTTTTTAGTGATTTGAGTGAACCAAAGCGTGATCACAAAGGGTCTTCAAAAACTTATGTGGATGAAATACAATTCCTTATTGACAAGACCTCTGCAGTTGATCTTAATGCTTCTTCTGAAAATACTTGATTCGCAATTTTCTGAGCCTAGCTCAAAGGCGTTAAAGAAAAGCACTCTTGGGAGATAACCCAATGTTTTATTTTCAGTTCTTTTTTTTCTTTTATTTGAGTCTTGGAAGTCATTACTACTGTAATGACCACTCCTTATCTTGTTTATTTTGTTTTTGTGCCAAGAGAAGCCTCTAATTCGAGTGAGGTAAAGATTTGGGGATGTTGCTGTCCTGAAACTGTTTTCGGTGCTGCACCGTAAAAATTCGTATAAATTCTCTGTATATATTTTCGACCTGCGATTTCTTGTGCATATGCCCCAGGTTATATCCAAACTTTCGTTAGTTGAACACTTTTTGATTTGAGCAACAAAAAACCCCTCAAAAATTCGGCCTTTGTCAGCTGTTCTGTTTTGACAGATTTCTGCCAATATTTGTGTTTGCCGCTTTATCGCTTTCTTTTGAGTTCTTTTGATCACGGAATTTTTGGATAAGTTGCTACAGTAGTATTTGCTATATATGTGGTAGTTTTGGGTTGAAACCTGAAGCAAAAAGAGGTTGATTATATGTTATGCTACACTAATGTTGCTAATAGATTTGTGTTTAGTTTTGTATGAAGGAAGTTTTCAAGTGTAGGGATTGGAGAATGATGAGATGAGTTGAAGAATGGACAAAAGCTCAAGCTTGGGGATTCCCATGCATCACCCCAATAAATATCCAAGAAGTACAAGCGTCAAAGCTTGGGAATGCCCCCGAGGCACCCCTTCTTCATCGGCAAAAATCAGGTCACCTTTCAAGACACTATATTTTTATTGCTTCATGCACTATGTGTTTTTCTTGGAGCGTCAGTTGTTTTAGTTTTCTTAGTTAGTTTGTTTTGTTTGCTGCAATAAATGGTTGGACCCCAACAAATTTCCTTTGGAGGAGATGTACTCGTTTTCATTTGCCAAGAACACTCTGTTTTTCATTCTTACAATTTCACCGGGTGTTTTTCTTTTTCCGCTACTGCTTTTGGTTTTCGTTTTCACCTTGATTTGCGTTCAGACCTTGTCATATCTTTTCATCAAGGTGTATTTTTGCCTCTGATCTTTATTGGTTTTCATCAAAAGAGGTGTTTATAAAAATTTCAAATGGTGTTGGAAAAGAGAAAAAGCTTTATGCAAAAAAGTGGTACAAGAAGGAGCTTGTGTAGACTGCGGCTTAGGCTTTTTCATGTCGTGCTTGATGTCTTTTTGATAGTATGCTTAGTGGTTTTGCTGTAGCATGACTTGTCTCAAATAACTGAGATTGCTTAATAAGCCTTTGAAAGAATCATGCGTTGTTTTTAATTGTATGGAAGCATTATTTTGGTTTTCTCCTTGATGCTTTATTTGGGTTGACTTGGCGCATGCTCACACATGTTAGACTCTTACAAAGTCGCCAATAGCCTCTATGATCATTTAGTTTTTAACTTTTGATGCCATCTTATGCTTCTTTTAATGTCGCTTTGTCGCTTTGCATGATTATGGCCATTATTGCTCTCTTAGTTGGTCGCTCCGAGTCTTTTGCTAGCCCTCGCCTTGTACTGAGTATGAGCTCTACTCGTGCATCGAACTCCTAAAAGCCCAAGTCTTCCAAAGTGTCCACCATACATACCTACTAGCAATTTTCTATTCCAAGTAAATTTGACTTGCTTTTATTTTCTCTTCAAATTAAACTCTTATCAGTGTTATGCGAAATTTGGTCAGTAAAGTTCTCACGAACCGGAAGGCACACTTTACTTTTTCCTGTTCTTAAAAATTTGACATTGTGGTCTCTTATGTTGAGTTGTTATGCTTGCAAGTTGTAAGTTGGAGACTAGCCCAGCCATGCAGTCATGGGCAAGCTTTCAACATTGCACTTCTTATTTGAGTTGATATCGTGATCTTTTGTTTATGGATGCCCGCGGTATGAAATGAATTGGGAATCTTGTGGGGATCATGGAGTTTGTATATGTGTTAGGGAAATGCCGGGCCGCTAATCTAAGCCATGCATAATTCATGGTGGAAATTTGCAGCATACCCATGGTGAACATTCGACGACGCATCTCACAATAAAAAGCTAAACAAATGGCAAATAAAAGAGATGTCGAGGTGTTCATTGTCTGCTTGTCCTGTCATTTTGATGTGGGCTTGTTCCATGTCATCGGGCACGGAGGTACCCCATTGGCGGTTCTCGATGATACGTGTATACTTACAATGACAAGAGCCTTGCTTGGGACTCTAAGTAAAGTAGCATGAGGTTTGGGTACTCGTATTCATGGGACACGAGGTTTTCAACTTATGATTTGTCAAGCATATGCATCATAATTGTTCTCGCATTAACTTTAACCATTCAAGATGCTTATGATGGGGGCAATGAGAGCTCAAAGCCGGTAAGTACCATAATTTTTGAAGGTTATAAAACTTGCAATCACTGCTTCCCTCCGTGAAGGGCCTTTCTTCTACCTTTTATGTTGAGTCACCACCTTCTATCTTTATGCACCATTAAGAGAGCATAGTTGTCATTCTTAGTATAATGTGCATTGTCCCAAAGTTTTCATTGATTGATTCATATTGTTGGTTTCACATGTTCTTAAATTATTTGTATCTAGTCGCCCTCTTAAACTTGAAGGTGTCCTATGCATTTATGTTTTGCTCTCTTTGAAGGACAAGCTGAAAACCATTTGTATGTTTTTCCTTATGATTTGAACACACATTTGACTTTCATTGTTTCATTTTCATGATCTTTTGTTTGTGTTCATTTGCATGTTTACAACATGGTTGCTAAGTTTCTATTGTCAAGATTATATCTTTCATGCCCATGTTTTAAGTTCTTATGATCCCAGCTCACAAATGCTTACATATATGATCAAGATTGTGTAGGTGCATGTCACCTCAAAAATTATTCTTTTGTTATCACTTACCTACTCGAGGACGAGCAGGAGTTAAGCTTGGGGATGCTTGATACGTCTCAAATGTATCTATAATTTTTGATGCTCCATGCTTGTTTTTACACCATTTGCCCAATGTTTCGTTACACTTAGTGGCACTTTTATGCATTTTCCGGAACTAACCTATTAACAAGTCGCCACAGTGCCAGTTCCCTGTTTTCTGCTGTTTTTGTGTTTCAGAAGTGATACACAGGAAATATTCTCGGAATTGGACGAAACAAGTTCCCGAAGTCTTATTTTTCCCGGAAGCTTCCAGAGATCCGAAGAGGAGTAGGAGAGGGGCCACAGGCCAGGCTCACACTAGGCTGGCGCGGCCCAGGCCCTGGCCGCGCCGCGATGGTGTGAGGGGGCCTGGGGCCACTCCTGACATCGCCCCTTCGCCTATAAAGACCCCCCAACAGGAAAAACCTAAGGACCCGATCACTTTTCCAGAACACATCGCGATCCGCCGCCGCCGTCAACCCGAAGATCGGGAGGGTCCAGAAGCTCTTCCCGGCACCCTGCCGGAGAGGGGAATCACCACCGGAGGTCTTCTTCATCGCCATGCTTGCCTCCGGAGCGATGAGTGAGTAGTCTACCTTGGACTATGGGTCCATAGCAGTAGCTAGATGGTTGTCTTCTCCACCATGTGCTTCATGTTTAGATCTCATGAGCTGCCCTACATGATTGAGATCACCGTTATGTAATTCTACATGTTTGGTTTGTTGGGATTCGATGAATATTGGTGTTATGATTGAGTTGCTATACTGAAATATATCTTTTGTTATCACTATGTTGTTTATGATCTTGCATGCTCTCCGTTGTTAGTAGCTATCATGGCCGAGTAGTTGCTAGTGACTCCAAGAGGGGGTATTTATGCTCGATAGTGGGTTCATGCCTCTATTTAACCTGGGGGAGTGACAGAAACCTCTAAGGTTGTAGATGTGCTGTTGCTACTAGGGCGAAAACAACATTCATATGCTCAAGGGCATATGCTTTGTTTATATTACACACTTTGCTTAATGCAATTATCCGTTGTTCGCAACTTAATACTCATGGGGTGTTCGGACGATATCCCCGTGAGTGGATTATTAGTCATAGATGCAGTTGGATGGCGGTCTATGTATTTTGTTGTAATGCCCAGAGTAAATCTCATAGTGATCTTCTTGACATATCACATTTATCTTTATTCTATCAATTGCCCAACTGTAATTTTTGTTTACCCAGCATGTGTTATTTATCTTATGGAGAGACACCACTAGTGAACTGTGGACCCCGGTCCTATTTCCATCATATTGCTATCACCTGTTTACTTTACTCGCACTATTTACTTTACTCGCATACTTCTACTGTTTTCCACTCGATACGCTCATACCCTTTGTTTCAAGCAAACCGGTGAGATTGACAACCTCATCGCAAGTTGGGAACAAAGTATTTGGTTGTGTGTGTGCAGGTTCCACATTGCAGCTAGCAAGCAAAGCTTGGACGAGGCGCCATATATAAATTGTCCGAAGCTGTCGCAAACTAGCAAGCATCACCTTCAGTCATAATTGTCTGCTCTTCTCCTGAACGATAAACCTTGGTTTCTTAACTGAGGGAAAACAAGCTGCTATACTCATCACACCTTCCTCTTGGGGTTCCCAACTGGCCGGTTATTTACTTCATCAAATCGGTAGCATCAAGCTTCTTTTCTGGCGTCGTTGCCGGGGACTAAAGAAGAAGAAGCTCCAACATCAACTACATTTTCCCACATCAACTACGCGCTAGCATGGCCTTAGGATTAGAGAGACTAGATGACTTCCACTTCTTCATGAATGCCCTTTGAGCGAGAGCCATGTGCTTGGCATGAGCATACTTCATGTCCTCGGGACTTCCACTCATTGTCTCTTCCTCTTCCATCAAACTTGCTTCTTCATGAATTGAGACTTTGGCCTTCAAAGCAAGGTTGGGAGCATGCACACGACGAGCATGAGCTAAGGCATCATCCGCATTCTTCTCGGAGATCTTCCTTGCCATAATCTCTTGCAAGATGTCATGAGCGGTCATCTTTTGGAAGTTGGCATTTCCCTTGATTGAGTTCACGGTGTCCTTGAAGAAGGGCGAGAGAGCTTGAATGAGCTTTGATGACCCACAAGTATAGGGGGTGTATCGTAGTACTTTCGATAAATAAGAGTGTCGAACCCAACGAGGAGCAGAAGGTGTTGATGAGTGGTTTTGATCAAGGATACACTGTAAATGCTAGCAAACAGGTTTTCAGGGGTATTTGGTAATACGAGTAAATAAAGTGCGAGTAAATAAAAGACAGTAGTAACAATTGCAGCAAGTGGCCCAATCCTTTCTTCAGCAAAGGACAAGCCGGTTGTGTACTTATAATAACCAAACGTTCTCGAGGACACATGGGTGTTTCTGTCAAGAGCTTTCACTTCATAAAGCCAATAGTCTTTATTGGTTTGATAGGTGTTATGGGGGTGAACCTGTGCTAGCGCACTACCCTTACTAGGATAAATACACACTTGTGATTATACCCTCCTGCAAGCATCCGCAAATACAAGAAAGTAATTAAGATAAATCTAACCACAGCCTTAAACTCTAAGATCCTACGCTCCCTGGTGTAATGGTTTCCCAACGGAGGTTTAGGTTTCTGTCACTCCAGCAACCCCACAATTGGTAGCCAAATACACAATGCATCTCACTAGGCCCATAAATGGTGAAGTATCATGTAGTCGACATTCACATGACACCACTAGTGAAATAGCACCACAACAATATCAAACCATTAAATATTTCTCAACAATAATTCACTACTAACATCTTGACTTCTCCCATGTCCTCAAGAACTAAACGAACTACTCACAAGACATCATATGGATCATGATCAGAGGTGAAATAATGGTAAATAACAATCTGAACATAAACCTTAATTCAACGGTTCCACTCAATAGCATCAACTACAAGACTAATCAACACCAGGAAAGTTTCCCCTAACAATATAACAAGATCCAACTCAAGATGTTACAGCGGGATGGCGTGGTGATGGTGGAGATGAAGGTGCTGGTGATGGAGATGATGATGATGATGATCCCAATGAAGTCCGGTGCGATGGTGATGACGATGGCGATGATCTCCCCTCTCCGGGAAGGAATTTCCCCGGCAGATTTCTCCCTGCCGGAGAGCTTTTCTCTCTCTGGTGTTCTCCGCCCCGTAGAGGCGGCTGTGTCTAACTCTGAGCCCCCCTTGACTTAGGTTTTCGGGGACGATGAAGTACGCGGAGGGGCGAGACCAGAAGTGGGCCAGGGTGGCCTCACACAGGGCTGGCGCGGCCAGGGGTCAGGCCGCGCCACCCTGGCGTGAGGGCCCCTCCTGGCTCCTCTCGACTCCTCCTTCTGGCTTCCTGAGTCTTCTGGGAAAATATAATTTCCTAGTATTTTTCTGGAATTTTCCTTATCTTCAAAATATGGTCCCTTGATGGTTCTTTTTCTAGCAGAATCCTGACTCCGACAGCAAATCCTCCGATGATCATCAAACATGTGGAAACAAAGGAAATAACATAAGTATCATATCTAAATATGAAATATATCAGTGAATAACAGTAAATTATGATACAAAATAGTGATGCAAAATGGACGTATCAACCCCCCCAAGCTTAGACCTCGCTTGTCCCCAAGCGAAAACTAAACTCGGTAAACATGACCACAGGTTTATGGAGTAAAGTGTCAATAATCAAAATACGGACAAGAAGCATCACATTTACCAAGGCACAAATTATAGTAGACAGCAACTTCCCTTTATAAGATATAGACTTGCAATAAGTAAAGAGAATCACATATAAAGATGCACAAAGTAAACTATAATTGGCAATGGCAAACCTTAGTTCTTGGTCAAAGAATAAAGAACAAGCTATTCTTTGTTTTGAACGGAGCCTTTTAAAACAGAGCTAATATAGCAAAGACCATATGCTCAACGAAACAAACTTTTAATATTCAAAGAAAGCTTTCAAAGATATATTCCTTCAGACAAAAGCATTGTACAAAACAAGGAAGATAGTAAACATGATTAAACAGATCAACATATGGATGAGTGAAACATAACAACTCAAATGCTTGCTTGAGACAGAAGGAGATAGGTTGACTCAACATAAAAGTAAAAGATAGGCCCTTCGCAGAGGGAAGCAGGGATTAAACATGTGCTAGAGCTTATCATTTGCAAAACAGAGGTAAAAAGTTATTTTGAGAGGTGGTTGCTTTTGTCAACGACTAGCAACGGAGTTCTTGATATCTTCCATACTAAACAAGTGAGAGCGGTTCCGAGATGTTTGATTAATTGGCACATTGGTGCTCTTTTATAGCTTTGCACTCCTCCCCACCTTTTTCCTTTCTCAAACCATGGCTAACCGATTCCATCGGGTGCCGACCAACTTTCACATACCATGGAGGAGTGCTTTTTTTCTTTCTTTTTTTGAGATTATAATGGTCTGACCAGCTCCCTTGCAAAATTAATGACGAGCAGATGAAGCTGCCTAGTCGAGGGGTACTTAATTTAGTATGGAAGATAACAAACCCATCCACAACGTCCTCATGAGCTAAAAACAGTGGCACAAAATGAGAAGTGTTTGAAGGTTTTTGAAAGGTAGCACATGAAAATTTACTTGGAATGGCTTGAAATACCATGCATAGGAATTTATAGTGGACTCTTTGGAAGTGACTTGGCTTTTGGGAATTGGATGCACGAGAAGTATTTCCTCTCAGTACAGGTTTTTGGCTAGCAAGGCTGGGTAGCAAGCATAAGAGTTGCATGAAACAGACAAACATACATATAATAAGAACAATCATGCAAACTCCCTTGAAGGTACAATGATTTTAACTTTGAGAATAACAATGCTTATAAGCCAAATATAAGGAAAACTGAAGTGATGTAACTACAAACACTTCTTTATTCTTTTCTACTCAAACCTCAAGGTAAAATTGCTACTGACCAAGCTAGGTTTGCCAAAACCAACTAAATTTACTCATGCTCCCAAAGTGATACCAATACCAATCAACAAGACTAGTCATATAAGAGAGATTGCAAACTAACATAAAGTGTGCGGAAAGCAAACGATAAAACTTCTCATTAATATTTTATTACCGCAAATCACACCAAGGGATACATAGATAACCAACTAAGGAGGATACTTCCAAACTGCAAACTATTCTATAAGATAACTTCTCTATTCATGATATGACTCTACTTGAAAAGTAAATGAGCAAAAGGTAATGATGTGATACTGCGGCACTCCCCCATGCTTGAAACAAGCCAAGGGGATGCCTATACCGATGACGAATTACTCCTTGGGTGGTATTGGTGAATCTTCATCGTTGTCATACTTCCAAGGCAGGGGTCCTCCATCAAGGAAGGATGTCTTGGTCTCCAAAATCCTGAAACTTGCAGCAGCACTCATTTGTTGAAATCTAGCTTCATACTCACAATTTTGGTTCTGCACGTCGTAGAGTTGTGCTTGTAATTGGCTAGTCATCTCCTGGAGCGAGAGGATATCCCTCCAGAGCTCTGTAGTCTCCTTCTTGTACTTGGCAACAAGCTCTTGATTAATCCTATAGATAATGTCCACCTCGCGTTCTGCCATCTTCTTGTATTTGAAAACTTCTTGTTCCAGCGCTTCCATCCTCGCTCCGAGACTCCCTTCTCCCTTGGGTCCTTGAACATCTTTAATCTGTAACTCCCCATCCTTGAGTGACAACTCCTTCAGATGCATCCTCAGCTCCCTCATGTACGGATTGATGGAATCCGCAAGAGGGTTCTCCTCAGATGGACCGGACAAAGACATTGTAACTCCAAAGCTGAGAGCAATCCCTGACAGAAACAGCTCGAAACAAAACACGACGAGAAAACGATATACAGACCTCGGGGATTCCGGGGGGTTAAATAGGCGAAAATTATACATCGAAACAAAATCACAGGAGGAAACTGGGACGGAAACGAGTTTCGGGGTGCTCTCACACCTGGGTGGCGCGGCCAGGGGTGGGCCCGCGCCACCTATGTGTGAGAAGCACACGGACTCCTTTTCCTGCCCGTTTTCGTCTCGTGATTTTTCGTATTTAGTAAAAACAGCAAAAATATTAAAGAAAGAGCTTTTTGCGAAACTTCTCTGACTAGAACTGTTACCTATTCAAAAACAAACTCTGCAGGTACCTGCAATTTGTCTTGGATGAATTCTTCCGGAGAAACTGTTTCAATAACATCAACATCTTCATTATAAGAATCTCCAGAAATATAATGTTTGAGTCTTTGCCCATTCACCACTTGTGTAGAGTCATCTTTCAATGAAGCAATCTTAATAGCACCTGAGCGGTACACTTCCACAATAACATATGGTCCTTCCCATTTAGAGAGTAATTTCCTTGCAAAAAATCTGAGACGAGACCTATACAATAGAACTTTCTCACCAACATGAAACTCTCTTTTAAGAATTCTCTTATCATGCCATTGCTTGACTTTCTCTTTAAAAAGCCTGGCATTCTCACACGCTTCGTTTCTCCACTCATCTAGAGAACTCAAATCTAATAACCTTTTCTTACCGGCTAGTTTAAAATCTCTATTAAGCTCTCTCACTGCCCAAAAAGCTTTGTGTTCTAATTCTAAGGGCAAGTGACACGCTTTTCCGTAAACCATCTTATAAGGAGACATACCCATGGGGTTCTTATAAGCAGTTCTATAAGCCCATAAAGCATCGTTTAACTTACTAGCCCAGTTTTTCCTAGATCTATTGACAGTCTTCTGTAAGATAGACTTGATCTCCCTATTT
Source organism: Dactylis glomerata (assembly GCA_007115705.1). NCBI lineage: Eukaryota > Viridiplantae > Streptophyta > Magnoliopsida > Poales > Poaceae > Dactylis > Dactylis glomerata. Next base: position 1,938,215 of record QXEO01000456.1, on the reverse strand, counting down.
GAAAGCTCTACCTGCCCACTAGTTTGGGGATGATAAGCAGAAGCAATTCTATGATTGACATCATATTTAGCAAGAGTTTTTCTAAAACCACCGTGAATAAAATGAGAACCTCCGTCAGTCATAAGATATCTAGGCACACCAAACCTAGGAAAAATAACATCCTTAAGCATTTTTAACGAGGTCTCACCATCGGCACTCTTTGTAGGTATGGCTTCTACCCATTTAGTAACATAATCAACATCAATAAGTATATGGGTATAGCCTTTTGAAGGAGGAAAAGGAACCATAAAGTCAAATCCCCAACAATCAAATGGTTCAATAACAAGAGTCTAACTCATAGGCATTTCATTGCGTCTAGAAATATTACCAACTCTTTGACATTCATCGCAAGATAAAACATACCTTCTGGCATCTTTAAAGAGGGTTGGCCAATAAAAACCTGATTGTAGAACCTTCTGCGCGGTTCTATCTCCAGCATGGTGCCCTCCATAGGCGCTGCTATGGCATTTTCTTAATATCTCTTGTTGCTCATATTCCGGTACGCATCTTCGCATAATACCATCAACTCCTTCTTTATATAAGTGTGGGTCATCCCAAAAGTAATGCCTCAAATCATAGAAGAATTTTCTTCTTTGCTGAGCTGTAAAGGTTGGAGGCAAATACTTGGAAACAATAAAGTTAGCATAATCAGCATACCAAGGAAGGTCTCGCGAAGTTACATTTATTGCAGCCAACTGTTCATTTGGAAAACTGTCGTTAACAGGAATAGGATCAAAAGAAATGTTTTCCAATCTAGACAAGTTGTCAGCCACAGGATTTTCAGCACCTTTCCTATCTACGATATGCAAATCAAACTCTTGTAAAAGCAACACCCATCTAATATGCCTAGGCTTAGCATCCTTCTTAGTTATAAGATATCTAATAGCAGCGTGATCAGTATGAATAGTAACTTTAGAATCAACAATGTAAGATCTAAACTTATCACATGCAAAAACAACAGCAAGAAACTCTTTCTCAATAGTAGCATAATTCTTCTGAGCAGCATCAAGAGTCTTACTAGCATAATGAATAACATTCAACTTATTATCCACTCGCTGTCCAAGAACAGCACCAACAGCAAAATCACTAGCATCACACATAATTTCAAAAGGTAAATTCCAATCAGGTGGTTGAACAATAGGAGCAGTAGTTAAAGCCTTCTTAAGAGTTTCAAAAGCTTCCTTACAATCATCATCAAAGACAAATGGTACATCTTTTTGAAGAAGATTAGTAAGAGGCTTTGAAATCTTAGAGAAATCTTTAATAAACGTCCTATAGAAACCAGCATGACCAAGAATACTACGAATACCTTTAACATCTCTGGGACAGGGCATTTTCTCAATTGCCTCCACTTTTGCTCTGTCAACTTCAATACCTCTTTCAAAAAATTTATGTCCAAGGACAATTCCTTCATTCACCATAAAGTGGCATTTCTCCCAATTAAGAACAAGGTTAGTTTCCTCGCATCTCTGCAAAACTTTATCAAGGTTGTGCAAACAATTATCAAAAGAAGTTCCATAGACGGAGAAATCGTCCATGAAGACCTCCACAATTTCTTCACAAAAGCCATGAAAAATAGCAGACATGCATCTTTGAAAAGTAGCAGGAGCATTGCATAAACCAAATGGCATACGTCTATAAGCATAAGTTCCATAAGGACAAGTAAAAGTGGTTTTCTCTTGATCTTCCTTCTTAACAGCAATTTGAGAAAAACCAAAATAACCATCAAGGAAACAAAAATGAGTCTTCTTAGACAACCTTTCTAACATCTGATCTATAAACGGTAAAGGATAATGATCTTTCTTAGTAACTTTGTTTACCTTCCTATAATCAATGCACATTCTATAACCAACTACTACCCTTTGAGGAATAAGCTCGTTATTCTCATTAGGCACAACAGTCATACCTCCTTTCTGAGGAACACAATGAACATGACTAACCCATCTACTATCAGCAATATGATAAATAATACCAGCATCAAGGAGTTTTAATACCTCATTTCTTACCACATCCTTCATCTTGGGAATTAGGCGGCGTTGATGCTCCACGACTAGATTTGCGTCTTTCTCCATATTAATGGCATGCTGACATAAAGTGGGAGAAATCCCTTTTAAATCATCAAGAGTATATCCCATAGCTCCTCGGTGTTTCCTCAATATCTCCAATAATCTTTCTTCTTCCTTTCCTGAAAGTTTAGAACTAATAATAATAGGATATATTTTCTTATCATCTATATAAGCATATTTAAGATTATCAGGCAAAGTCTTTAATTCGAAAATAGGATCTTCTTTAGGCGGCAAAGTGGTACCAAGATCCTCCACAGGAAGATTATGCTTGATTAATGGTGGTTGACGAAGAAGAATATCGTCAATCTCTTCTCTTTCCTTGCTAAAAACATCACTTTCGTGATGTTCCATGAATTGCTGCAAGGCATTATTAGGAGCAAGCGCAATAGAAGCAAGCTGTTCAACTCGAAAATTTTCATTAGGCGTGTCATTTTCAAAAGAAGTCTTAGCAAACTTTGAAAAATTAAACTCATAAGACTCTCCATTAAACTTAGTAAAAAATTCTCCTTCTTACAATCTATCATGGCGCCACTAGTGTTCAAACTTGGTCTACCAAAAATAATAGGACAAGTTTTACTAGCCTCCTTACCAAGTACTAGGAAATCAGTGGGGTATTTAGTCTTACCGCAAAGAACTTCCACATCTCGAACAATACCAAGAGGCCAAACAGTCTCTCTGTTAGCAAGCTGAACAACCACATCAATATCTTCAAGTTCACAAGCGCCAATCTCATGTATAATCTCTTTGTAAAGCTCTAAAGGAATAGCACTTGCACTAGCACCAATATCACATAAACCATAATAGCAATGATCTCCAATCCTGACAGAAATAACAGGAACACTTGTTTTCCTATGCTTTTTAGGATGTGAGAGAATGTTAGAAGCATCTTCACAAAAAAGAATATATTCATCCCCTACATCTTTAGTAACAAGATGTAGTGACCTCATCTTTTAAAGATGATGATCCCTGTGCTTTTCAGTGCTAGTCCCTGGATCAACGCTAGCACACACAGTTTGAGATGTAATATCAAGAAACAAAGGTCATTTTATTACATCGCACGATCCATCAATTACATAAAGAACTTACAATGCTCATAACTCATAACATAGAGCTTTCAGAGTTTACAACGAAATCAAAACTAGCATGGAGTCCTTCTTCTTCATGTGCCACAGGCGAACATGTTGCGGATAGACTCGTAACCCTGTCGTACCTTTCTTATCGTCAAAAACCTGCAACATGAAACGTTGCAGCCACAAAGGGTCAATACACTTGAATTGTATTGGCAAGATGTCATTGTTTGGTGGACACAATGGAACCTAACACTTAAATGAAAATTTGGCTAGGTGGAGCTGCAGACCTATTTGCACTAAGCAATTTTATCCTATCATTTCATTGTAGCAAAACTTTTAGCTGGACAACTTGACTTGGGTGATCTACCCCTGTAGCCACAGGCCGTAGTTATCGTACGGGACACACTGGTCGATAGATACCTACATCAAATGTCAAAACCTCAATTTTCTTTTAAAACACTATTGGACACACTGGAATCCACCAGGTGCTCCTAATAAATTATGCACACACAGGAATCCACCAGGTGTACATAATTATGATCACACAACAAATCCCTTGTTGTCCCATCAAGTTTTAGTTTAAAGAAGTTGGCATGATGAGATCCTTGAACATCTTCAAAATCATGTCGCTCAAAATTGTCCATAACCGGGGACACGGCTAAGTACTTAGTTTTAACCCTCTGCAGAGGTGGTGCACTTTTCCCACAAGACTTAGTCAACCTCTTTTGCCATGATGCTCATTTTGCTCAAATGGCCAAGTGAAGACTAAGACGAGACCTTTCAGAGACAATCCCTCAGACCAACCCGGACGCGTTCCCAAAAACCACCATCTGTCCGTCTGGCTGAGTTCTCGCAACTTAGTTAGTCAAGACAGAGCCCATATTGTCTTGTGGTTGCACTGGAAGCTTCACGACCTGAGCGTCTCCAATCTCTTTGTTCCTGGGTGGCCGTCCACAAGTGAGATACACCTGGTGGTTCAGAGGTTCGACGACATGACCCCAGGGAACCACTCAACAGAAACCATACAAGCCACATTCCACCCAGGTGGTTCATTGAAATTTTGTTGTTTTCTTGGTTTTTGTAAAACAATGGTTTTCAACACTTAGCCAAAACATGTGATAATCCCTTCCCACACAAGTGTAAGGCAACCTATAGCAGTAGCAGTTCTACTAGGAGATGCAAAAGCTAGATATAAACTAGACAAAAGACTTAGCATAAAAATCATAGCTACTAAGACCATTTTCACCTACACATGCATCTTCTACAAGAAAGCTACTAGTGATAATTCTTTAGTAGGACAAGGAGATGATGACACTTGCCTTAGAAATATTCTGAAGATTGTACTTCTCTTAGTCAACACACGTAGCTCTCCGTACAACTATAAGATAAAAGGAACACAACATAAACACACCATCCAAGCAACATAATCAAACAAGACAAAAGTGTTTATTAGTTTTAGTTTAGTCTTTGATTTGTCTTAGTGATATTTGCATGAAGTTGGCTTGATATGGATGGAGGGAATGGCTAAGTCAAGAGTTTTAAAGATTGATGTGGTTTTCTAAATTGTTAGGAAGTGTCAAACACTTAGTAAAAATAGCTTCAAGGAGATTCTTAGGCTTGGTTTGAGAAGTTGGATGGATAAATTCTAAGTCACGAGGTCTACCACTTTCATCTTCTTGATTTGGGCTCTCTTCTCTTGATCTTCTTGTTTTCCTTCATCTCCTTGTCTTCTCTTCAACTGCTTCTCCATGGTCTTGATATGGGAAAACTTCTATGTCATATTATTGGATGGGGTAGTCAAAATACTTAGAAGAATTTGGGTAAGATGGAGTTGATAGTTTTACACTTGGGCAAGGATAGAGAAGAGGTCATTGGTAGATTTGGGTGGTCTTTAAAACTTAGGGTTTTTTTTACACCATTTGTAGAGTGGGACAATAGTCACATAACCCAAGGTACACATGGGTTGTTTAGGAACTAAAGATTTGTTAAATTACTCAAATAGCTCAATTGCAATTTGAATAACTTAAACTAGGCAATAAGATTAATATTTGAATGATGTTGGAATAGTGTGGGAAAAATGTATAACGGGGTTCTTGTGGATAGATACGATCACAAGATTAACTTTCGAAGAAGGAAATATGTTGAAAGAATTATAGAATTAATTCTATAATAAAAATACTCAAATTCCCACATTTAAATTTGAATACATGTAAATACGTTCAAAATCCAAAATTTTAAACTTACAGATTCGAAAATTTAATAATTGGAAAATTTGGTACCACTAGATAGGCAATTTAATTATGAAGCCAACGCAACAAGAATCATCCAAAACGGAGCTATAGATCTTTAGTTATGATTTTTGAAAGATTTACGTGAGCTAGCAGTGTAACCAAACGGATCAGATCCAATGCGTTAAAAAAAAACAGGAAAGGGCGCACGTGGGAAGGCATGATAGGCTGCTACCAATTCTAGTCCAATTCATGCCGTATGCTAGTGATCGACTGGAACAATGGTGTCGTACCAGCAGCTGCTGCAACAAGACGATGACGAGTTGACGACGGTCTCGGACATGGTTGATGGCAGCGCTTCGGCGGTCTTCTTCAAGACGTGCATGATGGGCGCGGCGAACGACGGGCGTTCTCCGCAACGACTCCCTTTTCATCCAACGACGGTGACGGGGCGGTACTCAGCTCCGGTTTGCAGGTGTGTTACCGATTCCTGCTAGGAACTAGTCTGAGACCGAGCTTCGAGGTACACAATCTAATCGTACAGGAGATGTTGGCATTACCAGCGATGGCAGACGTCGAGGTTGACGGCGGTGGCTGCTGCGGGTGTGGACGAAGGCGAGGCTCCGGTGGCTGTGTCGGGCAGCGCGACCAACAACGATGATAAGATGTGAGATGTTGTCCTGGAGGTAGGCGATAATGAGAAAATTCTATTGGTGCAAGGAATCGATCTAGAGATAAACGTACACGACGTACCAGACTGATGAACTCCGTTGACGTCGCGGCCAACATCCACAAAACGATGCACAACCATGTCCTGGAGGTAGGCTAGGATTAGAAGAGTCTACTGTTGAAAGAAATTAAGATAAAGATGAATAGAGATGTCGTACCGGCACGATGAACTCGGTAAGATCTAAATCTTGACGTCAAATCCACGGGATACACAGACATTATTTAGAGAAATTTTGTGAACCAAAGTGAAAGAGGAGAACAAGGGGCACACGGTGCTTTTTTTGGTTTGTCTTATAATGGACCGAGGAGAGAGATCGGGAGGTGTATGCCGATGAACGACATTCGGTGCACCCGGACGGTTTTGGAGATTAAGGAAACGAATTATGATTTTAATTACCTGAATAGGACCGTGATTGAATGTGGAGTAATTTTCGTCTTGAAGACGACAATAAAGAGTCGCTAGAATTAGGGGGAATAGAAGGGGAAGGTTGACACCATTAACGTGTAGATGCAACATAAACAAGTCGAGGTTGAAGACGACCTGTAGCGCGGGCTGGTCGGTTGGCTTTAATGGGCCAGGCTGTTACGGCCCAAATCTTTTTTTCTTTTCTCTTCTTATTTTTTTCTATTTTTTTAAATATCTTTTGCATTTTGGCTCCAAATGAGCTCAGATCAGATTCTAAAATTTTATAAAATTCAACATATCATTCTAAAACATCAAGGAGCTACTTTTCATGTCCAAAATAAGTTTTCAACAACATTTTCTATCTTTGGCCTATATGGCTACTTGGGCATTTGATTTCCAAAATAGGATTTTTTTGGCTTTATGTTTTTCTCAAAATATTTATTTTAAAAACCTCAAAATAGAAATAAGTTTGTTTGGAAATATTTGGATACCAAGTATTTATGAAATTACCATTTTGGAAAAAAAATACTTTTGAACATAATTCAAAAAGTTTCAAATCTTAGGGAAATTTCCACACATACAAACAATTCCATCGATTTTACTTATTTATTTTAACATTCTAAAAAAATTGGAATGTTACACAAGATCCTTCAATATAGCTACAGGAGACTTAATAGTAATTTGCTCATCAGGTTCTGCAGCTTTCTTAGTACTTTTATTAGACACACTTACCAAAGTAGAATACTTTTTTACCTTAGTAGGGAAAGGTGTCTTCTCAAAATAAGGTTCAGGCACAATGCTATCAACAGTACAAACTTCAGTAGCTGCAGCAGGTAAATGACTAATAGAATCTTTATAAGGCGCATGATATTTGTTCCAATCTTTCTTTGGAACATCAAGATAAGAGGCAAAGGCCTTAAAACAATTAGCAAGTATTTGTGAATCAAGACCATATGCAGTGCTAACACTATGAAAGTCATCGGTCCCCATAAAAGATTTAATGCATTCATAATCATAGTTTATACCTGACTTCCTACCTTTGTCGTTTTCCCAACCTTCAGCATTCTCTTGTATACGGTCAAGAAGTTTCCACTTAGCATCTTCTTTCATATGAGTAAATGATCCAAAGCAAGAAGCATCCAAGTAATCCTTATCAGGAAGAGTAAGCCGCGCATAAAAATTATCAATAACAATATTATTGGGGAGCTCGTGAATGGGGCATTTGAGCATTAGTAACTTCAACCTCCCCCACGCTTGGGCAATACTCTCTCCATCACGAGGCCAAAAATTATATATCCGATTACGATCTTTATGAATTTCACTTGGAGAATAAAACTTGGAATAAAAGAGAGGTACAATATCCTCCCATGCCATAGATGGACCATCTTGGAGTAGTCGATACCACTCTTCAGCTCTGCCTTTCAATGATAAAGAAAATAATTTATTCCTGACTTGGCTTGGTGAAATACCTGCACATCTGAACAACTCGCATAATTCATGTATAAATAATAAGTGATCACCCGGATGGACAGTTCCATCTCCTGAATAGCAGTTATCCATAATACGCCCAACAATTTTCATAGGTATTTTAAAAGGATCAATTTCAGCAGGTGATGGCGGTGGTGGTTCCTCCACATGTGCAGCAGTAGTAGAAGTGTTTCCAAATAGGAAACCAAATGGAGAGTTCTCCATAGCAGAGTAAAATAAAAATAAAAGACAAAATAAAAACAATACTCACAGCGACGGTTACCTTTACCAATTCCACTCTTCAATAGCGCTACACTCCCCGGCAACGGCGCCAGAAAATAGTCTTGATGACCCACAAGTATAGGGGGTGTATCGTAGTACTTTCGATAAATAAGAGTGTCGAACCCAACGAGGAGCAGAAGGTGTTGATGAGTGGTTTTGATCAAGGATTCACTGTAAATGCTAGCAAACAGGTTTTCAGGGGTATTTGGTAATACGAGTAAATAAAGTGCGAGTAAATAAAAGACAGTAGTAACAATTGCAGCAAGTGGCCCAATCCTTTCTTCAGCAAAGGACAAGCCGGTTGTGTACTTATAATAACCAAACGTTCTCGAGGACACACGGGAGTTTCTGTCAAGAGCTTTCGCTTCATAAAGCCAATAGTCTTTATTGGTTTGATAGGTGTTATGGGGGTGAACCTGTGCTAGGGCACTATCCTTACTAGGATAAATACACACTTGTGATTATACCCTCCTGCAAGCATCTGCAAATACAAGAAAGTAATTAAGATAAATCTAACCACAGCCTTAAACTCTAAGATCCTACGCTCCCTGGTGCAATGGTTTCCCAACGGAGGTTTAGGTTTCTGTCACTCCAGCAACCCCACAATTGGTAGCCAAATACACAATGCATCTCACTAGGCCCATAAATGGTGAAGTATCATGTAGTCGACGTTCACATGACACCACTAGTGAAATAGCACCACAACAATATCAAACCATTAAATATTTCTCAACAATAATTCACTACTAACATCTTGACTTCTCCCATGTCCTCAAGAACTAAATGAACTACTCACAAGACATCATATGGATCATGATCAGAGGTGAAATAATGGTAAATAACAATCTGAACATAAACCTTAATTCAACGGTTCCACTCAATAGCATCAACTACAAGAGTAATCGACACCGGGAAAGTTTCCCCTAAGAATATGACAAGATCCAACTCAAGATGTTACAGCGGGATGACGTGGTGATGGTGGAGATGAAGGTGCTGGTGATGGAGATGATGATGATGATGATCCCGATGAAGTCCGGTGCGATGGTGATGATGATGGCGACGATCTCCCCTCTCCGGGAAGGAATTTCCCCGGCAGATTTCTCCCTGCCGGAGAGCTTTTCTCTCTCTGGTGTTCTCCGCCCTGCAGAGGCGGCTGTGTCTAACTCTGAGCCCCCCTTGACTTAGGTTTTCGGGGACGATGAATTATGCGGAGGGGCGAGACCAGAAGTGGGCCAGGGTGGCCTCACACAGGGCTGGCGCGGCCAGGGGTCAGGACGCGCCACCCTGGCGTGAGGGCCCCTCCTGGCTCCTCTCGACTCCTCCTTCTGGCTTCCTGAGTCTTCTGGGAAAATATAATTTCCTGGTATTTTTCTCGAATTTTCCTGATCTTCAAAATATGGTCCCTTGATGGTTCTTTTTCTAGCAGAATCCTGACTCTGGCAGCAAATCCTCCGATGATCATCAAACATGTGGAAACAAAGGAAATAACATAAGTATCATATCTAAATATGAAATATATCAATGAATAACAGTAAATTATGATACAAAATAGTGATGCAAAATGGACGTATCAAACTTTCTCTTCATCCACTTCCAATCGCATTGGGTGGACCCAAGATCAACTAGCTTCACTTGGAGTGACGAGAGGCGCCTATGGAGTTCTTCCAGACTTTCACCATCAAGCATGGCAAAGTTGTCTGCATCGTTGTGAGCTTCATCATACTTGGATTCTTTAATGCTCTCATTGCTGATGAAGAGATTCGTGAGAGTATCCCAAGCTTCCTTGGTGGAGGTGATGTTGCAGACGAACGCCTTGTCCTTCTCGGTGATAGCCATGTGGATGAGATGTAAAGCGGAGGCATTGAGTTGCTTGTCGATTTTCTCCTAAGGTAGCAAGTTGTTCAAGTCCTTGGAAGTTGGATGAAAACCCTGCTCAATGATTCTCTAAAGCTCAATAGACACAAAGTTTATGTGAGAGCACATGTTATCTTACCAATTGGCGAAGCTAAAAGCATCAAGTGGTGGCGGTGGGCCGCATGAAGCAAGGTGTGGCATTTGGAGGTGTCTCTCGGAGACATAGCTCGTAGGATGAGGAATTTCCGGGCTATGTCCCCGAGAGGTGTCATCTTTCTTGGGTGGGTTCTCGTTGCTCTCATCCCCAACCTTGTCCGGATCATCCTCGTTTAAGGATGGCTTATCCTTATCCAAGGTTTCAAACAGAGTTGGTGGAGTGGTACTAGACATCCCACTAGTGAGCGCATCGAGTTGAATCTTTTGACTTTCAATGGCACCCATCATGGCTTCCATTCGAGCCATAAGGTGATTAAGATCCGCCTTAGTGGCGGGCTCCTTGTCGCCCATTATTTCTTAGCGGTTAAGCCCAATCAAAGAGCCCTCGCTCTGATACCAATTGAAAGGATCTTAAGAGGCGACTAGAGGGGGGGTGAATAGGCGCTACACAAATTTTTTATCTTTTTCCAATTTTAAGGCTTGACACAAAATAAATTCACTAGATGTGCAACTAGGTGAATTTCCTAAGTGACAAGCAAGCAAGTAAGCAAGTAAGTAAAACACAAGCAAGATACAAGTAAGGGTAAGAAGTGACCGAAAAGCAGAGACCGGAGACACAAGGATGTATTCCCGTAGTTCCTTCCTTTTGAGGGGAAGTACGTCTACATTGGAGAGGTGTGACGACATGGAGTCCACCAACACCACAAAGGCTCACCTTGTTCTCTGGTGAGCAAGCCACGGAGGCTAGCTCATTTCCACTAAGTGGTGGTATTGGGGGCACTGACCGAAACCCTTACACGGAGGTTGGGCATAACTCCACAACTCAATTGGAGGCTCCCAACAAGAAAACCACAAAGCTTTTACATGGAGGAAGCTTTGAGGTGACCTCTCTTGCCCAAGGCAAGTTCCACAGAGGAGGAGTGAAGCAAACACAAATCACTTCGGTAGGATTGTAGATCTAGGGCTCCTCTACCAATCTACCAAATCTTGAGGGATTTGGTTAGCTAGGGAAGGAGATCTACGGAGTTGAAGCTCTGCATTAATGGAGGAGAGAGAGTGTGGACGAGGTAGCTCAGATCTGAGGTAGGGGACGACTATTTATAGGCCAGCTCGAAATCTGTCCGTTGAAGGCGACTTACCCGGGAAATTCCGGCCTGCGGGCGAAAATTCTGGGGTTTCACTTAAGGCAGAAATTCCGGCCTGGGGGTGGAAATTCCAGCCTGGGGGAGGAAATTCCGGCACCCCAGAAATTTTCATTTCTGAAAATTCCGGCCAGAAATTCCGGGCCTTTACTGAAGGTTGCACCACAGCTTGAAAGAAAGGACTTAGCAAAAATTCGCAGGGCCGGAAATTCTGGTTACTCAGAATTTCTGGGCCCCTTCCTGCAAGCTGCACCACAGCCTTTTGTAAAGGACTTAGCCGAATTTTTGAGGGCTGGAAATTTTGAAATTTCCGGCACTCGAAAATTTTGCCAAACCAGAATTTTCGGCCCCTTTACAGAGCGTTGCACCACAACGTTTTGTAAAGGACTTAGCCGAATTTTGAAGGGCCGGAAATTCATAATTTTGTCCAGGGGCAGAAATTCCGGCCCTGGGGCGGAATTTCCGGCCCTGAAACACAATTTCTGGCCCTGTGAAATATAGTCCTCTGGGTGATTTTAAGCCTTTCTACAGTAGTCCCCTTTTCCAAACTTCTCTTCAACATCCGTCTTGTGCAATACCTGTAGAATCCCTGCAATGCTTAGCACAAGATTAATTTCCTTGTGTTGTAATCAAACACCCAAAAATGAAAGCTAGGAACATATCCTTTCATAATGCAAGAATGTAAATAGAGCGAGTAATAGTAAACAGTAAAGCAATGTAAAGGAAATTGGACCGGGTGATACGTCTCAAACGTATCTATAATTTTTGATGCTCCATGCTTGTTTATACACCATTTGCTTAGTGTTTTGTTACACTTCATGGCGTTTTTATGCATTTTCCAGAACTAACCTATTAACAAGATGCCACAGTGCAAGTTCCCTGTTTTCTGCTGTTTTTGTGTTTCAGAAAAGTTACACAGGAAATATTCTCAGAATTGGATGAAACAAAAGCCGAACATCCAGATATTTAACAAAGCTTCCAGAAGACCACGGAGATGAGCCAGAGGCTGGCCTCACCACCAGGGGCGCGGCCCAGGCTCTGGCCGCGCCGCCCTATGGTGAAGGCCACATAGTCCACTTCTGACGCTGCCCCTTCGCCTATAAAGACCCCCCGACGGGAAAAAGCTAAGTACCCGATCAATTTTCCAGAAACACATCGCGATCCGCCGCCATCGTTGACCCGAGATCGGGAGGGTCCAGAAGCTCTTCCCGGCACCCTGCCAGAGAGGGGAATCGCCACCGGAGGTCTTCTTCATCGTCATGCTTGCCTCCGGTGCGATGAGTGAGTAGTCTACATTGGACTATGGGTCCATAGCAGTAGCTAGATGGTTGTCTTCTCCACCATGTGCTTCATGTTTAGATCTCGTGAGCTGCTTTACATGATCGAGATCACCATTATGTAATTCTACATGTTGTGTTTGTTGGGATCTGATGAATATTGGTGTTATGATTAAGTTGATGTGCTGAATATTATCTTATGTTATCTCTATGTTGTTTATGATCTTGCATGCTCTCCGTTGTTAGTAGCTATCTTGGCCAAGTAGATACTAGTGACTCCAAGAGGGGGTATTTATGCTCGATAGTTGGGTTCATGCCTCTATTTAATCTGGGGGAGTGACAGAAACCTCTAAGGTTGTAGATGTGTTGTTGCCACTAGGGAGAAAACAACATTCTTATGTCCAAGGACATATGCTTTGTTTACATTACACACTTTGCTTAATGAAGTTATATGTCGTTCGCAACTTAATATTCACGGGGTCCTCGGATGATTCCCCGTGGGTGGATTATTAGTCATAGACGCAGTTGGATGGCGGTCTATGTATTTTGTTGTAATACCCAGAGTAAATCTCATAGTGAACCTCTTGACACATGCACGTTATCTTTATTCTATCAATTGCCCAACTATAATTTGTTTACCCAGCATGTTGTTATTTATCTTATGGAGAGACACCACTAGTGAACTGCGGACCCCAGTCCAATTTCCTTTACATTGCTATCACATGTTTACTTTACTCGCACTGTTTACTTTCTTGCACACTACTATTGCTTTCCACTCAATACGCTCATTTCTTTGTTTACAGCAAACCGGTGAGATTGACAACCTCATCGTAAGTTGGGAGCAAAGTTCTTGGTTGTGTTGTGTGCAGGTTCTGCATTGCTACTAGTTGAATACGCGCTAACAAGTATCGTTAACGGCGCCCTTGTTGGAGTGTCACTAAGCTAGCAAGCATCACCTTCTGGAGTTTGGCTTTTTCCATTGGACGATTAAACCTTGGTTTCTTACTGAGGGAAAACTTGCTGTTGTGCTCATCACACCTTCTCTTGGGGTTCCCAACTGGCTGGTCATTTACATCATCAACACCGCGCCACCAACAATTTTTCTGGCGCCGTTGCCGGGGATTGAAGAAGAAGAAGCTCCCACGTCAACTACACGCCAGCAAAACATAACAAGTTTTCTGGCGCTGTTGCCGGGGAAAAAGAAGACTTCTGCAAGGGGAGTTTCGCACGCACATCCTTTACTTTGTTTTAGTTTTTCTTTACTTTATTTTTGCTTGCATCATTTTTATCAAAAACACAAAAAAATTAGTTTGCTTATAGTTGTTACTTTATTACTTTTAGTTCATTTTGTTGTTCCCTAAGTACATTTTGGAGGACCTCTAAGTAGGTAGTGGTTCAATTATTGGGAAAAGTAATATTGAGGAGTTCTTTAATCATATTAGTAGACATAAAGATGTTGAGGAAAAGTCTTTGGGTGAGCTTGCTCCTAGTTATGAAGTTGCTTCTGCTTATTTGGTTCACATGTTGGAAGCTAGGTTTGCTAGCCTTAATCCTTTTATGCAACACATGTTTCTTAAGCTTCATGATATCGAAGACTCTGAAAAGAAAGCTTTTATCTTGGAAACTTTGCGTAGAGAATTTAGAGATGTTGCCATTAAAGCTAGGAAAGTTTTTAAGCATTTTAATAAGCTTGGCTCGCATGTAGAGGTTGTTGGTACAACCAATGAAGATTTTAAAGTACCAATACCTTGTAAACTTGTAGGAATTCATGATGCTTTGGAAAAGAATTTCAATTGGATTTGTCCTGAAAATCTTTTTGATGAAAGTAGTGTACCAAAGTGTGATCATAAAGGATCTTCAAAAACTCATTTGGACACAATTCTATTCATTGTTGAAAAGACTTCTGCAATTGATCTTAATGCTTCATTTGATATTACTTGATTCGCACTTTCTGCGCCTAGCTCAAAGGCGTTAAAGAAAAGCACTCTTGGGAGATAACCCAATGTTTTACTTTTAGTTCTTTTTCTTTTATTTGAGTCTTGGAAGTTATTACTACCACTAGTGGAAAACGGGTCTAATATTCTAGGGCATTAGTCCCGGTTGCACTATGAACCGGGACTGACGCTCTAGGCCCCACTACTTTTTCGGCCGCAGGACCCCAGAACCCATTAGTCCTGGTTCGTTTTGAACCTTTAGTCCCGGTTCGTAATACGAACCGGGACTAAAGGCTCTGGGGTCGAATCCGGCCGTTGCCAGGCTCATTAGTCCGGGCTGGTAACACCAACCGGGACTAAAGACCTAGCCTTTAGTCCCGGTTGGTATTACCAACCAGGACTAATGAGTTTCCTATATAAAACATCTCCTTCTTCCTCCCCGAGCCAGCCACTCCCCCTTTCCACTCTCAAGTGTTCTTCATGCAACAAAGCTAGCTCGAGTTCATCCTCTTTGACCACCATTTTTTGTCACAAATTGGTGTCCCCACTTCAATCTAAGTGGACTAAAAGGTGAGGAACTTTGTGCTTTTGTCTTTCATTGGTAATTTAGCTCATTTAATGCTCTAGAAGTAGAGAGATTTGTGAATTTTTTATGGGAGCAATTATTTAGATGTTCATTTGATTATGTGTAGAAGTAGATGAAGATAGAGGTAGAAATAGAGGTAGAGATAGAGATATAGATAGAAATATAAAATAGAAAATTAAAATAAAGATAGAGAGATAGAGATAGAATTAAAAATAAAAATAGAAGTAGACAGAGCTAACATAGAAATAGAAATAGAGATAGAGATAGAAATAAAAAAATAGAAATAGCGATAGAAATAGAGATAGATGCCGTAGGGCGGAGCTTCCGAAGATGTCGTAGGGCGTGAGCACCAATGACATCTTCGAGAAGCTCCGCCACGGGAGATTTCCCAACCCTTTATCCAACACTGTTAGAGGAGATGGAGTCTTTCACGGGCTTGCAGGGAAATTTTTCCGAGGCGGAGCTTCCAAAGATGCCGTAGGGCATGAGCACCAATGACATCTTCGAGAAGCTCCACCATGGGAGATTTCCAACCCTTTACCCAACACTGTTAGAGGAGATGGAGTCTTTTACGGGCTTGCAGGGAAAATTTTCCGAGGCGGAGCTTCCGAAGATGCCGTAGGGCGTGAGCACCAACGACATCTTCGAGAAGCTCCGCCACGGGAGATTTCCCAACCCTTTCCTCCATCCATGGGGATGAAACTCTCCCTGCCTTCTAGGTTGGCTTGTTGAGCTGCTTGCCATGGCGTATCGATGCTCCTTTTATAGGCACGGTGCCGCTTTTACTTTGTCTTGTTTCTCCGACAGGGGCGTCGTGCGCTACATGCTTTATCTCATTGAGCAGTGCATCCACCCACGCATCCTTATCCTGCCGACAGCTTTAGTCTCGGTTGCACCCACCAGCCGGGACTAAAGGTTACCCACACGTCCTTATCCCACCGACAGTTTTGTTAGATGACACAAAAGCCACCTTTAGTCTCGGTTGTACCACCAGCCGGGACTAAAGTTTTGTTAACTTATTCTAAAATATCAAACTAAAATTAGAGATAGAAATAGAAATTGTATATTTGATTTGCATTTGATATGTACTTATATAATGCAGATGAGCCGAGCATGGATGTACGCCGATCGACGCTCTGGAGATTTCATTAAAGGCGTGCATTCTTTTCTCAATGTGGCTGAGGCAACCAAGCGGAATGGTTTTATGTGTTGTCCATGCGGTGTTTGTCGAAATGAGAAGGATTACCCCTCCACAAAGACCCTTCACATCCACCTGTTCCGGTTCAGTTTCATGTCCGGCTATAATTGTTGGACCAAGCATGGGGAGAGAGGGGTTATGATGGAAGACAACGATGAAGAAGAGAATGATGACAACTATCCTGAGTTCCCTGAAACCACCGATACCGCAATGGAAGATAATGAAGAAGAAGAAGAAGGTGAAGAATGGGCATCAGATGTGCCCGCTGATGATCTTGGTCAGGTCATTGTTGATGCACAGATTGACTGTGAAAGTGAAAAGGAGAGGGAGAAGTTGGAACGCATGTTAGATGATTACAAAAAGAATTTATACCCAAATTGCGAAGACGGCCAGAAAAAGCTAGGAAGCACACTGGAATTGCTGCAATGGAAAGCGGAGAGTGGTTTATCTGACAAGGGATTTGAAAAGTTGCTAAAAATTATGAAGAAGATGCTTCCAAAGGATAACGAATTGCCCGCCAGTACGTATGAAGCAAAGAAGATTGTCTGCCCTCTAGGATCGGAGGTGCAGAAGATACATGCATGCATTAATGACTGTATTCTCTCCCGCGGTGAGTACGAGAATTTGAATGCATGCCAGGTGTGCAGTGCATTTCGGTATAAGATCAGGCGAGATGACCCTGGTGATGTTGAGGGCGAGCGCCCCAGGAAGAGGGTTCCTGCCAAGGTGATGTGGTATGCACCTATAATACCACGGTTGAAACGTTTGTTCAGAAACAAAGAGCATGCCAAGTTGTTGAGGTGGCACAAAGAAGACCGTAAGAGTGACGAGATGTTGAGACACCCCGCTGATGGGTCGCAGTGGAGAAAAATCGACAAAGATTTCCCAGAGTTTACGGAAGACGCACGGAACTTGAGGTTTGGTCTAAGTATAGATGGCATCAATCCTTTTGGGGAGCAGAGCGGCAGTCATTGCACCTGGCCCGTGACTCTATGTATCTATAACCTTCCTCCTTGGTTGTGCATGAAGCAAAAGTTTATTATGATGCCAGTGCTTATCCAAGGCCCGAAGCAACCCGGCAATGACATTGATGTGTATCTAAGGCCATTAGTTGATGAACTTTTACAGCTGTGGAAGACTGAAGGTGTTCGTGTGTGGGATGAGTACAAACAAGAGGAATTTGATCTACGAGCGTTGCTGTTCGTGACCATCAATGATTGGCCTGCTCTTAGTAATCTTTCAGGACAGACAAACAAGGGATACAATGCATGCATGCACTGTTTAGGTGAGATCGATAGTATATAGTTGGATAAAAGTAAGAAGGTGGTGTATCTCGGGCATCGTCGATTTCTTTCGCCCAAACAACAATTGAAGAAAAAAGGCAAGCATTTCAACGGCGATGCAGAAGTCCGGGGCAAGCCTAAACACCATACTGGTGATGATATATTTGATATGGTCAAAGATTTAAAAGTAATCTTTGGAAAGGGTCCTAGCAGTCTGTCTGTTCCGAATGACGCTAGCGGACATGCACCCATGTGGAAGAAGAAATCTATATTTTGGGAGCTTGAGTATTGGAAATTCCTAGAGGTCTGCTCTGCAATCGACGTGATGCACGTGACGAAGAATGTTTGCGTGAACCTACTAGGCTTCTTGGGCTTGTATGGGAAGACAAAAGATACACCGAAAGCACGTGAGGACCAGCACCGTATGAAAAGAAGAGACGGCATGCATCCGGATGATTCTAAGGGTCCTGCGAGCTACGCTCTTACCAAAGAAGAGAAGGAAATCTTTTTTGAATGCCTGAGCAGTATCAAGGTCCCATCTGGATTCTCGTCAAATATAAAGGGAATAATAAATATGGTAGAGAAAAAATTCCAAAACCTAAAGTCTCATGACTGCCACGTGCTTATGACGTAATTGCTTCCGGTTGCACTGAGGGGAATTCTACCGGAAAATGTTCGAGTACCGATTGTGAAGCTATGTGCATTCCTCAATGCAATTTCGCAGAAGGTAATCAATCTAGAAGATCTACAACGGTTACAGAATGATGTGGCCCAATGTCTTGTCAGCTTTGAGTTGATGTTCCCACTGTCCTTCTTCAATATTATGACGCATCTCTTAGTTCACCTAGTCGAAGAGATTACCATTCTCGGTCCAGTATTTCTGCACAATATGTTCCCCTTTGAGAGGTTCATGGGAGTCTTAAAGATATATGTACATAACCGTGCTAGGCCAGAAGGAAGCATCTCCAAGGGCTATCTAACAGAGGAGGTCATTGAGTTTTGTGTTGACTTTGTTCCTGACCTGAACCCGATTGGTCTTCCTCAATCGCAGCATGAGGGGAGACTGAGTGGAAAAGGCACGCTAGGAATGAAATCAGCATACTGTTTGGACAGACATTCTTTGAGTGAAGCACACTACACAGTTTTATGAAATTCCACGTTGGTGGAGCCGTATATGGAGCGACACAAGAATATTGTACGCTCGGAAAACCCGGGGCAGTCTGACTCCTGGATTACAAAGTTGCACATGGCGACTTTTGGTGGTTGGTTGCAAACACTTCTCATAAATGATGCCACTGTTGGATATGAGTTGTCCATGTTGGCCAAGGAACCATCTTCAACTATATTGACTTTCCAGGGTTACGAGATAAATGGGAATACATTTTACATGGTCGCCCAAGATAAAAAGAGCACCAATCAAAACAGTGGTGTCCGCTTTGATGCAGTACACGACAACGGGACAAAGGACACATATTATGGTTACATAGAGGAGATATGGGAACTTGACTATGGACCGTCTTTTAAGGTCCCTTTGTTTCGGTGCAAATGGGTTAAGCTGACAGGAGGCGGGGTAGTTGTAGACCAAAAGTACGGCATGACAACAGTGGATCTCAACAATCTTGCGTACATGGACGAACCATTCATCCTAGCCAATGATCTCGCTCAGGTTTTCCATGTGAAGGACATGTCTACAAAACCGAGAAAAAGAAAAGATAAGAAAACGAATACATCACACGATGAGCCAAAGCGACACATTGTTCTCTCAGGGAAAAGAATCATCGTGGGAGTGGAGGACAAGACAGATATGTCAGAAGATTATAACAAGTTTGATGAAATTCCGCCCTTCAGAGTGAACACTGACCCAACCATCCTCTTAAACAAAGAAGATACTCCATGGTTACGGTGCAGAAGGAAACCCCAACACTAGATGGGGATGTTGGTGATGTGTAATAATGTATTAAACCTTTTATGTAAATGTATGATTTTGGGTTAGTTATTCAAATTCGAACACTTTTTATATTCCAAGATTTGTCAGATTCAGAAGTATGTAAAAACAATATTAATCAATACAATTTTAATTAAAAACAGCAAAATAGTTAATAGTTTGAATAGTTAGAATAATTGATTTTAAAAATAGAAAATAGTTTTGAATTAGTTATTCAATTTCAAACACTTTTCATATTCAAAGTTTTGTAAGATTCTAAAATATGCAAAAAAGAATATTAATCAATATAGTTTTAATTAAAAATGGCAAAATAGTTAATTGTTTAAATAGTTAGATTAATTGATTTTAAAAATAGAAAATAATTTTGAATTAGTTATTCAATTTCAAACACTTTTCATATTCAAAGTTTTGTCAGATTCTAAAATATATAGAAGTTATTCAAATTGAAATTCAAAATTCATATTCAAATGAAATCTGAAAAAATTTACAGCATTGGCGCGCATTTATTACACCTTTAGTCCCGGTTGGTTTCACCAACCGGAACTAAAGGTCTGGGGCATGGACGCGAACCGCCAAATGTCTTTAGTCCCGGTTGAAGCCACCAACCGGGACTAAAGACCCTTTAGTCCCGGTTGGTGGCTTCAACCGGGACTAAAGACCCCCCCCCCCTTTAGTCCCGGTTGAAGCCACCAACCGGGACTAAAGGGGGGGTATATATAGCGCGTCGCCCTCTCCTTCTTCTTCCTCTCTTCTCCACACTTAGCAGTTTTGATCGAGATCGACCGAGGCGCCCCCACGACGAGCTCCCTGCCTCCATTGTTGCGGCCGCTCGCCGCCGTCGACACGCCGCCGCGCACGCCGTCTCGATGCCCGCCCCGACGCCCACGACCGCCGCCCGCCCGCGACGCCCGCGCGTGCAGCAGCCCCGCCGCTCGGCCCCGCCGCCCAGCCCCGCCGCCAGACGCCGCCCCGGCCAGACCCTGCCCCGGCCAGACGCCGCCCCGGCCAGACCGCCGCCCCCGGCCGACGCCCACACACACCTGCACAGGTAAATTTTTTTAACTTTTATTTTGTTTAATTTTATTAAGTTTATTAGGGTTAGAAATGTTATAAATAGGAAATAGTTAGAAATATGCAAATTTAGGGTTAGCAAATAGTTAGAAATATGCAAAAATTTTAACTTTTATTTTGTTTAATTTTATTAAGTTTATTAGGGTTAGAAATGTTAGAAATAGGAAATAGTTAGAAATATGAAAATAGGAAATAGGAAAATAGCAAATATGCAAATATGAAAATAGGAAATAGTTAGAAATATGCAAATATGAAAATAGGAAATAGGAAATAGTTAGAAATATACAAATATGAAAATATGCAAATAGGAAATAGCAAATATGCAAATAGCAAATATGCAAATATACAAATAGGAAATATGCAAATATGCAAATAGGAAATATGCAAATAGCTAATATGCAAATATGCAAATTTATTAGAAATAGTGAATAGATAGAAATGTTAGAAATGGGCTTAATAGAAAAATTGTTAGAAATAGGAATTTATTAGAAATAGAGTTAGAATTAGAAAATGCAATAGTTAGAAAATGCAAATAGTTAGAAAAATGAAATACTAGTTAGCAATAATAGTTAGAAAATGAAAATTTAGGGTTAGCAAAATTGTTAGTAATATAGTTACAAAAAATAATAGAAATAGAGTTAGAAAAAGAAATAGTAGTTAGTAATAGAAATTGTTAGTAATATTGTTAGTAATAGAAATAGAAATATAGTAATGTTGTTGATCTATGTTATGGATTTCAGCTATGGATTTCGGCGCCGGAAGAGAAGGTGAAGAAGAATTATTGAATATTATAGGAGAGGGTACCCGTGCAGAAGGAGATGGCTCAGAATTTTTGAACGAGTCGGGTGAGGGAATGGAGGAGGAGCAGCCGCATGAATCGGAAAATGATGATTGTGAGGATGGCTCACAAGGGACTGGACGTGACTTAATAACACGGTCCGGCGAGGTATATATATATGAAGACTCTATTCATGAATCAGTAGATGACGATGCATTATGTGGTATATATATTAATGAGTGTTTTCTTCTTTTAGACCTCTGAATCTTCTAGAAAGAAGTGAGGCCCGGCCAAACGGCTGGCATCCAATCAGCATTACACGATTGGGCGTCTCTCAAATGAAGGCGAACCGTTAGAACCCAAGAGTGTCGCAAATGCGTTCACACATCAATGTGGATGTCTTGTCAGGGACATGGTGCCGATAAGCATTCAGTTTTGGTATAAGCCCAAGGCGGCAAAGGGAGAGCCAGCAGAGCTAGAGCCAGAAGAGGGTGCAGCAGTCAATTATGTCACCAAGGTCTTGAAAGACAGACTTTGGGAATCCCTCATTCCACATTTCAATCTGCCGGTCACCGAGTCCCTGGAAGATGCAGAGAAACAGAAGGAGAAAGTCAGGGAGTGGGCTCTCAAGAAGATGGCTGCACAGTTCAATAACCACAAGAAGAGGTTATGGAACGCCTATGTCAATGCCGATCGACAAGCTCCAGAATTTACTGGCCCCAATGAGAACCTGCGGGATCACTGGGACGCATTTGTGGAGTACAAGGAGTCCGAACTGGGTAAGCTAAGGAGTAAGAAAAATCAGTTAAATGCCGCGAAAAAGAAATATCACCATACGTTGGGTCCAGGTGGCTACAAAAGGGCCGAGCCAAAGTGGGATATGCAAGAGGCCGCCCTACGAGAAAAAGGCATCGAACCAGAAATAGAACAATGGCCCAGAAGGTCAAGAAATTGGGCACTTGCGCATGGGGCTGTCTATGATGAGAGAACAGGGAAATTAGTCGAAAAGAAGAAACAAATTGCTGAACCCCTGGGAGAACTTGTCAAGACAATCGCCGAGGTTCAAGAGGGGACGTTCAAGCCGGACAGAGAGAACGACGAGCTGACAAAGGCCCTCGGAAACAAAGAACACACAGGACGAACACGGGGTCTGGGTTCTGCCATTCCGTGGAGGTCTGGGTTCGCCGAAGAGTGCCAGACTTATAGAAGCCGAGAGAGAGCGAAGAAGTGAAAGGCGCAGGAGGAGGCCACACGGATGGAGAGCATAGAAAGGCAACAGGCTAAGCTGAGAGAGTTGCATTTACTGCAGCAGAAGGCACTGGAGGAATTAAAGTCGCAAGGGGCAACTCAGCATCAGCAACAACTAGAACATGCATCAGGTGACCGATCTCAGCGGAGAAGCAGCGTGGCTTCCATGGAGGTACCGATGGATCACTACCCCGTGGATGATATCACCAAGAAGACAAGTTGTGAGATGCATGTTCCCATGAAGAACATATCGATGAAGGTGGCGGTTGGCTATGTGTTACCATCTGGACCTGGACAAACCTGGCATGGCCGTGAGATTCGAGCTGGCTATGCTCGTGTCGGGGTGGATGCAATTGAAAGGGGGTATGAGTCCCTCGATCTTGATGTTGCTGGACCTGAAGAGGAGGCAACACTTGGAGAAGTATTGGGTGGTGTCATTCTTTGGGATAAGAAACACATCGTGTTTCCAGTCTCGGCGCCAAGGCGGCTGATGTCTACACACGCTTCTGTTCTTGTAGACAGTGTTGGGCCTCCAAGTGCAGAGGTTTGTAGAGCAGCAGCAAGTTTCCCTTAAGTGGATCACCCAAGGTTTATCGAACTCAGGGAGGAAGAGGTCAAAGCTATCCCTCTCAAACAACCCTGCAATTACGATACAGAAAGTCTCTTGTGTCCCCAACACACCCAATACACTTGTCAGATGTATAGGTGCACTAGTTCGGCGAAGAGATAGTGAAATACAAGTGGTATAGATGATTATAAGTAGTAAATGCAATCTGGAATAAAAATGGCAGCAAGCAAACAAGTAACAAAACAGCAAGTAAACGGTGTGCAATGCTTGGAAACAAGGCCTAGGGATCATACTTTCACTAGTGGACACACTCTCAACAAATATAACATGATTGAACAAATAAACAACTTCTCTTCACTATGGTACTCTGAATTACTCTCCTATTGAATAACACTAATCATTGCGTAGGGCTACGAAGCACTCCTTAAAGTTCATCAAGTACTTGACAAACACCACTCATAGAGATATCCAAATCAAAGCACAACTCAAGATAGATATTATTGCAACTTAGACCAAGTACTAACACGGTGCACACACTGTCAACATTACACCATGAAAGGAGGAATAGATCACTTCAATACTATCATAGCGACAATTATTCTCATAATCCATAAGAGATCACAATCGTAGCCTAGACCAAGTACCACCATGATGCACGCACTGTCACCGTTACACCATGGCAGGAGGAATAGATTACTTTAATAACATCACTAGAGTACACATAATATCTGAATAATAACATCTACTTGTTCAACATGATACAAAGCTCACGATCACATAAAGATCACATCATGGGAGAGAGAGGTGAACCACATAGCTACCGGTAGAGCCCTCAGCCCCGGGGATGAACTACTCCCTCCTCATCATAGGAGACAGCAAGGTTGATGGAGATGGCGGTGAGGTCGATGGAGACGGCGAAGACGGCGATGGAGACCGATGGAGATGGCTCCGGGGGCACTTCCCCGTCCCGGCAGGGTGCCAGAACAGAGACTTCTGTCCCCCGAAATTTGTCTTCGACGGCGGTGGAGCTGCGGAACTGTTCTGGAAATTTCGTCCACCCCTTTAGGGTTTTCCGTCCCGAGGCTTCTTATAGGCGAAGGGGCATCATCAGGGGGCAGCCAGGGGCTCCTCACACCAGGGTGGCGCGGCCAGGGCCTGGGCCGCGCCACCTATGTGTGAGGGCGGCCTCTGGCCCCCGTCCGGCTCTCTTTCGGTCTTCGGGAAGCTTCCGGGAAAAATAAGACTTCTGGCTTTTGTTTCGTCCAATTCCGAGAATATTTCCTGTGTAGCTTTTCTAAAACACAAAAACAGCAGAAAACAGGGAACTGGCACTGTGGCATCTTGTCAATAGGTTAGTTCCGGAAATCGCATAAAAACGCCACGAAGTGTAACGAAACACAAGGCAAATGGTGTAAAAACAAACATGGAGCATCAAAAATTATAGATACGTTGGAGACGTATCAGCATCCCCAAGCTTAACTCCTGCTCGTCCTCGAGTAGGTAAGTGATAACAAAAGAAATAATTTTTGAGGTGACATGCACCTACACAATCTTGATCAACTATGTAAGCATTGTGAGCTGGGATCATAAGAACTTAATACATGGGCATGAAAGATATAATCTTGACAATAAGAAACTTAGCAACCATGTTGTAAACATGCAAATGAACACAAACAAAAGATCATGAAAATGAAACAATGAAAGTCAAACGTGTGTTCAAATCATAAGGAAAAACATACAAATGGTTTTCAGCTTGTCCTTCAAAGAGAGCAAAACATAAATGCATAGGACACCTTCAAGTTTAAGAGGGCGACTAGATACAAATAATTTGAGAACAAGTGAAACCAACAATATGAATCAATCAATGAACTTTGGGACAATTCATATCACACTAAGAATGACAACTATGCTCTCTTAATGGTGCATAAAGAAAGAAGGTGGTGACTCAACATAAAAGTAGAAGAAAGGCCCTTCGCAGAGGGAAGTAGTGATTAAACATGTGCTAGAGCTTTTCATTTGTAAAACAGAGAGATAAAAATTGGTTTTGAGAGGTGGTTGTCTTTGTCAATGACTGGCAATGGGGTTCTTACTATCTTCCATACAAAAATGAAGCAAGTTTTTGAGAGAGAGATTGGCACTTTTGTGCTCTTTTATAAAGCTTGGCACTCCTCCCCACCTTTTTTCCTTTCTCAAACCATGGCTAACCGATTCCATCGGGTGCCCACCAACATTCACATTCCATGGAGGAGTGCCTTTTTTTCTTTTTTTTTCTTTTTGGAATAAGCAATATGGAAGATAGCAAATCCGACCACTACATCCCCATGAGCTAAAAACAGTGTCACAAAACGAGAAGTGTTTTGAAGGTTTTTTGAAAGGTAGCACATGAAAATTTACTTTGGAATGGCTTACAAATACCATGCATAGGAATTTATAGTGGACACAATGGCAAACTTGGTTTTTAGGAGTTGGATGCACGAGTAGAGCTCATACTCAGTACAAAATGAGGGCTAGCAAAAGACTGGGAGCGACCAACTAAGAGAGCAATAACGGCCATAATCATGCATATCGACAAAGCGACATTAAAAGAAGCATAAGATGGCATCAAAAGTTAAAAACTAAATGATCATAGAGGCTATAGGCGAATTGGTAAGAGTCTAACATGTGTGAGCATGCGCCAAGTCAACCCAAATAAAGCATCAAGGAGAAAACCAAAATAATGCTTCCAAATAATTAAAACAACGCATGATTTTTTCAAAGGCTCATTAAGCAATCTCAGTTATTTGAGACAAGTCATGCTACAGCAAAACCACTAAGCATACTATCAAAAAGACATCAAGCACAACATGCAAAAGCCTAGGCCACAGTCTACACAAGCTCCTTCTTGTACCACTTTTTTCCATAAAGCTTTTTCTCTTTTCCAACACCATTTGAAAAAAAATTATAAACACCTCTTTTGATGAAAATCAATAAAGATCAGAGGCAAAAGTACACCTTGATGAAAAGATATGACAAGGTCTAAACGCAAATCAAGGCAAAAACGAAAACCAAAAGCAGTAGCAGAAAAAGAAGAACACTCATTGAACGATAAGAGTGAAAACTAGAGTGTTCTTGGCAATGAAAAACGAGTTTATCTCCTCCAAAAGAAATATGATGTGATCTAACCATTTATTGCAGCAAACAAAACAAAATAAAACTAAAACAAAAACAACTGACACTCCAAGAAAAACACATAGTACATGAAGCAATAAAAATATAGTGTTTTGAAAGGTGACCTGATTTTTGCCGATGAAGAAGGGGTGCCTCGGGGGCATCCCCAAGCTTTGACGCTTGTACTTCTTGGATATTTCTTGGGGTGATGCATGGGCATCCCCAAGCTTGAGCTTTTTTCCATTCTTCAACTCATCTCATCATTCTCCAATCCTTACACTTGAAAACTTCCTTCATACAAAACTAAACACAAATCTATTAGCAACATTAGTGTAGCATAACATATAATCAACCTCTTTTTGCTTCAGGTTTCAACTCAAAACCACCACATATATAGCAAATATTACTGTATCAACCTCCCCAAAAGTTCCATGATCAAAAGAACTCAAAAGAAAGCGATAAAGTGGCAAACACAAATATTGGCAGAAATCTGTTAAAACAGAACAGCTGACAAAGGTCGAATTTTTGAGGGGTTTTCTGTTGCTCAAATCAAAAAGTATTCAACTAACGAAAGTTTGGATATAACCTGGGGCATATTCACAAGAAATCGCAGGTTTAAAAGATATACAGAGAATTTTCACGAATTTTTACGGTGCAGCACCGAAAACTGTTTTAGGACAGCAACATCCCCAAATCTTTACCTCGCTCAAATTAGAGGCTTCTCTTGGCACAACAATGAAATAAAAATGATAAGGAGAGGTCATTACAGTAGTAATGACTTCCAAGACTCAAATAAAAGAAAAAGTACTGAAAATAAACAATGGGTTATCTCCCAAGAGTGCTTTTCTTTAAGGCCTTTGAGCTAGGCGCAGTAATTTGCAAAGATGCTCATGTGGGCGCCATATAAGAGCTTGAGGCAAAGGCGCCATATAGGAACTTGAAGCAATAGAGAGCATCAAAAAGCAAGTATGGAACACATTTAAATCTAAACCACTTCCTATGAAAAATAGTCTTGTAGAAAAACAAGTCATGAAAGCGCAAAGCAAAAAGCATAGGAAGGCAAAACAAGTACAACTTCAAGAATTGCAACATAAAGAGGGGAAACTCAATATTGTTGAGATCCATCAAACCATGTTTCCCTCTCTCATAATAACTTTCAGTAGCATCATGAATAGAACTAACAATATAACTATCACATAAAGCATCCCTATCATGAGCCACATGCATAAAAGAATTAATACTCACCACAGGAACAATAGTAGTAGGAGCAAATTGAACAGAATAATTATTCTCATCACCATAATCATCATAAATAGGAGGCATATTGTAATCATAACTAATTTTATCCTCAATAGTAGGTGAACTGAAAATATTATACTCATCATCATAACCATCATAAACTAGAGGTTTAGTATCATCACAAGCTAAAGAACAGCTATTTCGCAAAGCATATTCTTCAAACATATCATCATAAGAAGGAACATCACATATGGGAGATAAAATATCATCAGAGCAAATTTTCTCCACTAAAGCTGGGGAACTAAAAATATCATGCTTAACAAAACCAGCTTCCCCAAGCTTAGACTTTTCTATAGCATTAGTAATAACAGTGTTCGAAACATTCATACTAACAACACTATTAGCATGCAAATTAAGCTCCAAAGGTTTTTCAACTTTCTCTTCAAACACTTCATATCTAAACTCGGGAAAAAGACTAACGAACTATTTATTTTCCATTAAGCCTAACTAGTGAAAATAAAAACAAGAAACAAAAAGATGTAATTGTAGAATCTAAAGGAAATAACTTCGAGTACTCACACAGGAGGATGCGAGTACCTTTTACCTTACCTCCCCGGCAACGGCGCCAGAAAAGAGCTTGATGTCTACACACGCTTCTGTTCTTGTAGACAGTGTTGGGCCTCCAAGTGCAGAGGTTTGTAGAGCAGCAGCAAGTTTCCCTTAAGTGGATCACCCAAGGTTTATCGAACTCAGGGAGGAAGAGGTCAAAGCTATCCCTCTCAAAAAACCCTGCAATTACGATACAGAAAGTCTCTTGTGTCCCCAACACACCCAATACACTTGTCAGATGTATAGGTGCACTAGTTCGGCGAAGAGATAGTGAAATACAAGTGGTATAGATGATTATAAGTAGTAAATGCAATCTGGAATAAAAATGGCAGCAAGCAAACAAGTAACAAAACAGCAAGTAAACGGTGTGCAATGCTTGGAAACAAGGCCTAGGGATCATACTTTCACTAGTGGACACACTCTCAACAAATATAACATGATTGAACAAATAAACAACTTCTCTTCACTATGGTACTCTGACTTACTCTCCTATTGAATAACACTAATCATTGCGTAGGGCTACAAAGCACTCCTTAAAGTTCATCAAGTACTTGACAAACACCACTCATAGAGATATCCAAATCAAAGCACAACTCAAGATAGATATTATTGCAACTTAGACCAAGTACTAACACGGTGCACACACTGTCAAAATTAGACCATGAAAGGAGGAATAGATCACTTCAATACTATCATAGCGACAATTATTCTC
This sequence comes from Dactylis glomerata, assembly GCA_007115705.1. Classification (NCBI taxonomy): domain Eukaryota; kingdom Viridiplantae; phylum Streptophyta; class Magnoliopsida; order Poales; family Poaceae; genus Dactylis; species Dactylis glomerata. Next base: position 1,909,181 of record QXEO01000456.1, on the reverse strand, counting down.
ATAATCCATAAGAGATCACAATCGTAGCCTAGACCAAGTACCACCATGATGCACGCACTGTCACCGTTACACCATGGCAGGAGGAATAGATTACTTTAATAACATCACTAGAGTACACATAATATCTGAATAATAACATCTACTTGTTCAACATGATACAAAGCTCACGATCACATAAAGATCACATCATGGGAGAGAGAGGTGAACCACATAGCTACCGGTAGAGCCCTCAGCCCCGGGGATGAACTACTCCCTCCTCATCATAGGAGACAGCAAGGTTGATGGAGATGGCGGTGAGGTCGATGGAGACGGCGAAGACGGCGATGGAGACCGATGGAGATGGCTCTGGGGGCACTTCCCCATGCCGGCAGGGTGCTGGAACAGAGACTTCTGTCCCCCGAAATTTGTCTTCGATAGCGGCAGAGCTGCGGAACTGTTCTGGAAATTTCGTCCACCCCTTTAGGGTTTTCCGTCTCGAGGCTTCTTATAGGCGAAGGGGCATCGTCAGGGGGGCAGCCAGGGGCATCGTCAGGGGGCAGCCAGGGGGCTCCTCACACCAGGGTGGCGTGGCCAGGGCCTGGGCCGCGCCACCTATGTGTGAGGGCGGCCTCTGGCCCCTGTCCGGCTCTCTTTCGGTCTTCGGGAAGCTTCCGGGAAAAATAAGACTTCTGGCTTTTGTTTCGTCCAATTCCGAGAATATTTCCTGTGTAGCTTTTCTGAAACACAAAAACAGCAGAAAACAGGGAACTGGCACTGTGGCATCTTGTCAATAGGTTAGTTCCGGAAATCGCATAAAAACGCCACGAAGTGTAACGAAACACAAGGCAAATGGTGTAAAAACAAGCATGGAGCATAAAGAATTATAGATACGTTGGAGACGTATCAGCGGCCACCCTCTCCTCCGAGTCCTCGCAATTCACCACCTCCCGACGACGACAGGGACGACTACCATACCCCGAGTCCACATCGATCTCCGCCTCAATGTCAGCCGCCTCCGCCACCTCCGCCGCCTCTGCCCACTCGTAAGTCCCAGAGTTATAGCAAGTCCGCTGCTATGTCCACTAGTAATGTCTCTCCGAAGAAACAGGCCAAGAAAGTTAAGGCGGTGCCGCCTCCTCCTATCGAGAAGACTGCTGAAGAAATTGAGGCGGAGGACAGAGCCAAAGTGAAAAGAAAGCTCGCAGCGCTACGCCCGACCCCTACCCCAAAGCAGGTATATACTCTAAAACAGAAGGACTGGGCCTTGATACGTCTCCAACGTATCTATAATTTTTGATGCTCCATGCTTGTTTTTACACCATTTGCCCAATGTTTCGTTACACTTCGTGGCACTTTTATGTATTTTCCGGAACTAACCTATTAACAAGTCGCCACAGTACCAGTTCCCTGTTTTCTGCTGTTTTTGTGTTTCAGAAGTGATACACAGGAAATATTCTTGGAATTGGACGAAACAAGTTCCTGAAGTCTTATTTTGTCCGGGAGCTTCCAGGGATCCGAAGAGGAGTAGGAGGGGAGCCACAGGGGCCCCACATGCCAGGCCAGCGCGGCCAGGGCCTGGGCCGCGCCAGCCAGGCGTGAGGCCACCTGGCTCCACCTCTGACATCGCCCCTTCGCCTATAAAGACCCCCCGACGGAAAAAACCTAAGTACCCGATCAATTTTCCAGAACACATTGCGATCCGCTGCCGCCGTCGACCCGAAGATCGGGAGGGTCCAGAAGCTCTTCCCGGCACCCTGCCGGAGAGGGGAATCGCCACCGGAGGTCTTCTTCATTGCCATGCTTGCCTCCGGAGCGATGAGTGAGTAGTCTACTTTGGACTATGGGTCCATAGCAGTAGCTAGATGGTTGTCTTCTCCACCATGTGCTTCATGTTTAGATCTCATGAGCAGCCCTACATGATTGAGATCCCCGTTATGTAATTCTACATGTTTGGTTTGTTGGGATCCAATGAATATTGGTGTTATGATTGAGTTGCTGTACTGAAATATATCTTATGTTATCTCTATGTTGTTTATGATCTTGCATGCTCTCCGTTGTTAGTAGCTATCTTGGCCGAGTAGTTGCTAGTGACTCCAAGAGGGGGTATTTATGCTCGATAGTGGGTTCATGCCTCTATTTAACCTAGGGGAGTGACAGAAACCTCTAAGGTTGTAGATGTGCTGTTGCTACTAGGGAGAAAACAACATTCATATGCTCAAGGGCATATGCTTTGTTTACATTACACACTTTGCTTAATGCAATTATCTGTTGTTCGCAACTTAATACTTGTGGAGTTCTCGGATTGATTCGCCACAAGTGGATTATTAGTCATAGATGCAGTTGGATGGCGGTCTATGTATTTTGTTGTAATGCCCAGAGTAAATCTCATATTGATCTTCTTGACATATCACGTTATCTTTATTCTATCAATTGCCCAACTGTAATTTGTTTACCCAGCATGTGTTATTTATCTTATGGAGAGACACCACTAGTGAACTGTGGACCCCGGTCCTATTGCCATCATATTGCTATCACCTGTTTACTTTACTCGCACTGTTTACTTTACTCGCATACTTCTACTGTTTTCCACTCGATACGCTCATAACCTTTGTTTCAAGCAAACCGGTGAGATTGACAACCTCATCGCAAGTTGGGAACAAAGTACTTGGTTGTGTGTGTGCAGGTTCCGCATTGCAGCTAGCAAGCAAAGCTTGGACGAGGCGCCATATATAAATTGTCCAAAGCTGTCGCAAACTAGCAAGCATCACCTTCAGTCACATTGTCTGCTTTTCTCTCCTGATCGACATACCTTGGTTTCTTAATTGAGGGAAAATCTTGCTGCTATATTCATCACACCTTCCTCTTGGGGTTCCCAACTGGCCGGTTATTTACTTCATCAACCCGGTAGCATCAAGCTCTTTTCTGGCGCCATTGCCGGGGAGAAGAGTGGAAGACCGCTGCAAGGGGAGTTTTTCGCACACACATCCTTTACTTTGTTATTGTTTTGCTTTACTTTATTTATTTTACTTGCATCGTTTTATATCAAAAACCCAAAAAAAATTAGAATCCTTGGTATTTGTTATTTCTTTACTTTTAGTTCATTATGCTGTTCCCTAAGTTTGTTCTGGAGGACCTCTCTGTAGGTAGTGGTTCAATTATTGGAAAAAGTAACATTGAGGAGTTCTTTAATCACATTAGTATGCATAAGGAAGTTGAGGAAAAATCTTTGGTTGAGCTAGCTCCTAGTACTAAAGTTGCTTCTGCTTATTTAATTCACATGTTGGAAACTAGGTTTGCTAGTCTTAATCCTTTTATGCAATACATGTTCCTTAAGCTTCACGAAATTGAGTATCCCGAAAAGAAAGCTTTTATCTTGGAAACTTTGCGCATAGAATTTAAAGATGTCGTTATTAAAGCTAGAAAAGTTCTTAAATGTTTTAATAAACTCGGTTCACCTATAAAGGTTATTAGTACAAACGATGAAGGAGCCGAAATACCTATACCTAGCAAGCTCTTTGGATTGTGTGAAGCTTTCGAAAATAGTTTTGACTGGATCTGCCCCAAAAATCTTTTTTGTGATTTGAGCGAACCAAAGCGTGATCACAAGGGGTCTTCAAAAACTTATGTGGATGAAATACAATGCCTTATTGACAAGACCTCTGCAGCTGATCTTAATGCTCCTTCTGATGTTACTTGATTCGCAATTTTCTGCGCCTAGCTCAAAGGCGTTAAAGAAAAGCACTCTTGGGAGATAACCCAATGTTTTATTTTCAGTACCTTTTTCTTTTATTTGAGTCTTGGAAGTCATTACTACTGTAATGACCGCTCCTTATCCTTTTTATTTCGTTTTTGTGAAAAAAGAGAAGCCTCTAATTTGAGTGAGGTAAAGATTTGGGGATGTTGCTGTCTTGAAACTGTTTTCGGTGCTGCACCGTAAATATTTGTATAAATTCTCTGTATATCTTTTGGACCTGAAATTTCTTGTGCATATGCCCCAGGTTATATCCAAACTTTCGTTAGTTGAACACTTTTTTATTTGAGCAACAGAAAACCCCTAAAAAATTCGACCTTTGTCAGCTGTTCTGTTTTGACAGATTTCTAACAATATTTATTTTTGCCACTTTATCGCTTTCTTTTGAGTTCTTTTGATCACGGAACTTTTGGGGAAGTTGCTACAGTAGTATATGCTATATATGTGGTGGTTTTGGTTTGAAACCTGAAGCAAAAAGAGGTTGATTATATGTTATGCCTGCACTAATGTTGCTAATAGAATTGTGTTTAGTTTTGTATGAAGGAAGTTTTCAAGTGTAGGGATTGGAGAATGATGAGATGAGTTGAAGAATGGACAAAAGCTCAAGCTTGGGGATGCCCATGCATCACCCCAAGAAATATCCAAGAAGTACAAGCGTCAAAGCTTGGGGATGCCCCCGAGGCACCCCTTCTTCATCGGCAAAAATCAGGTCACCTTTCAAAACACTATATTTTTATTGCTTCATGCACTATGTGTTTTTCTTGGAGCGTCAGTTGTTTTAGTTTTCTTTGTTAGTTTATTTTGTTTGCTGCAATAAATGGTTGGACCCCAACAAATTTCTTTTGGAGAAGTTGTACTCGTTTTCATTTGCCAAGAACGCTCTAGTTTTCACTCTTATTAAAAAATCAAGTGTTCTTCTTTTTCCGCTACTGCTTTTGGTTTTCGTTTTCGCCTTGATTTGCTTTCAGACCTTGTTATATCTCTTCATCAAGGTGTATTTTTGCCTCTGATCTTTATTGGTTTTCATCAAAATAGGTGTCTTTAAAAATGTCAAATGGTGTTGGAAAAGAGAAAAAGCTTTGTGCAAAAAAGTGGTACAAGAAGGAGCTTGTGTAGACTGCGGCTTAGGCTTTTTCATGTCATGCTTGATGTCTTTTTGATAGTATGCTTAGTGGTTTTGCTGTAGCATGACTTGTCTCAAATAACTGAGATTGCTTAATGAGCCTTTGAAAAAAATCATGCGTTGTTTTTATTGTATGGAAGCATTATTTTGGTTTTCTCCTTGATGCTTTATTTGGGTTGACTTGGCGCATGCTCACACATGTTATACTCTTACAAAATCGCCAATAGCCTCTATGATGATTTAGTTTTTGACTTTTGATGCCATCTTATGCTTCTTTTAACGTCGCTTTGTCGCTTTGCATGATTATGGCCATTATTGCTCTCTTAGTTGGTCGCTCCCAGTCTTTTGCTAGCCCTCGCCTTGTACTAATTATGAGCTCTACTCGTGCATCCAACTCCTAAAAGCCAAAGTTTTCCAAAGTGTCCACTATACATACCAACTAGCAATTTGCTATTCCAAGTAAATTTGAATTGCTTTTATTTTCTCTTCAAATTAAACTCTTACCAGTGTTATGCGAAATTCGGTCAGTAAAGCTCTCACGAACCGGAAGGCACACTTTACTTTTTCCCGTTCTTAAAAATTTGACATTGTGGTCTCTTATGTTGAGTTTTTATGCTTGCAAGTTGTAAGTTGGAGACTAGCCCAGCCATGCAGTCATGGGCAAGCTTTCAACATCGCACTTCTTATTTGAGTTGATATCGTGATCTTTTGTTTATGGATGCCCGCGGTGTGAAATGAATTGGGAATCTTGTGGGGATCATGGAGTTTGTATATGTGTTAGGGAAACGCCGGGCCGCCAATCTAAGCCATGCATAATTCATGGTGGAAATTTGCAGCATACCCATGGTGAACATTCGACGACGCATCTCACAATAAAAAGCTAAACAAATGGCAAATAAAGAAATGTCGAGGTGTTCATTGTCTGCTTGTCCTGTCATTTTGGTGTGGGCTTGTTCCATGTCATCGGGAACGGATGTACCCCATTGGCGGTTCTCAATGATATGCATATACTTACAATGACAAGAGCCTTGCTTGGGACTCTAAGTAAAGTAGCATGAGGTTTGGGTACTCGTATTCACGGGACACGAGGTTTTCAACTTATGATTTGTCAAGAATATGCATCATAATTGTTCTCGCATTAACTTTAACTATTCAAGATGCTTATGATGGGGGCAATGAGAGCTCAAAGCCGGTAAGTACCATAATTTTTGAAGGTTATAAAACTTGCAATCACTGCTTCCCTCTGCGAAGGGCCTTTCTTTTACTTTTATGTTGAGTCACCACCTTCTATCTTTATGCACCATTAAGAGAGCATAGTTGTCATTCTTAGTATAATGTGCATTGTCCCAAAGTTTTCATTGATTGATTCATATTGTTGGTTTCACTTGTTCTCAAATTATTTGTATCTAGTCGCCCTCTTAAACTTGAAGGTGTCCTATGCATTTATGTTTTGCTCTCTATGAAGGACAAGCTAAAAACCATTTGTATGTTTTTCCTTATGATTTGAACACACGTTTGACATTCATTGTTTCATTTTCATGATCTTTTGTTTGTGTTCATTTGCATGTTTACAACATGGTTGCTAAGTTTTTATTGTCATGATTATATCTTTCATGCCCATGTTTTAAGTTCTTATGATCCCAGCTCACAAATGCCTACATAGATGATCAAGATTGTGTAGGTGCATGTCACCTCAAAAATTATTCTTTTGTTATCACTTACCTACTCGAGGACGAGCAGGAGCTAAGCTTGGGGATGCTTGATACGTCTCCAACGTATCTATAATTTTTGATGCTCCATGCTTGTTTTTACACCATTTGCCCAATGTTTCGTTACACTTCGTGGCAGTTTTATGCATTTTCCGGAACTAACCTATTAACAAGTCGCCACAGTGCCAGTTCCCTGTTTTCTGCTGTTTTTGTGTTTCAGAAGTGATACACAGGAAATATTCTCGGAATTGGACAAAACAAGTTCCTAAAGTCTTATTTTGCCCGGGAGCTTCCAGGGATCCGAAGAGGAGTAGGAGGGGAGCCACAGGGGCCCCACACGCCAGGCCGGCATGGCCTGGGCCTGGGACGCGCCAGCCAGGCGTGAGGCCACCTGGCTCCACCTCTGACATCGCCCCTTCGCCTATAAAGACCCCCCGACGGAAAAAACCTAAGTACCCGATTAATTTTCTAGAACACATCGCGATCCGCCGCCGCCGTCGACCCGAAGATCGGGAGGGTCCAGAAGCTCTTCCCGGCACCCTACCAGAGAGGGGAATCGCCACCGGAGGTCTTCTTCATCGCCATGCTTGCCTCCGGAGCGATGAGTGAGTAGTCTACCTTGGACTATGGGTCCATAGCAGTAGCTAGATGGTTGTCTTCTCCACCATGTGCTTCATGTTTAGATCTCATGAGATGCCCTACATGATTAAGGTCACCGTTATGTAATTCTACATGTTTAGTTTGTTGGGATCCGATGAATATTGGTGTTATGATTGAGTTGTTGTACTAAAATATATCTTATGTTATCTCTATGTTGTTTATGATCTTGCATGCTCTCCGTTGTTAGTAGCTATCTTGGCCGAGTAGTTGCTAGTGACTCCAAGAGGGGGTATTTATGCTCGATAGTGGGTTCATGCCTCTATTTAACCTGGGGGAGTGACAGAAACCTCGAAGGTTGTAGATGTGCTGTTGCTACTAGGGAGAAAACAACATTCATATGCTCAAGGGCATATGCTTTGTTTACTTTACACACTTTGCTTAATGCAATTATCTGTTGTTCGCAACTTAATACTTGTGGAGTTCTCGGATTGATTCGCCACAAGTGGATTATTAGTCATAGATGCAGTTGGATGGCGGTCTATGTATTTTGTTGTAATGCCCAGAGTAAATCTCATATTGATCTTCTTGACATATCACGTTATCTTTATTCTATCAATTGCCCAACTGTAATTTGTTTACCCAGCATGTGTTATTTATCTTATGGAGAGACACCACTAGTGAACTGTGGACCCCGGTCCTATTGCCATCATATTGCTATCACCTGTTTACTTTACTCGCACTGTTTACTTTACTCGCATACTTCTACTGTTTTCCACTCGATACGCTCATAACCTTTGTTTCAAGCAAACCGGTGAGATTGACAACCTCATCGCAAGTTGGGAACAAAGTACTTGGTTGTGTGTGTGCAGGTTCCGCGTTGCAGCTAGCAAGCAAAGCTTGGATGAGGCGCCATATATAAATTGTCCGAAGCTGTCGCAAACTAGCAAGCATCACCTTCAGTCGCATTGTCTGCTCTTCTCTCCTGATCGACATACCTTGGTTTCTTAATTGAGGGAAAATCTTGCTGCTATATTCATCACACCTTCCTCTTGGGGTTCCCAACTGGCCGGTTATTTACTTCATCAACCCGGTAGCATCAGGCCTTTGATATGCTTACCCAACCTTCACAATATGAATTGCGTAAGCCAGATGACTACAAGCGTTGTTTGGATAAGCAGGTAGATGCAAAAAAAGAAGCTAATATGACAAGCGCAACTACAAGAGGGAAAAGAGACGTTGCCCAGCTTGGAGCACAGACCAAAAAATCGATCTCCCCGCTAAAGGTCTTTGCTAGTGATGCTGGTGGGAGTGTTGCTCAACCCAATCCCGCCGACTTTGCTGCTGAAGCTGGTTTGACTCTTTCTCAATTGATACATGAAGATATCCCAAAGGCGCCTATAGCACGGCAATATGAAAAGGGGAAGAGTCTGGTCCCACCTGAGATTGAAATAAATCTACCAACACAAATGCAAAAATTGCATAAGTGGTACCTGCAAGCCGCAAAGGGCACGCAACAATTTCTCCTTATGAAAATCACACAGGACCATTTCTTAGGTGAAGACTTGGTGCATATTGAGTTTGATTAATTCTTTCAGCTATTCAATCAAGACGCGCTCGACAAATCTCTCGTCAGTGCCTATATTCTGTAAGTGATTCATTATTTCTATAAGTCTCTAGCTCAACTCGTTCTTTGCATGTAATTATCCTCACTATGCTGTTTATTATGCAGAATGAATAGTATGCAATGTAAGAAAAGGAATGACTTCCAAGTTGGATTCATTGATCCAAATCGAGTTAACTCAGCGACGGTACAGAACAAACGCAAGGAGACGGAGGATATCTTGCTAGAGTTCCTACTTACGCAGGAATACCGAGCTAGAATACTGTTTCCGTACAACTTCAGGTGAGTGTTACTATCTTATACACAGTTACTTTTTCTTACTCAATGTTATAAGTATAATTGATGAGTTATTAACTTATATAATTAAACTTGCACGTAGTTACCACTGGATTTTGCTAAAGATTGAACCTGACTATGGAAAGGTTGAAATCTTTGACTCATTGAATAAACAACTTAATGAATACCAAAGCATCATTGATATGATGGATAGGTAATTTCAATCATTACGGCATTATATCGGTCTCTTTCGTTCATCTATAACTCATCTATTCATTTTGTTTGCTCAGCAGTGTTTAGAAACGGTTTATACGCATAGCAAAAGGTGAATGGAAAAATGAGCTGATTTACCGTTCGATCGAGGTAAGTCGTACGAGCTAGGTCCACACATCCCTTTAATTCTAGTTTCAAATACCATTAAGTATATCAATCTTGATATGTCACTGACTAAAATCTATTCTCGTAAAGTGTGCGAGGCAGCCATCAGGGACTAATTTATGTGCATACTATGCTTGCGAGAACCTTCGTGCGGAGGTCACTGAAGGAATTGATTTTCAAATAGTAAGTAAACAATATACTGACAAATTCATTTATTGGCATCAATTTTGTTAAGATGATTCATATTCATATTGATCTTCTTCTTCGTAGTTCGAAGCAAAGCAGAATCGGCTCTCACCGACTGAACGCATAGTAGGAATTCAAGAGGAAATAGCCGGATTTCTGCTTGACCATGTCATTAACCCAAAGGGTGAATTTCATGTCAGTTTCGATTAGACAATGTGTGTAATTAAACACAAGTCGTGATCTTATGTGTGTGAACAAGTTGTATATATACTTGTATGTATATGCTCGGTGGACAAAATATATTATATATGTATCGGCTTGTATATTATGTTGTAATGTTGTATGAATATGTATATAAGAAAACTTGTTTGAAATGAATCAAAAAATTGAATGGAGCAAAATACAAATAAACCCTAAACCCCTAAATAACAATTGAAATCTAGAAAATAAAGAAGAAGCAGAGGCTGCCACGTGTGGGCTCTTTAGTCCTGGTTCGTAACACGAACCGGGACTAAAGGTCCTACGCCCACGAGCGCCTGGCCCCTGCCACATGGTCGCTCTTTAGTCCCGGTTCGTATAGCAACCGGGACTAAAGATAGGGCTCCAGTCCCGGTTGGTTAGTCCCGGTTGCGCAACCGGGACTGAAGCCCGAAACCAACCGGGACTGATGCCCTGTTTTCCACTAGTGTACTGTAATAACCACTCCTTATCCTTTTTATTTCGTTGTTGTGCCAAGAGAAGCCTCTAATTTGAGTGAGGTAAGATTTGGGGAAGTTGCTGTCCTGAAACAGATTTAAGTGCTGCACCATAAAAATTCGTGAAAATTCTCAGAATATCTTTTTGACCTGCTATTTCTTGTGCATATGCCCCAGGTTATTTCCAAACTTTCATTAGTTTAACACTTTTTGATTTGAGCAACAGAAAACCCTCTACAAATTCTACCTTTATCAGCTGTTCTGTTTTGACAGATTTCTGCCACTATTTGTGTTTGCCTCTCGATCGCTTTCTTTTTTAGTTCTTTTGATCACGGAACTTTTGGGGAAGTTGCTACAGTAGTATATGCTTTATATGTGGTGGTTTTTAGTTGAAACCTGAAGCAAAAATGGTTGATTCATTATTATGCTTACACTAATGTTGCTAATAGAATTGTGTTGAGTTTTGTATAAAGGAAGTTTTCAAGTGTAGGGATTGGAGAATGATGAGATGAGTTGAAGAATGGACAAAAGTTCAAGCTTGGGGATGCCCACGCACCCCAAGAAATATCCAAGAGGTACAAGCATCAAAGCTTGGGGATGCCCCCGAGGCACCCATTCTTCATCGGCAAAAATCAGGTCATCTTTCAAGACTATATTTTTATTTCTTCATGCACTATGCATTTTTCTTAGAGCGTCAGTTGTTTTAGTTTTCAGTTTTGTTTAGTTTTGTTTGCTGCAATAAATGGTTGGACCCCAACAAATTTCTTTTGGAGAAGTTGCCTTGCTTTTCATTTGCCAAGAACACTCCGTTTTTCACTCTTACCGTTCAATGAGTGTTCTCTTTTTTCTAGAAGTGCGTTTAGCTTTCATTTTTCGCATTGATTTGTGTTCAGATCCTGTTATATCTTTGCATCAAGGTGTATTTTGACCTCTGGTCCATGTTGGTTTTCATCAAAAGAGTTATCTCAAAAAGGTTCAAATGGTGTTGGAAAAGAGAAAAAGTTTCATGCAAAAAAGTGGTACAAAAAGGAGCTTGTGTAGACTGCGGCCTAGGCTTTTTCATGTCGTACTTGATGTCTTTTTGATAGTATGCTTAGTGGTTTTGCTGTAGCATGAATTGTCTCAAATGACTGAGATTGCTTAATGAGCCTTTGATAAAATCATGCGTTGTTTTTATTATTTGGAAGCATTATTTTGGTTTTCTCCTTGATGCTTTATTTGGGTTGACTTGGCGCATGCTCACACATGTTAGACTCATACAAAGTTGCCATAAGCCTCTATAATCATTTAGTTTTTGACTTTTGATAGCATCTTATGCTTCTTTTAATGTTGTTTGTCGCTTTGCATGATTATGGCCGTTATTGCTCTCTTAGTTGGTCGCTCCCAGTCTTTTGCTAGCCCTCATTTTGTACTGAGTATGAGCTCTACTTGTGCATCCAACTCCCAAAAACCAAGTTATTCCAATGTGTCCACCATACATACCTACTAGCAATTTGCTATTACAAAGTACATTTGACTTGCTTTTATCTATCCTTCAAATTAAACTCTTTTTGGTGTTATGCGAAAATTGGTCAGTAAAGCTCTCACGAACCTGATGGCACATTTTACTTTTCTTGTTCTTAAAATTTTGACATTGTGGCTCTCTTATGTTGAGTTGTTATGCTTACAAGTTGTAAGTTGGAAATTAGCCAAAACATGTCGTCATGGGGTAAGCTTTCAACATTGCACTTCTTATTTGAGTTGATATCGTGATCTTTTGTTTATGGATACTCGTGATGTGAAATAAGTTGGGAATCTTGCGGGATCATGGAGTTCTTATATGTGTTAGAGAAATGCCTGGGCCACTAATCTAAGCCATGCATAATTCATGGTGGAAATTTATAGCATGCCCATAGTGGACATTCAACGACGCATCTCAAAATAAAAAGCTATACCAATGGTAAATAAAAGAGATGTCGAGGTGTTCATTGTCTATTTGTCTTGTCATTTTGATGTGGGCTTGTTCCATGTCATCGGGCAGGAGGTACCCCGTTGGCGGTCCTCGATGATACACATATATTTACAATGACAAGAGCTTGCTTGGGACTCTAAGTCGCGTAGCATGAGGTTTGGGGTATTCGTACTTCACGGGACACGAGGTTTTCAACTTATGATTTGTCAAGCATATGCTTCATAATTGTACTCGCATTAACTGTAACCATTCAAGATGCCTATGATGGGGGCAATGAGAGCTCAAAGCTAGTAAGTACCATAATTTTTGAAGGTTTATAAAACTTGCAATCACTGCTTCCCTCTGCGAAGGGTCTTTCTTTTAATTTTAGGTTGAGTCACCACCTTCTACCTTTATTCACCATCTAAGACAGCATAGTTTTCATTCTAAGTATAATGTGCACTATCCCAAAGTTATCATTGATTGATTCATGATTTTGGTTTCGCTTGTTCTTAAATTATTTGTATCCAGTCGCCCTCTTAAACTTGAAGGTGTCCTATTCATTTATGTTTTGTTATTCCATGAAGGACAAGCTGAAAACCATTTGCTATGTTTTCCATATGATCGGAACACACGTTTGACTTTCATTGTTTCATTTTCATGATCTTTCATTTGTGTTCTTTTTCCTGTTATAACATGGTTTCTAAGTTTCTTCTATCAAGCTTATGTCTTTCATGCCCATGTTTTACGTTCTTTTGATCCCAGCACTCAATGCTTACATAGATGATCAAGATTGTGTAGGTGCATGTCACCTCAAAAATTATTCTTTTGTTATCACTTACCTACTCGAGGACGAGCAGGAGTTAAGCTTGGGGATGCTTGATACGTCTCAAACATATCTATAATTTTTGATGCTCCATGCTTGTTTATACACCATTTGCTTAGTGTTTTGTTACACTTCGTGGCGTTTTTATGCATTTTCCGGAACTAACCTATTAACAATATGCCACAGTGCCAGTTCCCTATTTTCTGCTATTTTTGTGTTTCAGAAAAGTTACACAGGAAATATTCTTGGAATTGGACGAAACAAAAGCCGAACATCCAGATATTTAATGAAGCTTCTAGAAGACCAAAGAAGAGACGGAGATGAGCCAGAGGCTGGCCTCACCACCAGGGGGCGTAGCCCAGGCCCTGGCCGCGCCGCCCTATGGTGAGGGCCACCTGGTCCACTTCTGACGCTGCCCCTTCACCTATAAAGACCCCCCGACGGGAAAATCCTAAGTACCTGATCAATTTTCCAGAAACACATCGCGATCCACCGCCGTCGTCGACCCGAGATTGGGAGGGTCCAGAAGCTCTTCCCGGCACCCTGCCGGAGAGGGGAATCACCACCGGAAGTCTTCTTCATTGCCATGCTTGCCTCTGGCGCGATGAGTGAGTAGTCTACCTTGGACTATGGGTCCATAGCAGTAGCTAGATGGTTGTCTTCTCCACCATGTGCTTCATGTTTAGATCTCGTGAGCTGATTTACATGATCGAGATCACCATTATGTAATTCTACATGTTGTGTTTGTTGGGATCTGATGAATATTGGTGTTATGATTAAGTTGATGTGATGAATATTATCTTATGTTATCTCTATATTGTTTATGATCTTGCATGCTCTCTGTTGTTAGTAGCTATCTTGGCCAAGTAGATACTAGTGACTCCAAGAGGGGGTATTTATGCTCGATAGTTGGGTTCATGCCTCTATTTAATCTGGGGGAGTGACAGAAACCTCTAAGGTTGTAGATGTGTTGTTGCCACTAGGTAGAAAACAACATTCTTATGTCCAAGGACATATGCTTTGTTTACATTACACACTTTGCTTAATGCAGTTATCTGTTGTTCGCAACTTAATATTCAGGGGGTCCTTGGATGATTCCCCGTGGGTGGATTATTAGTCATAGATGCAGTTGGATGGCGGTCTATGTATTTTGTTGTAATGTCCAGAGTAAATCTCATAGTGATCCTCTTGACATATGCACATTATCTTTATTCTATCAATTGCCCAACTGTAATTTGTTTACCCAGCATGTTGTTATTTATCTTATGGAGATACACCACTAGTGAACTGTGGACCCCGGTCCAATTTCCTTTACATTGCTATCACCTGTTTACTTTACTCACACTACTATTGCTTTCTGATACGTCTCCAACGTATCTATAATTTTTGATGCTCCATGCTTGTTTTTACACCATTTGCCTATTGTTTCGTTATACTTCGTGGCACTTTTATGCATTTTTCGGAACTAACCTATTAACAAGTCGCCACAGTGCCAGTTCCCTGTTTTCTGTTGTTTTTGTGTTTCAGAAGTGATACACAGGAAATATTCTCGGAATTGGACGAAACAAGTTCCTGAAGTCTTATTTTGCCTGGAAGCTTCCAGAGATCCGAAGGAGAGTAGGAGGGGGGACACCAGGGCCCCACACGCAGGGGTGGCGCGGCCAGGGCCCTGGCCGCGCGAGCCCCGCGTGAGGGCGCCTGGCTCCACCTCTGACATCGCCCCTTCGCCTATAAGAAGCCTCGGGACGGAAAACCCTAAAGGAGTCGGCAATTTTCCAGAAAGAGTTCCGCAGTTCCGCCGCCGCCATCGACAAATTTTGGGGGACAAAAGTCTCTGTTCCGGCACCCTGCCGGGACGGGGAAGTGCCCCCGGAGCCATCTCCATCGGTCTCCATCACCGTCTCCGCCGTCTCCATCGACCTCACCGCCATCTCCATCAACCTTGCTGTCTCCTATGATGAGGAGGGAGTAGTTCATCCCCGGGGCTGAGGGCTCTACCGGTAGCTATGTGGTTCACCTCTCTCTCCCATGATGTGATCTTTATGTGATTGTGAGCTTTATATCATGTTGAACAAGTAGATGTTATTATTCAGATATTATGTGTACTCTAGTGGTATTATTAAAGTAATCTATTCCTCCTGCCATGGTGTAACGGTGACAGTGCGTGCATCATGGTGGTACTTGGTCTAGGCTATGATTGTGATCTTTTATGGATTATGAGAGTAATTATCGCTATGATAGTATTGAAGTGATCTATTCCTCCTTTCATGGTGTAATGTTGACAGTGTGTGCACCGTGTTAGTACTTGGTCTAAGTTGCAATACTATCTATCTTGAGTTGTGATCTGATTTGGATATCTCTATGAGTGGTGTTTGTCAAGTACTTGATGAACTTTAAGGGGTGCTTCTGTAGCCACTACGCAATGATTAGTGTTATTCAATAGGAGAGTAATTCAGAGTACCATAGTGGAGAGAAGTTGTTTATTTGTTCAATCATGTTATATTGTTGGGAGTGTGTCCACTAGTGAAAGTATGATCCCTAGGCCTTGTTTCCAAGCATTGCACACCATTTACTTACTGTTTTGTTACATGTTTGCTCGCAGCGATACTTATTCCATACTGCATTTACTACTTATAATCATCTATACCACTTGTATTTTACTATCTCTTCGCCGAACTAGTGCACCTATACATCTGACAAGTGTATTGGTTGTGTTGGGGACACAAGAGACTTTCTGTATCGTAATTGCAGGGTTGTTTGAGAGGGATAGCTTTGACCTCTTCCTCCCTGAGTTCGATAAACCTTGGGTGATCCACTTAAGGGAAACTTGCTGCTGTTCTACAAACCTCTGCACTTGGAGGCCCAACACTGTCTACAAGAACAGACGCGTGCGTAGACATCAAGCACTTTTTTGGCGCCGTTGCCGGGGAGGTAAGGTAAAAGGTACTCGCATCCTCCTGTGTGAGTGCTCGGAGTTATTTCCTTTAGATTCTGCAATTACATCTTTTTGTTTCTTGTTTTTATTTTCACTAGTTAGGCTTAATGGAAAACAAAGAGTTCTGTAGTCTTTTTCCTGAGTTTAGATATGAAGTGTTTGAAGAGAAAATTGAAAAACCTTTGGAGCTTAATTTGCATGCTAATAGTGTTGTTAGTATGAATGCTTTGAACACCATTGTTGATAATGCTATAGAAAAGTCTAAGCTTGGGGAAGCTGGTTTTGTTAAGCATGATATTTTTAGTTCCCCAGCTTTAGTGGAGAAAATTTGTTCTGATGATATTTTATCTCCCCTATGTGATGTTCCTTCTTATGATGATATGTTTGAAGAATATGCATTGCGAAATAGCTGTTCTCTAGCTTGTGATGATACTAAACCTCTAGTTTATGATGGCTATGATGATGAGTATAATATTTTCAGTTCACCTACTTTTGAGGAGAAAATTAGTTATGATTACAATATGCCTCCTATTTATGATGATTATGGTGATGAGAATAATTATTCTGTTAAATCTGCTCCTACTACTATTGTTCCTATGGTGAGTATTAATTCTTTTATGCATGTGGCTCATGATAGAGATGCTTTATATGATAGTTATATTGTTAGTTCTATTCATGATGCTACTGAAAGTTATTATGAGAGAGGGAAACATGGTTTGATGGATCTCAACAATATTGAGTTTCCCCTCTTTATGTTGCAATTCTTGAAGTTGTACTTGTTTTGCCTTCCTATGCTTTTTGCTTTGCGCTTTTATGACTTGTCTCTTTACAAGACTATTTTTCATAGGAAGTGGTTTAGATTTAAATGGGTTCCATACTTGCTTTTTGATGCTCTCTATTGCTTTAAGTTCCTATATGGCGCATTTGCCTCAAGCTCTTATATGGCGCCCACATGAGCATCTTTGCAAATTACTGCGCCTAGCTCAAAGGCCTTAAAGAAAAGCACTCTTGGGAGATAACCCAATGTTTTATTTCCAGTACTTTTTATTTTATTTGAGTCTTGGAAGTCATTACTACTGTAATGACCGCTCCTTATCCTTTTTATTTCGTTGTTATGCCAAGAGAAGCCTCTAATTGGAGTGAGGTAAGATTTGAGGATGTTGCTGTCCTGAAACTGTTTTCGGTACTGCACCGTAAAAATTCGTGAAAATTCTTTGTATATATTTTGGACCTGTGATTTCTTGTGCATATGCCCCAGGTTATATCCAAACTTTCATTAGTTGAATACTTTTTGATTTGAGCAACAGAAAACCCCTCAAAAATTCGACCTTTGTCAGCTATTCTGTTTTGACAGATTTCTGCCAATATTTATGTTTGCCGCTTTATCGCTTTCTTTTGAGTTCTTTTGATCACGGAACTTTTGGGGACGTTGCTACAGTAGTATATGCTATATATTTGGTGATTTTAGGTTGAAACCTGAAGCAAAAAGAGGTTGATTCAATGCTATGCTTACACTAATGTTGCTAATAGATTTGTGTTTAGTTTTGTATGAAGGAAGTTTTCAAGTGTAGGGATCGGAGAGTGATGAGATGAGTTGAAGAATGGACAAAATCTCAAGCTTGGGGATGCCCATGCATCACCCCAAGAAATATCCAAGAAGTACAAGCGTCAAAGCTTGGGGATGCCCCCGAGGCACCCCCCTTCTTCATCGGCAAAAATCAGGTCACCTTTCAAAACACTATATTTTTATTGCTTCATGCACTATGTGTTTTTCTTGGAGCGTCAGTTGTTTTTATTTTCAGTATTAGTTTAGTTTAGTTTGCTGCAATAAATTATTAGATCACATCATGTTTCTTTTGGAGAAGTTTCCTTGCTTTTCATTTGCCAAGAACGCTCTAGTTTTCACTCTTATCAAAAACCGAGTGTTCTTCTTTTTCTGCTACTGCTTTTGGTTTTCGTTTTCGCCTTGATTTGCATTCAGATCTTCTTATATTTATTCATCAAGGTGTATTTTTGCCTCTGGACCATGTTGGTTTTCCTCAAAAGAGTTGGATTAAAAAAGGTTTGAATGGTGTTGGAAAAGAGAAAAAGCTTTATGCAAAAAAGTGGTACAAGAAGGAGCTTGTGTAGACTGCGGCCTAGGCTTTTGCATGTCGTGCTTGATGTCTTTTTGATAGTATGCTTAGTGGTTTTGCTGTAGCATGACTTGTCTCAAATAACTGAGATTGCTTAATGAGCCTTTGAAAAAAATCATGCGTTGTTTTTATTATATGGAAGCATTTATTTGGTTTTCTCCTTTGATGCTTTATTTTGGTTGACTTGGCACATGCTTACACCATGTTGACCACAAAATAAGTCGCCTATAGCCTCTATGATCATTTAGTTTTTGAATTTTGATGCCATCTTATGCTTCTTTTAATGTTGCTTTGTCGCTTTGCATGATTATGGCCGTTATTGCTCTCTTAGTTGGTCGCTCCCAGTCTTTTGCTAGCCCTCGCTTTGTACTGAGTATGAGCTCTACTCGTGCATCCAACTCCTAAAAAAACCAAGTTTGCCATTGTGTCCACTATAAATTCCTATGCATGGTATTTGTAAGCCATTCCAAAGTAAATTTTCATGTGCTACCTTTCAAAAAAACCTTCAAAACACTTCTTGTTTTGTGCCACTGTTTTTAGCTCATGGGGACGTAGTGGTCGGATTTGCTATCTTCCATATTGCTTATTCCAAAAAGAAAAAAAAGAAAGAAAAAAAGGCACTCCTCCATGGAATGTGAATGTTGGTGGGCACCCGATGGAATCGGTTAGCCATGGTTTGAGAAAGGAAAAAAAGGTGGGGAGGAGTGCCAAGCTTTATAAAAGAGCACAAAAGTGCCAATCTCTCTCTCAAAAACTTGCTTCATTTTTGTATGGAAGATAGTAAGAACCCCATTGCTAGTCGTTGACAAAGACAACCACCTCTCAAAACCAATTTTTATCTCTCTGTTTTACAAATGAAAAGCTCTAGCACATGTTTAATCACTGCTTCCCTCTGCGAAGGGCCTTTCTTTTACTTTTATGTTGAGTCACCACCTTCTATCTTTATGCATCATTAAGAGAGCATAGTTGTCATTCTGAGTATAATGTGCATTGTCCCAAAGTTTATCATTGATTGATTCATATTGTTGGTTTCACTTGTTCTTAAATTATTTGTATCTAGTCGCCCTCTTAAACTTGAAGGTGTCCTATGCATTTATGTTTTGCTCTCCGTGAAGGACAAGCTGAAAACCATTTATATGTTTTTCCTTATGATTTGAACACACGTTTGACTTTCATTGTTTCATTTTCATGATCTTTTGTTTGTGTTCATTTTCATATTATAACATGGTTGCTAAGTTCTTATTGTCAAGATTATATCTTTCATGCCCATGTTTTAAGTTCTTTTGATCCCAGCTCACAACGCTTACATATATGATCAAGATTGTGTAGGTGTATGTCACCTCAAAAATTATTTCTTTTGTTATCACTTACCTACTCGAGGACGAGCAGGAGTTAAGCTTGGGGATGCTGATACGTCTCCAACGTATCTATAATTTTTGATGCTCCATGCTTATTTTTACACCATTTGCCTATTGTTTCGTTACACTTCGTGGCACTTTTATGCATTTTTCGGAACTAACCTATTAACAAGTCGCCACAGTGCCAGTTCCCTGTTTTCTGATGTTTTTGTGTTTCAGAAGTGATACACAGGAAATATTCTCAGAATTGGACGAAACAAGTTCCTGAAGTCTTATTTTGCTCGGAAGCTTCCAGAGATCCGAAGGAGAGTATGAGGGGGGCCACCAGGGCCCCACACGCAGGGGTGGCTCGGCCAGGGCCCTGGCCGGGCGAGCCCCGCGTGAGGGCGCCTGGCTCCACCTCTGACATCGCCCCTTTGCCTATAAGAAGCCTCGGGACGGAAAACCCTAAAGGAGTCGGCAATTTTCCAGAAAGAATTCCGCAGTTGCGCCGCCGCCATCGACGAATTTCGGGGGACAGAAGTCTCTGTTCCGGCACCCTGCCGGGACGGGGAAGTGCCCCCGGAGCCATCTCCATCGGTCTCCATCGCCGTCTCCGCCGTCTCCATCGACCTCACCGCCATCTCCATCAACCTTGCTGTCTCCTATGATGAGGAGGGAGTAGTTCATCCCCGGGGCTGAGGGCTCTACCGGTAGCTATGTGGTTCACCTCTCTCTCCCATGATGTGATCGTGAGCTTTGTATCATGTTGAACAAGTAGATGTTATTATTCAGATATTATGTGTACTCTAGTGGTATTATTAAAGTAATCTATTCCTCCTGCCATGGTGTAACGGTGACAGTGCGTGCATCATGGTGGTACTTGGTCTAGGCTACGATTGTGATCTTTTATGGATTATGAGAGTAATTATCGCTATGATAGTATTGAAGTGATCTATTCCTCCTTTCATGGTGTAATGTTGACAGTGTGTGCACCGTGTTAGTACTTGGTCTAAGTTGCAATAATATCTATCTTGAGTTGTGATCTGATTTGGATATCTCTATGAGTGGTGTTTGTCAAGTACTTGATGAACTTTAAGGGGTGCTTCTGTAGCCACTACGCAATGATTAGTGTTATTCAATAGGAGAGTAATTCAGAGTACCATAGTGGAGAGAAGTTGTTTATTTGTTCAATCATGTTATATTGTTGGGAGTGTGTCCACTAGTGAAAGTATGATCCCTAGGCCTTGTTTCCAAGCATTGCACACCGTTTACTTACTATTTTGTTACATGTTTGCTCGCAGCGATACTTATTCCATACTGCATTTACTACTTATAATCATCTATACCACTTGTATTTTACTATCTCTTCGCCGAACTAGTGCACCTATACATCTGACAAGTGTATTGGGTGTGTTGGGGACACAAGAGACTTTCTGTATCGTAATTGCAGGGTTGTTTGAGAGGGATAGCTTTGACCTCTTCCTCCCTGAGTTCGATAAACCTTGGGTGATCCACTTAAGGGAAACTTGCTGTTGTTCTACAAACCTCTGCACTTGGAGGCCCAACACTGTCTACAAGAACAGACGCGTGCGTAGACATCACTTTCCACTCGATACGCTCATTTCTTTGTTTACAGCAAACCGGTGAGATTGACAACCTCATCGTAAGTTGGGAGCAAAGTTCTTGGTTGTGTTGTGTGTAAGTTCCGTGTTGCTACTAGTTGAAGATGCGCTAACAAGTATCGTTAACGGCGCCCTTGTTGGAGTGTCACTAAGCTAGCAAGCATCACCTTCTGGAGTTTGGCTTTTTCCTATTGGACGATTAAACCTTGGTTTCTTACTAAGGGAAAACTTGCTGCTGTGCTCATCACACCTTCTCTTGGGGTTCCCAACTGGCTGGTCATTTACATCATCAACACCGCGCCACCAACAAGTTTTCTGGAGCCATTGCCGGGGATTGAAGAAGAAGAAGCTCCCACGTCAACTACACGCTAGCAAAACATAACACCGGGGTCCACAGTTCACTAGTGGTGTCTCTCCATAAGATAAATAACAACATGCTGGGTAAACAAATTACAGTTGGGCAATTGATAAAGTAAAGATAACGTACATATGTCATGAGGATCACTATGAGATTCACTCTGGGCAATATGACAAAATACATAGACCGCCATCCAACTGCATCTATGACTAAAAATCCACTCGCAGGGAGTCATCCGAGAACCCCTTGAGTATTAAGTTGCGAACAACAGATAATTGCATTAAGCAAAGTGCGTAATGTAAACAAAGCAAATGTCCTTGGACACAAGAATGTTGTTTTCTCCCTAGTGGCAACATCACATCTACAACCATAGAGGTTTATGTCACTCCCCCAGATTACTAGAGGCATGAACCCAACTATCGAGCATAAATACTCCCTCTTGGAGTTACTAGCATCTACTCGGCCAAGATAGCTACTAGCAATGGAAAGCATGCAAGATCATAAACAACATAGAGATAACATAAAGATATATAATTCAGCACATCAACTTAACATAGTACCAATACTCATCGGATCCCAACAAACACAACATGTAGAATTACATAAAGATAATCCTGATCATGTAGGGTAGCTCACAAGATCTATACATGAAGCACATGGTGGAGGATACAACCATCTAGCTACTGCTATGGACCCGTAGTCCAAGGTAGACTACTCACACATCACTCCGGAGGCGACCATAGTGGTGGAGAAGGCCTCCGGCAGGGTGCCGGGAAGAGCTCCTGGATCCTCCCGATCTCGCGACGGCGGCGGCTTGCAGTATGTTTCGTGGAAAAGAGATCCGTCCCTTAGGTTTTACCGTTGAGGGGAACTTATAGGCGAAAGGGCAGCATTAGAGGGTGGACCAGGGCGGCTCACCCCCTGGTGGCGCAGGCCAGGGGTAGGCCGCGCTACCCTAGGGTGTGGCCGGCTCCTGGCCCCCCTCCGTCTCATCTTCAGTCTTTGCAAAGCTTTGGTAAAAATAGAAGGTTAGGCTTTTGTTTCGTCCAATTCCGAGAATAATTCCTGTGTAGCTTTTCTGAAACACAAAAATAGCAAAAACAGGGAACTGGCACTGTGGCATCTCATTAATAGGTTAGTTCCGGAAAATGCATAAAAACGCCACAAAGTGTAACAAAACACAAAGCAAATGGGGTATAAACAAGCATGGAGCATCAAAAATTATAGATACATTTGAGACATATCAAGCATCCCCAAGTTTAACTCCTGCTCGTCCTTAAGTAGGTAAGTGATAACAAAAGAATAATTTTTGAGGTGACATGCACCATCACAATCTTGATCAACTCTGTAAAGCATTGAGTGTTGGAATCAAAGAACTTAAAACATGGGCATAAAAGACATAATCTTGACAATAAAACTTAGCAACCATTTTATAACAGTCGGTGTTCTGGATACCGGGGTATCCCGGTCCACCTGCTCCTGGGCCCCGTCATCGGCCCATCTTTAGCCCAGGGGATAATCAGCGATACAAGTCACGGAGAAGACCCTCACGAGGAGGCGCCTCGTGAGGAGAACGACGGCGGAAACTGCTAAGGACCAGAAGACCTCCTCGCGAGCCCCCGCTGGTGAGGAGAGGATGCGCGCCCACGTCAGCTCAGCACGTTTGCGTGCAGAGCAAGAAGATAACGGGCAGAAGACCGCGTACCGCCCACGCTACCCCCGACAGGGAGGAGACCAGCTTTCTCTGTGCCTGCCCAAAGCGGCACAGTGGTAGTTGGCCACCCCCCCTAAAAATAGCGTGGACGGTGCAGGGCGCCAGAGGAGGACGTCAGCTTCCTCCACCCACTCTTGTGGACCGGCGCCAATTCCCTACGAAGACCAAGTCTACAGAGGAGCGTAGTCTACAGCTGTCCTCCCTCCTTGGCCGTGTGTGGCAACCCCTTCCCCAAGAAGATAAGGGGAAGGAGGACCTTGGCGCTATAAAAGGGGGGGGAGGCCATCCCTTAGGGGGGATCCGGTCTTATCAAGTCTTCATCTTCTTCAAGCTGCTAGCTGGGCACGCAGGTTCTTCAACCTCTGGCCAGCTAGAGCTTTGTAACCAAGGCCTTGTACTCCTCGCGAGGTGTCGCGTTGCAATACAAGAAGGCAGGAAGTAGGGGTTTTACCTCACCACGAGGGCCCTGAACCTGGGTAAAGCTCGGTCTCCCTCTCTGTAGTGCGTTGCGCGTCCGACAATCGAGGCTTCCATCACCGTGTTTCGTTGCGATCCAAGATCTCACACGTTCAGCCCCCTGCGTTCGAATCCTTGGGTCCGTCGCGTGGTACCCCGTGTTCTTGCAACACGAAATCCATCGACATTTGGCGCGCCAGGTAGGGGGCTGCCGTGTGTTTTCTTCTAGATCTGCTTCGACATGGCCGACGCCAACGCAAGGCTCGAGCGTCTTCGCCGTCGCAACGCTGTTCGGGGGCAAACCGAGCCCATCTTCCGTCGTCGTGAAGCTTCGGCCGGGGAGGAAGAGGAAGAAGATCTGGAGTCCTCCTACCTCCCGACTGGGCATACAGAGCCTTCGCTCTCCTTCACCGCCACCGCCACTTCTCGCGCTCGTTCTGGGAGTCAGCTGTCTCCTGCGCAGGCTCTCGCCATGGCGCAGGAGCTGCTGCGCTATCAACCCACCGACGACGGGCGTGAGGGGTGGCGCGCTCGAATCGCCGAGCTCGTCGCCATCGCCAACGAAGACCCGGCCCTAGGAGGAGCCCAGGGCGCGGGGAACCCAGATCCGGCGGCGGGGCATCGCGCCCTGGGTGCCGGAGATGGGGTGGCTAACAAGGCCAAGAAGGTGGTTTCCCGCGCCGCATCTTCGCCGCGCGGGGAGCCCAGCTGCCAAATCGTCCAACGCGCTCCGGAAGACGCACGCGTCTCCCTCGAGCGCCGCCGCGAAAATCATGACCGCGCCATCGATGACATCGGCGAAGCTGGCAAGAACGTCAGGACCCCCGGCGTCCCAATCTACAACCCCGGGTGTCTTGCCCTCACTCGCCAGTAGCGCTACGTCGTCTGGCCTGACAAGTTCAAGCCGGACATCAGCGCGCGTTACGACGGGACCACAAATCCTGTCGAATTCCTCCAACTCTACGTCGTCGCCGTCCAGGCTGCGCGTGGAGATCAGCGCGCCATGGCTAACTGGTTCCCCATGGCCCTCAAGGACGCTCCGCGAACTTGGCTCATGAATCTTCCTCACGAATCCGTGACTTCGTGGAAGGATTTGTGTCGTCAGTTCGTTGCCAACTTCATGCCCACGTACGAGCGCCCCGCTACCAAGAACGATTTTAAGGCGGTGCGTCAGTACAAGGGCGAAACGCTTCGTCAGTACATCCAGCGCTTCAGTCAGATGAGGAACAAGATCCCCAGGATCTCCAACGAGGAGGTCATCTCCGCGTTCTCCACGGGCGTCTCCGACGTCAAGATGCGGGAGAAACTGTCTGTGAATGATGAGCTGACTTCCGTCGTCAGGCTCTTCGAGATCGCCGACCGCTGCGCCAAGGCTGAGGAGGGGAGGCTCTTCGTGCACAATCTGCCGGAGGCGCCTCCCCCAAAGCCGAAGTCCAAGGACCCCAAGCGAAAGGAGGCTGCTGCCCTCGCGGCGGAGCCAGATCACAAGCAACGCCGCGGGGACCGCTCCGA